>CM038675.1:853191631-853589131 GCA_021605145.1 Aegilops bicornis
CTATCTGGTTAGCCAGGCGAAGCATTTAGGGTTCAGTGCCTGGTTTCAAGTGTTCTTCTTCATCGTTTGGCACTTCACTTTTTGTTGAGTAATCCAATGGCCTAATGACACATGCAAATGGCTTTCCAATTTGTTGCTCCCAACATCATTTTATTCATTGTTACATTCGTAACCTTCCGAAACTCGTTCCGATCATATCTAGAGTTACGTAACTCCGTTTGTGATGTTCTTTATATGCATTTGCACTAGAATCATGTGTAGATCATGAATTTATCATGATCATGAATCATTAACAACATATACCTACTTTTCTGTCCAGAATCTTTAATTCAATTAAATTGCACATGAAGTTCTACTTGATTCATTACACCAATGGATCAAGGCTTCATTTAATGTTGATAGTTGTAGGTTCCCATGCTAAACTGAAATGCATGCATTTGTTTAAAGCATAATGCCATGCGATGGTTGTTTGCCGTATCATTTGCTCTTTTTCAGTTTGGTTCTTATCGGTAGAGTCGGGAACCGTTTCGGAGTTTGAGGAACCGAGTGACTACCCCGAGGAGCAGCTCTACCATTCCACGGAAGAACTCACATGCAAGAATGATCATTACCTTGGACACCATTACTACCTTTTCTTGCTGGATGTCTTGATGCTATCATTTGGTCTCACTACCTACCACTTGTTTGCAAACCTCGCAATTGCCACGATAAAGCCTCTAACCTCCACGGCTCCACCATCTATGCAAGCCTTTGTTTGGCTATGTTCCCGCTTGCTCAGCCATTCTTATAGCTTTGCTAGTTGCAGGTGCAGGTCATTTCATGTTGGGACATCGATATCTTGGGATATCATCATATCATGCTTATTTAATTAATCTTGACTATACACTTGGTAAAGGGTGGAAGGCTTAGGCCTATGCCACTCTTGCCACCCTAATTTCCGTAATACTGGTGTTATGTTCCTTGATGAGCGCTCCTATCACGTGTGGGGTTTATGAGCCCTCCTTGTATCACTTGCTCTAGCGTTGAACTTTTCCAGGAAGGCACACCATTGGTACTAAAATTTGCCCACATAAAACTTGCATCGGGAGTTGATATCACCCGCGGTATTTCCAAAATAACTGGGGCGAGCGCCCAAGAAAAGCGTTGGTCCAAACTAGAGCCCCGTGCAGTGCCACCGAGGTTAACTTGAGTTTTGGTTAGGGGTGTACGCCTTGCTCATCTAGTGGCGTCCAAGGAAGAGTGCGCGCGGCTCTGAAGCGGCGTCGACACATCGGGATGCTTTTCTAGACTAGTTTTACATTAGATCAAGGGCTTATTACTTCCAACTCCTGGAACACACGTGGCTATCCACGGGGGCCCTTTTGGAATATTTGAACTGGGATGAATGGGCATGCATGAGGAACACTTTATGGAGAGTTGGTAGCACCCCTTCAAGGTTAAATCTTTCAAAAAGACGTGTCCTAGTTGTAGTGAACTTTAACTAATAACTAAAACTTGCTCAACCTGTGCGTAACCATGATTGTCTCTTCTTGTGAGATTGGGATCAAGAAGATAACATAGTGAGGTTATGAATGACTCATAAGTAGGTGTTCAGGATCACTTCTTGATCAATTAGTTGTGACCTCCTCATGCTTAGGATTTACTCTTCTTGTTCTAGTACTCGTAGAAATAGATGGTTTACACATGCTTAGTTCTTGCTACAATCAACCATATCCAACCCATTAAGTATTATTAGTTTTTGGTACCCATTGTAATGGGACTTGCTGAGTCCTAGAGGCTCACATATACTACAACACCAAAAAATGCAGGTACCTCTGAGATAGATGCAGGTGAGACCACAGGTCTCCAGTTGAAGTACGATGACAAGTGCTCTCGTTTTTATGTTACTTCGCCTGATGATCAGTAGATGGGTTTCTCGGCCCGCAGCCTTGGAATAGGCAGGGCAGACGTCTTGCTTATTTATTTGGGGCCTCTTTGGGCCAATTTGTTTCTTATCTGTACTCGGATTGTGCCTTCTAGATGATGCTTGTGATGTAATATTGGGTCGTGTGACCTCCGATTGGTGATTTTTACTTATGTATGACATTTGTATGGCATACATTTGTTCTTGTATCTCATCTCTTTGCTGTCATGTCCACCTTGTTTTCAACATGTGACACTTGCATGTATGATCTTATGTTTGGGCAACCAATATGTACTTCTATGCTTAACAAGGATTGCAAAATGTTCAATGAGGCTAGGACCGCATGTTGGGCGTTACAATAGATATTTTATTTTATTTTCTCACAAGTGGAGTTGAAAAGGATAGAAAAAACTAAAATCAATAGCCAAATTTAAGTTTCTAACGATACTAGAGAAGAAGCGTGAGGCACAACAAAAATACTAAAGAAAATTCTAAATAACAAAAAAGTTAGTCTTTCATTGTTATTTTTGGCACAATTTTATTTTTTTAGGAGATAACAAGTCTAACATATCATTCCTAAGCAGTTGATTCGGTAAATAATAATTAGTTATGCACACATAGATATGGAATTACAGCATGTTTCTTGAACGCGCATATTTATATTGAACTTTTTAATTTCATAATATTTTATTCTTCTACTAAATTTATGTTATTTTTGTTAATACACAAGTTTCAGTATGTTATCTTAACTATGTGGTCACCCTCAAGTGCAATAACCTGCATGTAAATTGTATTGTTTATTATTTATCATTGCAAACATTGATTTCTTTTGTTAAACTAAAATTTTATTTAGTCTATTTTTTTGTTAATTTATATTTTTGTTTAGATGTTTATGTTACAAATTTTGCTATAATGCATTGCACCCTAAATATAAAAAAAGAAAACCAAAAGTATCACATTACTCCAACATTCATGCCCATTGTATTATTGTGTTTGTATTTGTATCCATATCCCTAGCATCCTAAGTATCTAATAACTTGCTAGAGTGTTCTAGAGTATATAAATCTAGCAAACTGTACGAAGACTCAAGATTACGTCTAACTTATATAGACTATCAAGAGTAAGGTGTATGAATTATCAATAACTAATATTTTTAAATATCTCAATAGAAGATTCCGAGTCCAAGTAGTATATGCTATTCATTGAATATGAGTTGTGCAAACTATCCTATTTATACCCCTATCCGAGTAGTACTTCCAACCATTCTATAGTACAAAGCCTCGAAGCGGCCTCTTGTTGACACCGAAGAAAGCGCCACCATGGCCAAATCAAGTCCATTGAACAAAATGTGAAGCCAAAGCCATCGTTGTCACTAGTCATACTTTGACTAGGAAAGCATATATCTCCTCCAAAGCTAGAAGTTAGAAAATCCTACCCACGACACACCAGGGGAACAACAGTAATCTACGTCCTTTAGCTCCTGGGGGGCATCCTATAGGCCATCAACACGATGGGTTCAGAACTGAGATTGACGATGATAATGCGGCATCGTCACTGCAAAATACACACCCCCAACAACCTAACCTACTCTTATTTACACCTGGCATCATGCCAGGCAGCCAACAGAGGGGAGGGGAACACACAGGTTCGTGTGTGGTCACCAGGAAACTAGGTCGCCCCCTATGGCCTCACATTATTGTAGCAGGGGGGAAGGAAGAGAGCAGGTTAAGCCCTTGATATCAGGGAAAATATCTGGTGCACCGGAGCTTGTGGTGCTACCGGTGCACCGAGCTCATATTATGCGTTAAAAATGTTCAAAAAATTCTGAAAAAAATTTAGCACACACACACATAACATCAATGTAGATTGTCACAAAATTTCAATTCAAAAGTTGAAACATAACTCGAAAAACAAAAATGTCAAATTCAACATTGAATAGTACGTAACATAACTTGGGCTTTAGATTTGGCCCATTATCACACTGATGTCAAATTTGCCATCTTTATATCTCAAAAATATTTCAAATTTTTATACGAAATTTTGTGACATCATACATTGATGATGTGTTAACATGTTAGATTTTTTTAAATATTCTATGGCATCCGGTGCACCTGTAGCACCACAAGTGTGGGTGCACCAGATACATTCCCAAGGGTAGGATTATATTGTCTCCAAAGATATGTCTTCTCGATTCGGTGCAAAAAAGGGAATGTGACAAAAGCTTTTCATGGGCATTGATGGTCAATCATTTCCAAATAGAAAATCCTAATAGCATGTTTGGTTGGAGGTAATTAGAGGAAGGGAATATGAGTTTAGAAGTTACAGACAAAAAGTCACCCGTTTGATTCAGAAATTCACAGGGAGCACTCACCTGCCTAGTTACGCCAGCTGCTCGATTGCCTCGTGATCCACATAGTCGTTGGATCTCCCATGAGGGCACAACAAGTTTTAATTTTTGTCGGCCGTAGGTTCTGAAACTTACGATGTTGTCAGCCTCTCATACCAAGTTTCAGAGTTGAAACTTACAACTTATGATTTTGTCTGTCGCAGGTTCTGAAACTTATGATTTTGTCGGTCGCTCGTTCTAAGTTTTAGAAGTTTAAACTTAATGAATTTTTGGAAACTCGTTAAAACTTATTCAAAATGGATCTCAAGTGAAAGTGCTCGTCACCAGAAACATGAATATGCAAATGAACCTTAATTTGGAATTTTGGTTCAAAATGTATGAAGATTAAAAAATCGAAAGCCAAAATAAAAAGGGGGTTGCGTGCCCCCTCACCTGCATGCTACAAATACTCTCCCTTGTTTGATTGAAGGGTTTGGGAATTTCAGAGAGGTGACGAGTGAAAATTATAAGTGAATTAATTCATGAAGAACATCTAGACTTTTCATCACAACTTAAGTTGTCATCCCATGGCTAATCCCTCATGAATTACCTCTAAACAAACAACCGAATAAACCTCTCTCTCCTCTTCTGTCTATCTCTCCCCCTCTCTCTCTCTCTCTCTCAAATTCCCAAACTTAATGCCCATCCAATACCAAACAGATGATTGGGACTAAAATGACATATCTGAGAGTGATCTCCCCAATACTCCCTCCTTTTAACTCCCAATTCATTATTTGACGAAGATCAAGGAAGAAGCATCCGGCTAGAGCATCGCTGGAGTGAAACTTTTTAGATTTATAATGTCGCGAGAGTAGTTTTGGGTGAGTGTCTTTATTTTGTAATTTGTTACTCTAAACTCCATAATTAATATATGATGGGGCAAAAGCTTTTTCCTCTGTTTCAAACAAAAATCCCCTTTCCAAAAGTTACCAAATACACGGTAAATATTGATGGAATTTAGCGCATCTCAGAAGTAAAGAGCAGGAGGGAATGAGGCTCTGGGTGACTCGGGGTCACCCGATTGAGATCCCCATGCGAGACAAATCGTTCGACCTTGGGCCGAATTCATACGAGTCGTCGGATCTCGAGGCCAATCATTCTTAGCTCATATGACATGTTTTAGAACAAACCTAGCTGTCATTTTAGTGGACTAGGAATTGAATGATGACAATATAAGAAATCAAGACTTGGAAGATGATGGAAAGAACACATATCCAAATAGGCACCCTAAGAACCTCAAACATCGAAGTACATCATCAGAAGTTGAGATCATTTCTCAATCATTTACGCTTTCACTGTCCGTCAATACAGAAAAGATAACTTAGTGGATGAACTTTGCTTGTTTATCAGTATAGCTGCTGATGTCTGACGGTATCCTACACTAAGGGGTACTAACCCGTAAGACCCGCGGTCCATGGGCCGGGCTTATGGCCCGCCGATCACTAAAGGAAGGACTACAAAAGCTATGAACCTTGGCGTGATCAAGATGAAAACCTCCGAAGACTTGGCGTGTACTTCAAGGATTGCTTTGTAGCCAACGCGTTGACAACCGACCATGTGTGTAACCTAGGTACCCCCGGTGCATATATAAGTCAAGGGGTTTAGTCTTAGAGGCACGATTACCTGCCTTAGGGTTTAGAACACAATCATACGATCTCGAGGTAAATCATCTTGTACTCTGTGCTCCATCACATCAATACAATCAAAGCAGCTGGTGCAGGCTTCATGGTCATTTGCTTTGGCGCGATGGCAAGTATCGGCTCAGTCGGATTGCTAGGAACAATCGGCTGATGTATGGTGAATGTTTTGGTGCCCAAGATGAGTGAGTCGGCATTGATTTTTTCCTTTCCTTTTCCTGACTTGACTGCCGGAACACTTGGTGACTTAACACGCCATTCTTTTTTACTTTCCAGACGCTTGAAATTTCCACTCGGGCGCAACTTTTTACTCGGATGGAATCCACTCGGATGGAATTCACTCGGATGGAATCTACCCAGCCACATTTTTTCACTCGGATGGCTTCCACCTGGGTGCATTCTTACACTTGGATAGTTTCCACTCGGTCGCATATTTTGACAAGTTGACTGATAGTCACCAATCTTCAGTCGTCCCTTATATGAGTACTCAAGTCGATCCCAAACAGATTGCCTCTGTTCTTCTAGAAACGGTGCCCTTGGTCCACTCAGTTTCATATACCGACTGAACATATCATCTGATGGTGACCTTGGTCGCTTCAAGTGTGATGGGCGATTAGAGTTAGAACCGGCCGACTGATTGGCATACTTGGACAACAACACATCAAAAGTTGGCTTGATCTGTTTGCGCTGCGCTTTATCTTCATTCCTCTTCCACTTGCCAACCTTCTGGACTCTTGGGTTTGACAAATTTAACTCAAGTGTCCTACTGCACCTGTGTTTGCCCCCGAGTGTAGGATTCTCGATGGTGATTTTGATCACTTCCTTGCCATCGGGTTGTTTATCAAGCACAACCTGTCTCCCCAAGACCTTGTCGCCCTCCATGATTTTCCTGGGCTCACCAACAATGACATTAGCCTTATTAGCAGATTCGGCTACCTCCGGCCGAATGAGTAGCTTCTTCCCCTCCAAATCCATGGTATTCATTGGAAAGGGTTGTTTATCCACTTGCATCTCAGAAAAGTTCAATTGTCCATCATTAATGGCCGATTGTATATGTCATCAAAAAGCATTGCAATTGTTAGTAGTATGAGAAAAAGAATTATGATACTTGCAATAGGCACGTCGTTTCAGCTCTTCAAACGGCGGTAAAGTATGAGATATCCTAATAATCTTAGCCTACAACAAAGCATCAAATATTTTATCACACTTGGCAATGTTAAAAGTAAACTTCATCTCTTCATCACGATTCTTATGAATCGGTTTCACATCATTGCAAGTAAATGGTTTGTCCTTAGACAGCCAAACAAATTCAGTAGCATAAATATCACCCTCATCGTCCGAGTGATCACTATCATATTCAACCATATTCATCTTAGGATGATCAGCTTTATATCTATGCACTTCTTTGAGATCTTTGCTTCGGCTTTCCTGAGCCAAAGCCCTTTGTAAGACTTGGTTGATATTTAAGAACTCATAGCCTTCTAGTTTTTATCTAATGGGAGTTCTCAAACCACTCAGCATTAGGTCTGCCAAGTCTCTCTTCGTTATCACCAAACTATAAAACCGGTTTTTTGTTTCTCTGAATCTCCTGACGTAATCGGAGACCGATTCATCATGCTTTTGTTTAACCGATGTTAGGTGTGACAACTTGAGTTCATTGTCGCTACTATAAAAATTACCATGAAATTTCTGCTCTAGCTGCGACCAAACCCGAATGGAACCATGTGGTAGAGAAGAAAACCATGAAAATGCAGTACCAGTCAATGATAAACGAAGTAAACATACTTTCAATTCATTTAGTGAGCCTGCTTCACCTAATTGTGCTAAATATTGACTAACATGCTTCCATGTGGTTTTCGTGCCCTCTCCATTAAACTTAACAAAATCTGGAATCTTATATCCTGGAGGGAACTAGATGGCATCAAAGTACTCGGGATACGGCTTTTGGTAAATCCTATTCTGAGGTAACTCAACTCCAAAATTCTCTCGAAGCATCTTAGACATATCCTCTCTAAAATTAGCTAAAGCATCGTCTGTAGTGGACGATGAAGCTTGCTATAGTGGCATAGGAGGAGTAGGATTACTAGCTGTAGGTAGGAACTGTGGCATGTATGCCGAACCATAGTTCGGTAGTGGCTGAGTGGTTGTACCTGTAGGTAGGGTTTGGTTCGGCGTTGCCACCGAACCTGGCATGCTCATGATAGGATTAATAGGTGCATCCACAATCTGATTTGTTTGAGTAGGATAATAAGTCATCGACATGGGAGGTGCCGATGAAATAGATAAAGCCAGATTAGGGTTTTGCATGCTAGCAACTATACCACCATTACCACTAGATGATTTAGATATATTCTTGTGAGCATTAGTATTTTCTATGAAAGTTTGATAGACCAGATTGTTACCATCAACAATGCGACTCTCAATCTCAGCTCACTACTCGGGAGAAAAGGTAGTACTCACAGAGGGTTTAACCTGCTCGGTTTGAAGAGAAGGGAACTTGATTTCTTCAATCAGAGTGATGTTGCCTTGGTGATCCTTCTTGAATTTTGCAAGGAACTCTCGCAAATCCTTCTCTTCGCGCGCCTTCTTGTACTCCTCATAGATTTGGTGATGATCGATCGATATCTCATCAAGACTGGGCTTAATGATGTTATCGGCGTCTACCTCAGATGGCTTGGGAAGATCAGACATGGTGGATGATGATAATTGACCTTCAATCCCCAGCGGAGTCGCCAAGAAGTGTGTTGACACACGAATACATCACGTGTACCCTCGACGCCGGGGGTGATGCACCGCAGCTCAAGTCGAAGGAGGCCCGACCGACAAAGCGATACGCAAGACAGTCGACGGGCGCTTTGGAGACCCGACCCCACATGCCCGGGAGGGACCCCGTCAGGGAGTGCGGCAGCTATGGGCTGCCCAAGGTCGATTCGCTCGCCCCTAGAGCCTCGGGATTCGTAGCTCTCAAACTCGAGGAACAACGAAGAACGAGAGAGAAAAACGATGGAGAGATAAAACGTAGATGAAAAAGTAGTATATTGATTTGTTCGATTGTGTGTTGTTCAATCGGCCGTCACCCCTGACATATATATGAGGCGACTGGACTTCCTGTACAAGAAAATGATTCACCTAGGCTTTCCTTACAAGAAAAATTACATCAATTCACGTCCTAGTTCTAGTTCAACTCGGATTCAGTCTGAATCTGGCCCAAACTTCTATCTTCCTCCTTGTGCGGGCCATCGAATTTGCATATGACCTCCGATCAAGATGGCCCAAATATCAAATTTGTGCGCCTCGACAAGACGAACAACTCTCGTGTTCATCACTTCTCCAAACAAGGCCATCTTGAATACTCTATGAGGTCATCTTTACCTTCCAGTCGGACTCGATCATGTAGCTGACTAGACTGTCCGAGTCTTCTAGGGAATTTGCAGCCTGTATGCTACTCAGATGATGATGAGTCCAAAAGCAAAGTTGACTCCGTCGCTACGAACAATTCTTATGTTAAACACTTTTTCATCCGAGCTAATCTAGATGACCTTTCGGGCATATCTTCAGCTTCTGGTCGGAGCACTTGGATCTGAATCTCTCCACTCGGATGTTAGAGTCTTTCACTCGGATCGCTCGATTAGACTTCACTTGGACGGCAATTTTTACCCAAACGGCAAGCTTTCACTTGGATGACAATATCTCATTCGGATCTGTAATATTTTCACTCGGATGGCAATCTTTTATCCGAACGGCAAGCTCTCACTCGGATGACAGTGTTTCATTCGGATTTGTAATAGTTTCACTCGGACGGCAATATTTTCACTTGGAGGACAATCTTCCACTCGGGTCACTATATTTTCACTTGGAAGACAATATTTTACTCGATCGGCAATAAGTTCACTCGGACGGCAAACTTTCACTCGGATAGTAAGCTTTTCACTCGGATTTCCCGAAAGAAAACACATCCTGATTTTGATTTGCCTCTCCATGTCGCATACAACCTCGGATTGAGACGATTTATGTATGAAAACCGACCGGCTCGACGGGACGAAGCTTTTTCATGTTGAAGGTTTTTCGATTCAAGGCCGTCTTGATGGCCGAATGGCTCGCGCGACCCATCATGTGTCTGGTACCTCGGACCATTTTTCCGTTCAGGGTCAGTCTGCAGTGTATTGCCTCTAATTTTTGCATACGAACTTGGATATATAAAAATCGACTGTCTCGACAAGACGAAGACAATTTATGTGGAGCGCTCTTTTATCCGAGGTGGTCTTCGAGGCGTAATTGGCCGAAAAGCAGTCGGACCGCTAGATTCAGCCACTCTCAGTACAGTTGCGGCCCCCAAGTTGAGGTCGGGTGATGATAACCTAAGCATCAAAGTCATTCCACTCGGTGACGCGAAACTTTTTATGTTAAAAACCCTTTCACTCGAGGCCGTCTTATTTGCGTTTTATGCCGTGCCAAAATCTGATGTCAACACGACCTAAATGAATGCAGAACTTTGATATGTTCTAATTTGTCAAAGAATACTAGTTTGATTAACATTCGACCAAAAGAAACTTAATCATCAGGTGACAGCAATGCTACTTGGGGCATGGCACTGAGGTCATCATTCCACTCGTGAATTATTTTCTACTCCCTCTGTTCCTAAATATAAATCTTTGTAGAGATTTCACTATGAATCACATACAGATGTATATAGATGCATTTTAAAGTGTAGATTCACTCATTTTGCTCCGTATGTAGTCTATAATAAAATCTCTACAAAGACTTATATTTAGAAACAGAGGGAGTAAAAAAGAGCTTGGTGAATGCGAAGCCCACACAAACTTTCTTTACGTTTTGGTGGTGTAACATGCAAAACTTACTTAGTAAGTCGTTAATGGGGCCAGCCGCAAACCTTGCTTCTTATTGGTGAAGGCATTACTTAATTAGTACCATTGTGGGTTACTTATATTACATTGATCGGATGCCCTCTCATAACCATTTACTGATTCACATACCTTCATAAAAGAATGGATCCGCGTTCGTCTTGCATCTTCTCTCTTCCTTTTGCCATTTCATTTTGTTTGCTCCAATAAACATATAGCTAGAGATGAGATTCTTATTGCTCTATCACATGTCTCATTTGTTCAGTGTGAAGAATATCATGTTTTGGGTTTAGTCTGTTTTTTTTATTTTTTTTCTATGCGTTCGGTCTTAGGGTCTGCTATACAGTGGGGCTGTTTGGTTTGTGACTAAGTTTGCCAAAAGTTGCCACACCTAAGGTTAAACAAGTTTGACCAACTTAGATGAGTGTTTGGTTCAAAGCACACCTTACGCAAGCCACACTAGGGCCCCACATGACATACACACAAAAGGTACAACAAAATTCTCTTATGCTTGCCAACTTATGGCTCTCATTTTGTTGAACTAACCTTAGGCAAGCTTGGCAAAAATGTGTGACAAAGTGTGGCAATGCAAGGCCTAGAACCAAACAGCCAATGTATATCAGTTGGGGCAGAAGCAGAACATTACACAATTCTAGGAGAAAACAGGGTTTAGTGTCTACTCCCTCCGTTCCAAATTACTCGTCGCTGAAATGGATGTATCTAGAACTAAAATACATCTAGATACATTCATACGGGCGACAAGTAATTCGGAACGGAGGGAGTAATTCCTAGAACATTACACACTTCTAGGACAAGACATGTCATTCTACCAATACAAATTAACTTGATAAATTTCACTTCGAAACAAGTCCAGCCGGTGCTGAATTAACTAGTTTCCTCATCAGCACGAGGAATAAAGCTTCATTTCCATAACATACAATATTCTTTTTAACATTATCTCATGCTACATCAACTATTTTATCACAGGCCTGGTTAACAGAATGGGCTGCTCCTAGCCTTTGATAAATGTCTCGTTAAAGACACCTATACCAGATGTCCTAATCTTTTAAATTAATCTCATTAAAAGTTCAACCTAAATTAAATTGTTAACTGATCCTAGTCTTAAAAATTACCTCACCAAGAACACCTACTCAGATTTCCTGATCTTTGGGAGGGGGGGGGGGGGGGGGTCTCATTAGAAGTCCTATCTAAATGTTCCTACAAGGCAACCCATTAATCAGCGGGGGACAAAAGGTTGCAAAATACAGTTGGATCGTCCCTTTGTTACAAGTTACATTTTTCACATGGTCCACACTGCAAGAACAACATAATTAGCAGCAGGCAAGACGTTCATCTGAAGCACCTTCAAATAAACTGCCATTCATGATATCTGCATCACCAACATAAAAGTAAGAGTTAAGAGTCGTGGATTATCACAGATGCAAACAAAAGCCTATTGTTTGTCAATGTTTCTCCCCATTGGTGTTCATCTGGCAGTGTTTTCCATATCTTATTTGAAATGGACAATAATTGTGAAGATTATACAAGGTGCAGACGTTAAAGAGTTGCAAATGGCATACGAAGATTTTGAAAGAAACATCACTAAGTAAACTGCGAGTGATCTTTTTTAATAGTTCATTGTGTTCCAATTAATCACCATATGTATGGTCAAAGTGTTGGTAAACTGCAAACCGTATACGACTAGTGACTACATTATGAATTTATGATGCAAGTCAGGCCTAACCAGATCATGCCATATAGTATAGAAAGTCAGCAGGCCCATCATAACTGATATATTAATACCACTAGAGATGCCAATCAAAGGAAATATCTAACTGTACTTCTCAAGTCAAGTGAGACTGAAGAAATGAAATTGGCCCAGGTCTAAAACTGACAGTGGACATAAAGTAATGTCAGGGCAACCGTCCCTAACATCACATACTGTACAGATGCAGATAAAATCAAATGAGACTAATATTTACAAAGTCAGGCAAAAGGCAGATCTTATTCTCTTGAATGAGTAATAAATAATTCACCAAAGGTAAAATATTCATCATTTAGGCTCCAAATAATAAAATAAAGTCAGGCAAAAAGCTCACTATGCAGCTTAAATCTGAAACATTTGAATTCATGTTTCACCGAAAGACAAAGAATTAAGAAAAGCAATACAAAATAATCAATTTATGCATCTACCCAACAGCAAATAAAAGTTCAAGAAGCACGTACCAATTGATCTGCAGCGGGTCTGGTTACGGAAATCTTTTGAGCCTCCTTCTAACAGAATATGACATTGATTGACAACAGAAGTAAGAAGAAACCTGTAGCTAACTAAGTCCATTACCCATCTCATCGGTTTTGGAACTCTTATGCTGCCATAGGTAAGTCATGTTAACAGACCAACAAAATGTGTTGCAAGAAAATTGGTTGTACCAGGAAGCAAATAATAATTGTATATCACCTTGCTTTTTTTGTGCTTATGCACGTCTGCCGAATCCTCCGTCCCCTCATGCTTCCTCTTCTGAACAATTTGTGGACATATAAAGTATAGCTAAGTGATGAGTAAGACTTGGAGATACTGAAGTTTTAAACATAGACAAAATGCAGCGACCTTCTCATGATGCTTATCCTTTTTCCTATCCTTGTCCTTGTCTTTGTCTTTAGACCGATCCTTATGTCGATGTTTGTGCTTCTTATGCTCCCTGTCCTTATCTTTGTCTTTGTGCTTTTTATGTTTTTTCTCTTTGTCCTTGGACTCACTTTTCGGTTTGCCCGAAACGGTAGGTATACCTTTTTCAGCCTGTTGATTGGTTTAATTGTCAAGTGTATGATAGGAAAATGCAATATAACACCATAAAGCAAGTAGGATGGCAAAAATGGTCTTACAGAGGGTAAATCTACTGGAGCAGTTTCTCGAAGCTGAAATGCTTGCCCCAGTATTTCCATATCAAAGGGCTTAATAAAAGGAGGCTTATCCCTTAAGTATGCATTCTGAACAAGTTGATCTAGCTCCATTCCTTCTCCTTTCCGAATTTCAGTGTCCCCCACTACATTGTGAAGGTAATGTGTATCTGAGATTGCAAGTGGCAAAGGCCTCTTGCAAAAGAAATCATGGTGCGGCTCCAATTTGTACTGACTAATTAAATCAACAGCACCAGTGAGCTCCCTAGGTCCTGAAATAGAAAGAGCCATATTATGGACTACCAGCATTGCATATAACCAAGGCATTTTGGAGAAGGATGCGCATCAAGAACCATGCCAGGAAAACGCACTCATGCATACAAGTACAATGGGCACTTATTTCTCTGGTAGGGTCCAATAAAGTAGCTTATCAGGGGGCAAAAAAGACAATGTGGTTGTTCCATTGTTTTCGAGTCGCGCGACTAGTCAATGAGTCGCAAAAAAATGTCGACTAAACTTAGTGTCAACTAGCGACTCGAGTTGCGACTAGTCACAACTGCAGGCTCAACTTTTTCCGAGTCGCTACCCCAGAACGACTCATCGACTTGAAAACCCCGTTGTTCAACATATAGACAAAAAAATGTCAACATGATGAAATTTTGGCGGTTCCAGAGATGCTGCGAGCTTAAGGTATCAAATGTAGGACAAAGATTGACTGTCCGAGTTTGAACGTCGAATCTATATTTCTTGTGCAATATTTTGCTGATGGCTACAAGATAACAATCATAACTACAGTAATAGAGAAGTACTTTTGTATACAAGTCGAATGGCATCAATTGTGTAACATAACCCAGTAACCCACGTAATATTGGATTATTTATTATTGGTTAAAATTTGAATCAGGGCGGTCAAAAGACAGAGAAAGAAACAAAGGGAATATCAGATAACAAACACAAATAGGCATGGCAACATCACAGTAATTAACAAAGGAGATCAAGTAAAGTAGATGCTTAGTGAAGCAGAGGATGCTCCCAACCGGTCGGTTTCATCTTCAATGGTGAGAAATCCTTTAAACTTCCAATAAATGTGTGGTATAAACATCCATAGTTAATTACAGAGGCAAAGTTCCCTAGCAGAGATGAATATGCTTGCCAATGCTGCTTTTCTGCATTTTGACAAAAGCAGTACCTTTGCCAAACTTCTTGTCGTCAGAATCCATCAGACTGAAGCTCGATCTATGCACAAGTCATCTTAACCTGAAATTCCATTCGACAATATTTTACAACTAATGTTCGGAAGCGGAGGCAATCATTCTCAGTAAAAATTGTATGAGCAGCACTATCCCAATTTGCTTTGGGTTCTTTGACTTTCTCCATCTACCATTACCATTCACCATTCTCACATTAGCATTGAAAAGCAGAATTAAATAACGTAACGAAATCTTCATATCGCAGCAAAGATTCACGGTACCAATATCTAGGAACAGGACCAATATATAGCACTGACAATACCAACAAGAAAAATCTGGCATCATTCATCCATCTAACAAATTAAACAATCCATCCGTCCGTCCATCCATCTATCCAATTGATACATCGATTCATCCATCTATGCAACAAAGTTTTTCCATCTATCCAATTTATAGCTAAAAAAAAGAAGAACAGGGAGTTGGAAGAGAGAGGATGGCTCACCGTGGAGGAGTGGAGGACTGGATGATCTGCAGCTTCGGGACGGAGGCGCCGTGGGCAGCCGGTGCAGAGGGGCGCGGCGGCGGCTTCCCGTTGTCCCGGCTGCGGCAGAGGGCGGAGGGGCAGACGGGCCGTGGAGGAAGCTGGGCTGCGGCGGGAGTGGGTCCCGGCGGCGCCGAGGAACGGACCGGCGGCGGCGGCGGCGCTGGAACCCTAGCGCTGGCCCTGCTCGAGTTCGAGCCGAGCGAACAGATTGGGCGTCGAGGCAGGGGCGATCGTTTTCTCTGTACAAGTCGTGCGGGCTCGGTGGCATTCTTGTGGTAATAACCTGTTGCAATAGGGGCACTCTGTTAACTCTTTTCTTTTGAGCGACTAGCCAAAATCCTCGGAAAATCCAACTATTTCGGAGATTTTGGATTGCATTAGGATTCTGCAGAATCCTAGGCAATCGAGTTCTTTTGGCTAAAGATTTTTCAGACCGAGATTCTTCATAATCTGCTCAAAAGAATTGGCCCCTACACGCATGGTGGCCGACACTCCTCAAATAACTCTTTCTACATCCGAACATCTCATATATGAAATCTTAAAACCATGCAAACAAAACATATACTTAATACGTAGATCAACTAATCCTCGACTACGATACTCGTTGTCGTCGGAGATGTCCAGTATCTCCATTCCGGACTTTGGGTACATTGGGCAGACGCAACTCCAGCTCCTCTTCTACCTCCGCCTGGGCATCCGCCTCCATTTCCACTTCTACCTCGTCGAAGAGCACGTCAGTCTTCCTCCTGTTCTTGCTAGTGAAAGCGCCGGATGGGGCATTTCCAAGGCGGACTTGCAAACCGCCCGCATCCGTCCGGACCGCGAAACCACCAAATGCGAGCTTGTATCGGTCCGCGGGCGGTCCAGACGTACTTTCTTCCACAAATTTAAAAAAAACATGAGGGAGCTTTACGGGAGTCCGGACATCCACATAACAAACCAAAAGCCGCCACGTACCCTCTCCTCTCCATCCGAATGGCGGAAGGCCGCTGACTGTTGTGTTTAGCAGAAGATTAGCTTGCCGTTTTGGCGGAAGGCGTTGAAACCTTTTGGCGGAAGCCACTTTGTTTCAATTTTTTGCTCAAATGCTTTGTGAAAAAAAGGTACTAATTCTTGCGTTAGTATTTGGTGAAAGACTACCTTCCGCCAACACTTGAACACATTAGTATTTGGTGAAAGGCTTCCTTCCACCAACGCTTGAACAGTTAGGTTACTAGCTTCCGCCAAGACGTACCGTTTTTTCCTTTAAGTACTTGGTAAAATGAGAATTTGGTGAAACAAAGCTACTAATCAAGCATCAGTATTGCAATGAGTCATGCATGATTTGGCAGAATGCTATTTTTTAAGTTAATAGAACCAGAGATATGCGGATAGCGTTGGAGGTCAGCTCCCGCATCCATGTCTACGGACTGGTCCCCTTGTCCATGAACGGATGCCAGAGGAAATTTACGGGTTACCATTGGAGATGACCTTAGACTCCACGTACGCCTCATCATGGATGGACTCCAGGATGGTTGTCTGCTCCGCCATCTCTGCCGCTTGGGCAATGGCGAACTCCGCCATGGCCTCCTCCATGGTGAGGCCCGCAACCGGCGTCGGCTCCAACGTGCTCGCCTCCTCCGGATCCGCCCCCTCCATGGACTCCGGATGCTGCTCCCCCTCCTACACCTCTGGCGAGTCCGGAGGCAAACCCGCTGTGACTCGGGTGGCGCGCCTCACCCGGATCTCCTCCTCGATTTGGAAGCGGCGCTCCGGCATTAGCATAGCGTAGGTGGTCTTCTTCTGCCGGGCCATGGGGGACGGCGAGGAAAGAGGGAGGTGGAGATGGAGAGAGATGTGCTCGAGATGTGGACGCGGAGAGGGAGAAAGAGACTGTTGCTAGGGCTGGGGACGCCAGCCTGTTTAAATAGCAAAACTTTGGCCTCGGGCGGCGAGCCGGAGCGGCGCCACGTGGCGTTCACACCGCATCAGAGGAGACGCTCGTCGGACTGTTGGTTTTCCAGGCGATTCCGTGTAGGACCTGGTCGTCAGTCTGAAGTGGCAGACGCACCCGGGCGTGCCAGGCCTCCCCATATCCGCCTCATATTTGGGTTGGATATGAGAGGTGTCGGTCAGCCCCGACGTCTGAGGCACCAATCTGGGTCGGGTTTTTTTGACCTGTCACTGACCAGGCCGTCCGCCCGGACGTTTGAGGCAGGTTTAGGGTGCCCGGTTGTAGATGCTCTTAGGTATCTTTTGGTTTGAAGGAATTCTGTAAGAATTTCATAGGATAGGATTTCCATAGGCAAAATTCCTTTAGGGACCTTTGGTTTGTTGGAATAGAATCCTATTCCTATGAAGGATTTCTTCTTATCCTCCACGTTTCATAGAAAAATAAACATTAGCCTAGACTCAATGAAAAAATCGTATGTGTGAACCAAAGAGTATATCTTTTCTTATTCCTATTCATAGGATTTGAGATACATGTCATCTCATTTCCTATAACTTTCATATTCCTATCATTTTCTTACCCTATGAACCAAAGGAGGCCTACTATTCCTGTACGTGGGAAAATATATACTACACTATGGTCCTTGGTTTTTAAGGCCTCCCAATCAATTGAGGTCTCCAATTTGAAATAGGTCATACAATTTTGATAAGGTCAACAATTTCGCACGGAGCTATCTCATTCAATTTTTTAATATACTATGCCCCCTAATTTTGGAGCTCTCCCATTGGATTGAGGTATACAATTTTAATGCCTTGATTTTGAGTTGGTCAATCCTTGGTTGTGGTAATGAAATCTCTAACTTCACTGAGCTTCCTAATTTTAAATTTTAAGCCCTCGCAAAATTGGGTGATCCAATTTTGATCGGGTAAACAATTTCACAAGGAGTTCTCTCATTGATTTTTTAATACATTACGCTCCCTAGTTTTGGATCTCTCCCATTCGATTGAGGTATACAATTTTAATTCCTTGATTTTTACTGGGTCAATCATTGGTTGTGGTAATGAAATTTCTTACTTTATTAAGCTTCTTAATTTTAAAGCCCCCTCATACAACTGAGGTCTTGAATTTAGATTGGATACACGGTTGGTTGGGTCGTTGAATTGGGCTTTGTGGTGGGATCTCTTGATGAATGGGTCCCTAATTAATGCCTCATAATCAATTGAGTTCTCCAATTTCAAATTGGTCATCCAATTTTGACCGGGTCAACAATTTCACAAGGAGCTCTCTCATTCAATTTTTTTAGTACACTATGCTTCCTAATTTTGAGCTCTCCCATTCGATTGGAGTATACAATTTTAATGCCTTAATTTTGACCTGGTCATTCCTTGGTTGTGGCAATGAAATCTCTAACTTCATTAAGCTCCATTATTTTATTTTTTAAGGCATCATAATCAATTGAGGTCTCTGATTTGGAATTGGATCGTCCAATTTTGACCAGGTCATCAACTTCACAGGGAGCTCTCTCATTCAATTTTTTGATACACTATGCTCCCTAATTTTGGAGCTCTCCCATTCGATTGAGGTATACAATTTTAATGACTTGATTTTTAATTGGTGAATCCTTGGTTGTGGCAATGAAATATCTAACTTCATTAATCTTCCTAATTGTAAAGCCCCCTCATACAACTAAGGTCTTCAATTTAGATTGGATACATGGTTGGTTGTGTCGTTGACCTGGGCTTTGTGGTGGGATCTCTTGATGAAGGGGTCCCTAATTAAGGCCTCATAATCAATTGAGGTCTCCAATTTCAAATTGGTCATCCAATTTTGACCGGGTCAACAATTTCACAATGAGCTCTCTCATTCAATTTTTTTTAGTACACTATGCTTCCTAATTTTGAGCTATCCCATTTGATTGGGGTATACAATTTTAATGCCTTAATTTTGACCTGGTCATTCCTTGGTTGTGGCAATGGAATCTTTAACTTCATTAAGCTCCCTAATTTTAATTTTTAAGGCATCATAATCAATTGAGGTCTCTGATATGGAATTGGTTCATCCAATTTTGACCAGGTCAACAACTTCATAGGGAGCTCTCTCATTCAATTCTTTAATACACTATGCTCCCTAATTTTGGAGCTCTCCCATTCGATTGAGGTATACAATTTTAATGCCCTGATTACTTGGTCAATCCTTGGTTGTGGCAATGAAATCTCTGACTTCATTAAGCTTCCTAATTTTAAAGCCCCCTCATACAACTAAGGTCTTCAATTTAGATTGGATACATGGTTGGTTGGGTCGTTGACATGGGCTCTGTGGTTGGATCTCTTGATGAATGGGTCCCTAATTAAGGCCTCTTAATCAATTGAGGTCTCTAATTTCAAATTGGTCATCCAATTTTGACCGGGTCAACAATTTCACAAGGAGCTCTCTCATTCAATTTTTTAGTACACTATGCTTCCTTATTTTGAGCTCTCCCATTTGATTTGGGTATACAATTTTAATGCCTTAAGTTTGACCTGGTCATCCCTTGGTTGTGGCAATGAAATCTCTAACTTCATTAAGCTCCCTAATTTTAATTTTTAAGGCATCATAATCAATTGAGGTCTTTGATTTGGAATTGGTTCATCGAATTTTGACCAGGTTAACAACTTCACAGGGAGCTCTCTCATTCAATATTTTAATGGGATAATTGATTTTATGCCCCTAGTTGGGTCACACTCGGCAGGTTTACCCCTAGTTTTCGAAAACACTTGTTCTTGCCCAAACCACATTGCTCCTCTTATGCTTTTGCCCTTTGACTGTTTGACCATCACTTTGAAAACTTCATAAAAAATTTATACTAACTCAGAAAAATTCAAATATGATATCAAAATGTTCAGAAAAGCATCACCTATATGTGCATGTAATTTGCATTCATGAAAAAAGTGTTGGCCAGTCCCCATCTCAGTGTTAGCTCATATGATCTTAGCATGAATAGTAAAATCTAAAAAATTCTAAAAAAATTGGTGGCAAACTTTGACCAATGTTTTGACTGCTTGCCAAGTTTCATGCCATGACTTCCACGAATGTCATTCCCTTATGAAACTTGGCAAGCAGTCAAAACATTGGTCAAAGTTTGCCACCATTTTTTTATAGAATTTTTAGATTTTTTTTAGATTTTACTCTTCATGCTAAGATCATATGAGCTAAAACTGAGATGGGGACTGAACAACACCTTTTTCATGAATGCAAATGACATGCATATATAGGTGATGCTTTTCTGAACATTTTGATATCTTATTTGAAATTTCCTGAGTTAGTATGAATTTTTTTGAAGTTTTCAAAGTGATTGTCAAACGGTCAAATGGCAAAAGCATAAGAGGAGCAAAGTGGTTTGGGTAGGAACAAGTGTTTTCGGAAACTAGGGGTAAACCTGCCGAGTGGGATACAACTAAGGGCACCAAATTAATTATCCCTTTTTAATACACTATGCTCCCTAATTTTGGAGCTCTCTCATTCGATTGAGGTATACAATTTTAATGCCTTGATTCTGACTTGGTCAATCCTTGGTTGTGGCAATGAAATCTCTAACTTCATGAAGCTTCCTAATTTTAAAGCCCCCTCATACAACTGAGGTCTTCAATTTAGATTGGATACATGGTTGGTTGGGCATTGACCTGGGCTTTGTGGTGGGATCTCTTGATGAAGGCCAAGTCAACAATTTCACAAGGAGCTCTCTCACTCAATTTTTTAGTACACTATGCTTCCTAATTATGGGCTCTCCCATTCGATTGGGGTATACAATTTTAATGCCTTAAGTTTGACCTGGTCATTCCTTGGTTCTGGCAATTAAATCTCTAACTTCATTAATCTCCCTAATTCTAATTTTGAAGGCATCATAATCAATTGAGGTCTCTGATTTGGAATTAGTTCATCCAATTTTGACCAGGTCAACAACTTCACAGGGAGCTCTGTCATTCAATTTTTTCATACATTGTGCTCCCTAATTTTGGAGCTCTCCCATTCGATTGAGGTATACAATTTTAATGCCTTGATTTTGACTTGGTCAATCCTTTTTTGGCAATGAAATCTCTAACTTCATTAAGCTTACTAATTTTAAAGCTCCCTCATACAACTAAGGTCTTCAATTTAGATCGGATACACGGTTGGTTGGGTCGTTGACCTGGGCTTTGTGGTGGGATCTCTTGGTGAATCGGTCCCTAATTAAGGCCTCATAATCAATTGAGGTCTCCAATTTCAAATTGGTCATCCAATTTTGACCAGTTCAACAATTTAGCAAGGAACTCTCTCATTCTATTGTGTAATACACTATGCTTTCTAATTCTGAGCTCTCCCATTCGATTGGGGTATATAATTTTAATGCCTTAATTTTGACCTGGTCATTCCTTGGTTGTGGCAATGAAATCTCTAACTTCATTAAGCTCCCTAATTTTAGTTTTTAAGGCATCATAATCAATTGAGGTCTCTAATTTGGAATTGGTTCATCCAATTTTAACCAGGTCAACAACTTCACAGGGAGCTCTCTCATTCAATTTTTTTAATACACTATGCTCCCTAATTTTGGAGCTCCCCCATTCGATTGAGGTATACAATTTTAATGCCTTGATTTTGACTTGGTCAATCCTTGGTTGTGGCAATGAAATCTCTAACTTCATTAAGCTCGCTAATTTTAAAGGCCTATCGTTGACCTGGGCTTCGTGGTGGGATCTCTCTATGAATGGGTCCCTTGGTAAGTGCCTGATTGGTGTGGGCCTTTGTTGACAAAAAGGAAGTGCCGCCTATGACACGTTTAGCACGAGCATAACACACGCGGCCAACAACGTATGTAACTTTCTCATGTATTTGTATTAAATAAAAGACTCACACGGTCAAAAGGACCCACCCGAACACCACAATAAAAAAGAAAAATGATACATCCATGGATGATTCACTACGAATTGGGCATACCAAATAGTCTTCCACCAATCACTTCCCTGAGTTTCACCGTTGGGCTACCCCAAATCTCTAACTATAAATTGACATATCCATTCGTAACCATTATTCTGTAAAGCCTGTCCGTAGGTGTAGCATCTCTGATAAAAAGAACACACCCCATTGTTTCCCCCACATGCCCAACCAACTAGCATGTAAATAATTTTCACAACTTAAGAAAATACCACGTAAAAATTAAACATGTACAACCCAAAGAAAATAATCGGTGCAGCAATGCGCAAACTGCCCTTCTAGTATTAGGTGATTCCACCTTCCACTATTCACATATTTATATGTTTCATAAAATAATTAAATTACAAATTTTTTGAAACATATAAATTTGACTTTTTTCAAAATGGGAGCATATAAGTTCCGGTATCGCTTGGATATTCTCTCTTCTATGCGTTAATTGCTCCGGCAGATTTTTTGAAAAGAAAATCCTCTCATCTATTAATAATACGCAAAGTAATATGGGACCAGTCCGCGCACGCACGCACTCTCACTGCACTATCATGTCCTCTCACCCGCTCCCAGCTGATTTTCATTTTTTGACCCTTTGTGCAAAGACCCTTGCTTGAAAGTATATCGCGATTTGACCCTTTCCCTACCGACTAAGGGGGACAGTAGGGTAGAACAGGCTACCGCCAGGTTTCCATGCGGTAGGTCGACGACAGCAGCCGTCAACCAACAGTGTTTGGGCTGACGTGGCATAACGACACTACCGCGTCCACGACAATAGGATAGCTAAATCTACCGCCACCCTCCTCGGCGGTAGGGTGTGCTAGGGCCTGTGCGTGCGGCAAGTTCTGTAACAGAAATGCGGGGAAAATTTATGGTAGGATTTCACATCCTACCACCGAGGTGGGTGGCGGTAGGGTGCACTGTAACCGCAAGCCGCAAAGATTTTGCGGTTGGGTGTGATCACCTACCACCACAGACCATGGCGGTAGGTTCCTCTATCACTTATTTTTTAGCGTATCTTGATCATTTCAATTACAAATATGAATGATAGTTCAACACGGCAGTAATAGTGTTTGCAAATTAAAATACGATGATCTCACACACATTATAACATGCATCACACATCGATGTAAATGATATTTCAATATATCAAATAGGTTCACGAGGTCAGCAGAGTAAAAAAGGTAGCAAGTCCACAACACCAAGTAGTCGACATAGCAAACATGTTCTCATTCATGGTTCAACACAACTAGCTTAACTAAGGGAGTTCAACACGACTGTATCACTTGTTCCTCCCTCTCTTGGCGACACGCTCCTCATTTCTCTTCGAGCAGGTTTCATCTGGCTTCTTTGTGCGACGAGGACATGATACATCCATTTTGCATCATGCTTTTATATCAATATTTATTGCATTATAGGCTGTTATTACACATTTTATCTCAATACTTATGGCTATTCTCTCTTATTTTACAAGGTTTACCATTAAGAGGGGAATGCCACGGAATTCTGGCTGGAAAAGGAGCAAACGTAGGAAACCTATTCTGCACAGCTCCAAAAGTCCTGAAACTCCACGAAACAACTTTTTGGAATTAATAAGAATTTCTGAGCGAAAGAAAGAGGCCAGGGGGCCCACACCCTGTCCAGGAGACAGGGGGCGCGCCCCCTATCTCCTGGGCCCCCTGGTGGGCCTCCGGCGTCCATCTTCTGCTATATCATCACTTTTACACTGGAAAAAATCGGGGGCAAGATTACGGGACGAAACTCCACCGCCACGAGGCAGAACCTTGGCGGAATCAATCTAGGGCTCCGGCGGAGCTTTTCTGCCGGGGACACTTCCCTTCGGGAGGGGGACATCATCACCAATGTCATCACCAACGATCCTCTCATTGAGAGGGGGTCAATCTCCATCAACATCTTCACCAGCACCATCTCCTCTCAAAACCCTAGTTCATCTCTTTGTATCCAATCTTGTATCAAAACCACAAATTGGTACCTGCGGGTTGCTAGTAGTGTTGATTACTCCTTGTAGTTGATGCTAATTGGTTTACTTGGTGGAAGATCATATGTTCAGATCCTTTATGCATATTATTACTCCTCTGATTATGAACATGAATATGCTTTGTGAGTAGTTACGTTTGTCCTGAGGACCTGGGTGAAGTCTTGCTATTAGTAGTCATGTGAATTTGGTATTCGTTCGATATTTTGATGAGATGTATGTTGTCTTTTCCTCTAGTGGTGTTATGTGAACGTCGACTACATGACACTTCACCATTATTTGGGCCTAGAGGAAGGCATGGGAAGTAATAAGTAGATGATGGGTTGCTAGAGTGACAGAAGCTTAAACCCTAGTTTATGCGTTGCTTCGTTAGGGGCTGATATGGATCCATATGTTTAATGTTGTGGTTAGGTTTACCTTAATACTTCTTTTGTAATTGCGGATGCTTGCAATAGGGGTTAATCATAAGTGGGATGCTTGTACAAGTTAGGGCAGTACCCAAGTACCGGTCCACCCACATATCAAATTATCAAAGTACCGAACGCGAATCATATGAACGTGATGAAAACTAGCTTGACGATAATTCCCAATGTGTCCTCGGGAGCTCCTTCCTCATTATTAGAAACTAGTCATCCACCCGTGCATCTGCACGGCCTAGTAATTGTAAGTAATAGAACAACTTTGATTCGTCCTAAAATGAGAAATTACAAATAAGTAATATAATGTTACAAAATTGTGGTTTAATATGTGTAATATATTTCATTTATGTACCTAAGATATGCATTTTATTCAATTTTGGTTCAAGATAGTGGCAAGACGCTCCAAGCAATCATAGTAAGTATAAAGGACATACTCCAAATTAGAAGAACTGAATCTTTAACACTTATCTAGAAAGAATTGTATGTAAGTAAAGTAAATTATGAGTGTCTCCTCTTCAGATGTTTGAAACATGGCTAACCAAGGATTATTTCATTTGTTTTATGTCTACGAATGGAAGGCATCGAATGTCATGTTTGAATTTAGCAATCTATAGACTACAAAACGAATTTTAAATATATATTCATTTCATCAATAGTAGTTTACCACTTTTCTGTCGCTTAAAATAGTGTCTCCACTTCAGGTGTTTGAAAAACACACATGGAAAGTTTATCATCATTTAAGTTCTTTCAACTTCGCAAACTCGTATTTTCCACCTAAATATTATTATAATATTATTTTTCTATATAATGCTTCTTGCATGAATGATGTTGTGTGCATCCAAACCTATTACGTATCTATTTCCAATGGTCTAAAAGAAGTCCATCGGTTTTTCAATTATAGTGCCTCCAAGGTTTAGGGACGTGCAGAGTGCGTACACACGTACATGTTTTTTTTATTGACACCCATGTACATGTCTGCTGAGCTTTAAGTCCATGCACATACAGTAGATATTAATCTAGACTGACATTAGCGGAGGGGAGGAAGGTCAAGCTACAGAATCACCATTGATGGTGGAGAGCAGCAGTTTCTAAGTTAGTTTTTTTTTCAGTTTGTCCTGCTATCGTTGTGATTAGAGGAATAATAAATTTATGTACATATTTTTTCGTTTGATGGGAAAAGACTGCACGTTATGCCCAGAGGTAGCGCAAGCCTCCAAGGTTGACTGCGTGATCATATTATTCAAAGGAATATAATACAGGGTGAAAAATCTATAAACTGTCCACACGGTAGATATCTCTAGAAAAAGGAAAACTATACTACGACTCGTAGCTGTCAAGGACTCTAACTATTGTGGCCACGCGGAAGAGATGTTTTAAAAAGGGCAACTCTACTATGACTTGTAATCATCTAGGACTCTAACCTTTCCGCAAGTCAAACTATTGATTTTTTTTCTTAATCTTAGACGTACAATTAAAATCCAACGGTTATTATGATCAGTTTTCTAGGATTAATGTGGAGGCTCTAATGGTGCCTCCAATTAGTAAATATAAGATTGTCCAGGCTTATCCTTTGCTACATAAAGGATTAGGCCACCTTGCTGCACTTTATTTACTTTATTTATTTGTTACTCGTTACTATTTATCTTATCACAAAACTATCTATTACCTACGATTTCAGTGCTTGCAGAGAAAACCTTACTGAAAACCGCTTATCATTTCCTTCTGCTCCTCGTTGGGTTCGACACTCTTACTTATCGAAAGGACTACGATAGATCCCCTACACTTGTGGGTCATCAAGACTCTTTTCTGGCACCGTTGCCGGGGAGTGTAGCGCTTTTGGTGAGTGGAACTTGGTAATGAAACATTTATATAGTGTGCTGAAGTTTTCTGTTACTTGTCATTATGGAAACTAATCCTTTGAGGGGCTTGTTTGGGGTATCTTCACCCCAACCAGAAGAGCAAAGAGTTGCTCCTCAACCTACTGAACTTTATGAAAATATTTACTTTGAGATTCCTTCGGGTATGATAGAGAAACTGCTAGCTAATCCATTTGCAGGAGATGGAACATTGCATCCCGATTTACACCTTATCTTTGTGGATGAAGTTTGTGGATTATTTAAGCTTGCAGGTATTCCCGATGATGTTGTCAAAAGGAAGGTCTTCCCTTTATCTTTGAAGGGAGATGCATTTACATGGTATAGGCTATGTGATGATATGAGATCTTGGAATTATAAGCGATTGAAGTTGGAATTTCACCAGAAGTTCTATCCTATGCATCTTGTTCATCGTGATCGTAATTACATATATAATTTCTGGCCTCGCGAAGGAGAAAGCATCGCTCAAGCTTGGGGGAGGCTTAAGTCAATGTTATATTCATGCCCCAATCATGAGCTCTCTCAGGAAATGATTATTTAGAATTTTTATGCTTGAATTTCTCTTGATAATCGCAACATGCTCGATACTTCCTGTGCTGGTTCTTATATGCTGAAGACTATTGATTTCAAATGGGACTTATTGGAAAGAATTAAACGCAACTCTGAAGATTGGGATTCCGATGATGTTAAGGAGTCAGGTATGACACCTAAGTTCGATTGTGTTAAATCTTTTATGGATACCGATGCTTTTCGTGGATTTAGCGCTAAGTATGGACTTGACTCTGAGATATTAGCTACTTTTTGTGAATCTTTTGCTACTCACGTTGATCTCCCTAAAGAGAAGTGGTTTAAATATAATCCTCCTGTTGAAGTGAAAGTAGTTGCACCTATTACAGTCGAAGAAAAGACTATTACCTATAGTGATCCTATTGTTCCTACTGCTTATGTTGAAAAACCTCCTTTTCCTGTTAGGATAAAGGATCATGCTAAAGCTTCGACTGTTGTTCGTAAGAGTAAATCTAGGACTTATACACCTCCTGAGCAAATTAATGTTGAACCTAGTATTGCTATGGTTAAAGATCTCTTGGATGAGGACTTAGATGGGCATGTTATTTCTTTCTTGGGTGAGACTGCTAATATTGCTAGACCTGATACTAAGACACGTAGAACTGTCGTAGGCATGCCTGATATTTTTGTTAAAATAGGAGATCATTGTTATCATGGCTTATGTGATATGGGTGCTAGTGCTAGTGTGATACCTTATGATCTTTATAAAGAAATTATGCACGACATTGCACCCGTTGAATTAGAAGACATTGATGTTACTATTAAGCTTGCTAATAGGGATACCATTAAACCTATTGGGATTGTTCGAGATGTTGAAGTTTTGTGTGGGAAGGTTAAATACCCTGCTGATTTTCTTGTTCTTGGTTCCCCACAGGATGTTTTTTGTCCCATTATTTTTGGTAGACCCTTCTTGAATACTGCTAGTGCTAAGATTAATTGTGAAAAGAATATTGTCACTGTTGGCATAGATGGTATGTCTCATGATTTTAATTTTGCTAAGTTTAGTAGACAACCTCGTGAAAGGGAACCATCTAGTAAGGATGAGATTATTGGTCTTGCTTCCATTGTTGTTCCTCCAACTGATCCGTTAGAACAATATTTGCTAGACCATGAAAACGATATGTTTATGAAGGAAAGGGAAGAAATAGATGAAGTGTTCCTTAAACAGGAACCTATGCTGAAACATAACCTTCCCGTTGAAATTCTTTGGGATCCCCCTCCACCCAAGGGTGATCCCGTGTTTGAACTCAAACCATTACCTGATAATCTTAAGTATGCTTATCTTGATGAAAAAGAAATATATCCTGTTATTATTAGTGCTAACCTTTTAGAGAAAGAAGAAGAAAGATTATTGAAAACTCTGAAGAAGCACCGAGCTGCTATTGGATATCTGTTGGATGATCTTAAGGGCATTAGTCCCACATTATGTCAACACAAAATTTCAGTGGAGAAAGATGCCAAACCAGTTAGAGATCCTCAAAGACGATTAAATCCCAAGATGAAGGAAGTGGTAAGAAAGGAGATACTAAAGCTCCTTGAGGCAGGTATTATTTATCCCATTGCTGATAGTGGGTAAGCCCTATCCATTCTGTCCCTAAAAAGGGAGGTATTACCGTTGTTCCTAATGATAAAGATGAATTGATCCCGCAAAGAATTATTACAGGCTATAGGATGGTAATTGATTTCCGTAAGTTAAATAAAGCTACTAAGAAAGATCATTACCCTTTACCTTTTATTGATCAAATGCTAGAAAGGATATCCAAACACACACATTTTTGCTTTCTAGATGGTTATTCTGGTTTCTCTCAGATACCTGTGTCAGCGAAGGATCAATCCAAAACTACTTTTACTTTCCCTTTTGGTACTTTTGCTTATAGACGTATGCCTTTTGGTTTATGTAATGCACCTGCTACCTTTCAAAGATGCATGATGGCTATATTTTCTGATTTTTGTGAAAAGATTTGTGAGGTATTCATGGATGACTTCTCCATCTATGGATCCTCTTTTGATGATTGTTTGAGCAACCTTGATCGAGTTTTTCATAGATGCGAAGACACTAGTCTCGTCCTGAATTGTGAAAAGTGTCACTTTATGGTTAATGAAGGCATTGTCTTGGGGCACAAAATCTCCGAGAGAGGTATTGAAGTTGATAAAGCCAAAGTTGATGCTATTGAAAGATGCCATGTCCCAAGGACATAAAAGGTATAAGAAGTTTCCTTGGTCACGCCGGATTTTATAGGAGGTTCATTAAGGACTTTTCTAAAATCTCTAGGCCTCTGACTAATTTATTGCAAAAAGATATTCCTTTTGTCATGATTGTGTAGAAGCGTTTGAAGTACTTAAGAAAGCTTTGATCACTGCACCTATTGTTCAGCCACCTGATTGGAATTTACCTTTTGAAATTATGTGTGATGCTAATGATTATGCTGTAGGTGCTGTTTTAGGGCAAAGAGTCGATAAGAAATTGAATGTTATCCAATATGCTAGTAAGACTCTTGATACTTCCCAGAGAAATTATGCTACTACTAAAAAAGAGTTCTTAGCAGTTGTGTTTGCATGTGATAAGTTTAGACCTTATATTGTTGATTCCAAAGTTACTATTCACACTGATCATGCTTCTATTAAATATCTTATGAAAAAGAAAGATGCTAAGCCTAGGCTCATTAGATGGGTTCTCCTGCTCCAAGAATTTGACTTGCATATTATTGATAGAAAGGGAGCTGAGAACCCCGTTGCAGATAACTTGTCTAGGTTAGAGAATGTTCTTGATGACCCGCTACCTATTAATGATAGCTTTCCTGATGAACAATTAGCGGTCGTCAATGCTTCTCGTACTGCTCCTTGGTATGCTGATTATGCTAATTAAATTGTTGCTAAATATATACTGCCTAGTTTCACATACTAGCAAAATAAAAAGTTCTTTTATGATTTAAGACATTACTTCTGGGATGATCCACACCTTTATAAAGAAGGAGTAGATGGTGTTATTAGATGTTGTGTGCCTGAGCATGAACAGGAACAGATTCTACGTAAGTGTCACTCTGAATCTTATGGAGGACACCACGCTGAAGATAGAACTGCACACAAGGTACTACAATCTGGTTTTTGTTGGCCTACTCTCTTCAAAGATGCTCGTAAGTTTGTCTTATCCTGTGATGAATGTCAAAGAATAGGTAACATTAGTAGACGTCAAGAAATGCCTATGAATTATTCTCTTGTTATTGAACCGTTTGATGTTTGGGGCTTTGATTATATGGGACCTTTTCCTGCCTCTAATGGTTATACACATATTTTAGTTGCTGTTGATTACGTTACTAAGTGGGTAGAAGCTATTCCAACTAGTAGTGCTGATCATAACACTTCTATTAAAATGCTTAAAGAAGTTATTTTTCCGAGGTTTGGAGTCCCTAGATATCTTATGACTGATGGTGGTTCACATTTTATTCATGGTGCTTTCCGTAAGATGCTTGTTAAGTATGATGCCTATCATAGAATAGCATCCCCTTATCATCCGCAGTCTAGTGGTCAAGTAGAGTTGAGCAATAGAGAGCTCAAATTAATTTTGCAAAAGACTGTGAATAGATCTAGAAAGAATTGGTCCAAAAAACTTGATGATGCATTATGGGCCTATAGAACTGCATACAAAAATCCTATGGGTATGTCTCCTTATAAGATGGTTTATGGAAAAGCGTGTCATTTACCTCTTGAACTTGAACATAAAGCATATTGGGCTATTAAAGAGCTCAATTATGACTTCAAACTTGGCGGTGGGAAGAGGTTGTTTGATATTAGCTCACTTGATGAATGGAGAACCCAAGCCTATGAGAATGCCAAGCTTTTCAAAGAAAAAGTCAAACGCTGGCATGATAAGAGGATACAAAAGCGTGAGTTTAACGTAGGAGATTATGTATTATTCAAATCTCGTTTAAGATTTTTTGCAGGAAAACTTCTCTCAAAATGGGAAGGTCCCTACGTTATCGAGGAGGTCTATCATTCTGGTGCTATAAAAATCAACAACTTTGAAGGCACAAGTCCAAGGGTGGTTAACTGTCAAAGAATTAAACACTATATTTCAGGTAATCCTATCAATGTTGAAACTATTATTGAAACCGTAACCCCTAAGGAATACATAAGGGACACTTTCCAGAACGTTCCAGACTCCGAAAAGGTATAGGTATGTGGTACGGTAAGTAAACCGACTCCAAAACAACCTTAATGGCAATTTTTATCAGTTTTGGAATATTTAAGAATTTTAGGAAGAAAGAAGTAGTCCGAAAGAGACACGAGGCTCCCACGAGAGAGGAGGGCCCCCCCCCCCTGTAGGGCGCGCCCCCTGTCTCGTGGGCACCTCGTGTGCCTCCCGGACTCCGTTTTCTTGCACGTTACGTATTTTGGTCGATAAAAATTCATTATATATACTCCCGAAGGTTTTGACCACCGTATCACGCAAATATCCTCTGTTTTCATTTTGAGCTATTTCTTTTTAAGATCTAGAGCATCATGGCGTCTCCAAGCGCTCCCAAGGACAAGTTTTTCGAGAGGGCCGTTGAGGGAGTCCTGGACTAGGGGGTGTCCGGATAGCCGAACTATCATCACGGCCGGACTCCAAGACTATGAAGATACAAGATTGAAGACTTCGTCCCGTGTCCGGATGGGACTTTCCTTGGCGTGGAAGGCAAGCTTGGCGATACAGATATGTAGATCTCCTACCATTGTAACCGACTCTGTGTAACCCTAACCTATCCGGTGTCTATATAAACCGGAGGGTTTTAGTCCGTAGGACAAACAACAATCATACCATAGGCTAGCTTCTAGGGTTTAGCCTCCTTGATCTCATGGTAGATCTACTCTTGTACTACCCATATCATCAATATTAATCAAGCAGGAGTAGGGTATTACCTCCATCGAGAGGGCACGAACACAGGTAAAAACATTGTGTCCCTTGTCTCCTGTTACCATCCGCCTAGACGCATGCAGTTCGGGACCCCCTACCCGAGATCCGCCGGTTTTGACACCGACATTGGTGCTTTCATTGAGAGTTCCTCCGTATGCGTCACCGATAGGCCCGATGGCTCCTTCGATCATCAACAACGACGCGGTCCAGGTGAGACTTTTCTCCCGGACAGATCTTCGTATTCGGCGGCTTTGCTGCGGGCCAATTAAGCAGCCATCTGGAGCAGTTCGAAAGCTACGCCTGGCCATCAGGTCAGATTTGGAAGTTTGAACTATACGGCCGATGTCCGCGGAGACTTGATCTTCGACGGATTCGAGCCACAGCCGAGCGTGCCGCACTCTCTCGATGGGTATGATCTAGCTCTGCCGCCGAACAGTGCCCTGGAGGCCGCACCAGCATCCGCTCCGACCCTCAATCCGGAGCCGGATTCCCCGATCGAGGACGAGTGGTTGGACACCGCCTCGGGGGCTATGATCTCTACGGCGACTGAGCCTTACTCTATCCCTGTCCTTTGCGAAGACCTTGACTCCAGGGTGCCGGACTCCTCTCCGGACTCCGAACCCTCCGCGCCCCTGCCAATCGAATCCGATTGGGCGCCGGTCACGGAGTTCACTGCCGCGGACATCTTTCAGCACTCGCCCTTTGGCGACATCCTGAATTCACTAAAGTCTCGCTCTTTATCCGGAGAGCCCTGGCCGGACTACGGACATGAAGGTTGGGATATGGACAATGAAGAAATTCAACGCCCACCCACCACCCACTTTGTAGCCACTGTTGATGATTTAACCGACATGCTCGACTTCGACTCCGAAGACATCGACGGTATGGACGACGATGCCGGAGATGACCAAGACCCAGCGCCTACAGGCACTTTGGAAGGCCACCTCGTCATACGACATATACATGGTGGACATCCCAAAAGATGGGAACGGCGATGGAACAACGGAGGATGACCCTCCAAGAAGCACCCGAGCGCCCGACGTCGTGGCGCCGCTCTAAATCCCGCCACAGCAAAAACGGTGATTCCGACACGGAGATAATAACACCGGACAAAGGTGCGAAGACAACCCCTCCAAGCAGGATTCAGCGCGGGAGGAGGGAGAAGCAGAGTCCGCACGACGGTCTGGCAGAAAGAGAGGTCGAGGACGATAATTATGCGCCTCCCTCCGAAGATGAGGCAAGCCTCGACGACAACGAATTTGTCGTGCCTGAGGATCCCGCCGAACAGGAGCGTTTCAAACGCAGGCTTATAGCCACGGCAAGCAGCCTCAAGAAAAAGCAACAACTTAGAGCTGACCAAGATCTGCTAGGTGACAGATGGATCAAGTCCTTGCAGCGAAGAGTATGAACTCGAACGCCCTCCAAAAGCTACCCCAAACGCAGGCCGTTGCCTCAATTAGAGGAGGAAGCACCCAAGTCACCAGCGCCACGACATGGCAGACCGGCCACCCGTGGTCATGACAGAGAAGCCTCTCGGCCCTCCGCTCAAGCCACACCCCGACGCTCAAAAGTACCAAGGCACGGAAAAGCGCTACGGACTTGCGAGATATATTGGAGGATAAGGCAAAACATACAAGATCGATCTACGGATCGCGTGGGCGCCTAACGACGGGATGATTACCGTCGCGCGGATACAAGCAAACCCGGCGGGCGAACACGATGAGACAAAGCTCATATGAGCTACGTCGTGATATAGCCCAATACAGAGGCGCCGCACACCCACTATGCTTCACAGATGAAGTAATGGATCATCAAATCCCTGAGGGTTTCAAACCCGTAAACATCGAATCATACGATGGTACCACAGATCCTGCGGTCTGGATCGAGGACTATCTCCTCCATATCCACATGGCCCGTGGTGATGATCTACATGCCATCAAATACATCCCACTCAAGCTTAAAGGACCAGCTCGACATTGGCTCAACAGCTTGCCAGCAGAATCAATTGGTTGTTGGGAGGACCTGGAAGCCGCATTCCGTGATAACTTCCAGGGCACATATGTGCGACCACCAAACGCCGATGACCTTAGCCATATAATTCAGCAGCGTAAGAATCGGCCAGACAATTCTGGACACGATTCCTAGCAAAGAAAAATCAAATCGTTGACTGTCCGGATGCAGAGGCCCTTGCAGCCTTCAAACATAACATCCGCGACGAATGGCTTGCCCAGCACCTAGGACAGGAAAAGCCGAAATCCATGGCAGCCCTCACAACACTCATGACCCGCTTTTGTGCGGAGGGGACAACTGGCTAGCTCGAAGCAACAACTTGGCCAAACACCCTGATAGTTCGGATACCAAGGATAGCAACGACAGGTCGCGTCATAACAAGAACAAGCGCCCGCATTAACGGCGATAATACTGAAGATACGACCGTCAATGCCGGATTCAGAGGCTCTAAACCCGGTCGGCGGAAGAAGCCATTCAAAAGAAATACCCAGGGCCCGTCCAACTTGGACCGAATACTCGATCGCTTGTGCCAGATACATGGCACCCCCGAAAACCTAGCCAATCACACCAACAGGATTGTTGGGTGTTCAAGCAAGCAGGCAAGTTAAGTGCCGAACTCAATGACAAGGGGCTGCATAGCGATGACGAGGAAGAACCCCGGCCGCCGACCAATCGAGGACAGAAGGGTGTTCCCACACAAGTGCGGACGGTGAACATGATAGACGCACCCCATATACCCAAAAGGGAGCGGAAGCATGCACTAAGGGGCGTATATGCGATGGAGCCACGCCCGAAGTTCAACCCATGGTCTTCCTGCCCGATCACCTTCGATCGAAGGACCACCCCACTAGCATCCGTCACGGCAGTTTCGCCGCATTGGTTCTTGACCCAATTATTGGCCAATTTCACCTCACCGTAGTCCCGATGGACGGCGGTAGCAACTGAACCTGCTTTATCGGGATACAGTCGCAAAATGGGCATAGACCCCTCAAGGATTAAACCTACAAAGACGACCTTTAAAGGCGTCATACCGGGTGTAGAGGCCAATTGTACGGGCTTAGTTGCACTCGAAGTGGTCTTCGGATCCCCGGATAACTTCTGAAGCGAAGAGTTAATCTTCGACATAGTCCCGTTCCGCAGCGGCTATCATGCACTGCTCGGACGAACCACATTTGCAAAGTTCAATGCGGTGCCGCACTACGCATACCTCAAGCTCAAGATTCCAGGCCCTCGAGGAGTAATCACATACAATGGAAACACCGAACGCTCTCTCCGAACGGAGGAGCACACGGCGGCCCTCGCGGCGGAGGTACAAAGCAGCCTCTCACAGCAATTCTCGAGTCCGGCCACTAAGCGTCCGGACACTGTCAAGCGTGCCCGGAGTAACCTACAACAAGACCGCCTGGCACGATTCAAGCACGCGTAGCAATCCGGCCCCAACCCCAGCCCTCACGAAATTGCGAAGCCAGTACTACGCGTACATAACTACGCTCTGGAGATACCATGGGCATAAGGGGAGGGGCACGACCACGGCATGCCCGGAATGCGGCTCAACCGCACCAGGGGCTCCCGATTGTGTCATTCTTTTTCTTTTTTCCTTTTTCTTCATTTTTCTTACTTTCAGGACTCCGTCTTCCAGAAGTCTTGTCCGGCACTAGAATCGCCGAACTCACGATGCAACAACCAGGGAAGCAGAAAGCCACGTCGAGTGTTGCGATGGTCTCTATTACGAGCATTATACCTGTTTTACATACCATCCCGCAGCTCACCCCTGGAGGGGGACATGTTAGATAGTCCCATCCCTTGCTTATCGCACTATTTGTATCGTTCTGCCTTCATTGCAGTACCTTTTTGACTAAACAATACATAGCTTTTGCCTATTATTGCACTCCTTTCTTTATCTATACATATGTTCATTTCATGACATGTTGCACCCGTACACTTTGGTACGGCCAATACACCAGGGGCTTAAGTACCCCGAAATTATGGTGTGACAAGTCCGAACACTTTCACAAGTGCGGAACCACGAACTTATAGCATTATATGCATCGGCTACGAAACATTACTAGGGTCAATAGTTGGGTATGCCCGGCTCCTATGTATTGGTAACTTACGTTCCGATATATCGGCTAAGGTAGAACAAGGAGAACCACTTCGATTGTGCCCAGCTTGAGCTGGGTCGAGCACCTCGATGGAAAGCTAAAACTGACCGTCATGATAGGGCGAGAGCCGGTCGCTGTTCGAGAGGTTTTTTCGGGTCCCTAAAGACTTATGCCGCTTAGAGTGAGGAACCATAATTGTCCGGCCAAGGCGTGGATAGCGCTCCAAACTCGGTCTTCCGAATACTAGGGGCTTCGCCGAAATTTAAAATTATAGAATTCTATGGCACAGTGAGAGTGTTCAAGCATTATAAGTCCGGTTGCCTTGTTCGTTGCGTTGAGCGCCTCCCTAGATGGACCCAAGAATGGGAATAAGAGCGCTCAAGTTTATCCCGAACACCCCATCACTCGTGGCATGGGGGCTGAAGCCAATGACTTGCCATCTCTCAAATTTGATAAACGGCCGCACAGAAGGTAATATTTTAAATTAACAAGCGTTTCTTAGCGCATATGAACAACTTTTCAGCGTCTGAGGATAACAAATGCGAGTCTATTCAGAAATTACATCTTTGGAGCACTCATCCGCTATACGGCAGGCACCCTTCAGGACGCCCTCATAGTACATTTCGGGCGTGCGATGCTCCTTGCCCTTCGGTGGCCCGTCCGTCACAAGCTTCTCCGCATCCAGCCTGCCCCGGTGTACTTTAGCACGGGCAAGGGCCCGACGGACACCTTCAATGCAGACGGAGCGCTTGATGACTTCAATCCTGGGACAGGCGTCCACCAGCCGCCGCACTAGCCCAAAGTAGCTCCCAGGCATGGCTTCTAATGGCCACAGCCAAACTATGAGGCCCTTCATGGCCTGTTCGGCGACCTTGTGGAGCTCGACCAGCTGCTTCAGCTGGTCGCTTAGGGGCACCGGATGTCCGGCCTCAGCATACTGAGACTAGAACTCCTTTTCCGTCGAGCTCCCCTCCTTGGCACGGTAGAATGCGGCAGCGTCAGACACACTACGGGGCAAATCTGCGAATGCTCCTGGAGAGCTCCGAATCCGGGTAAGTAATAGGTAATTCACTTTCATACGCTTGCTTTGCATAAAGAATGCCTCACCCGCCGCTATCTTCTTTAACGATTCAATTTCTTGGAGGGCTTTGTGGGCCTCGGCCTTAGCAGCTTTGGCACTCTCAAGAGCCGAGGCAAGCTCGGACTCTCGGGTCTTCGAGTCGCGCTCCAAACCCTCGTGTTTTTTCACGAGAGCCTGGAGCTCTTGCCGCACCTCCGCCAGCTGCACCTCCCCCTTCTCTTGCTCGGTGCGCTCCGCGGCCGCTTTGCTTTCGGCCACGGACACCGCTTCCTTCAGGGTCGCCACCTCGTTCATGGCCCCTGCAGTACCCATGTTATTCCTGTTATTTTTTGCAACCGAAACCTTTCTATAAGGTATTTCTTTAATAAGGTATTACTTACCTTCCTTGTCCTTGAGCTGCTTCTTGGCAAGGTCGAGCTCGTTCTCGGACCGCTCGAAGCTCTGCTTCAATGCATTGACCTCCGCAGTCAGTGCGGCAGAGGTCCGCAGCGCAGCCTGCATTCCCATATTGACATACTTATGTTAGACTCCTGCGTATATCTTTTTAAGATCCTTAGTCCGAATTTTCTTTCTGAACACCGAACTAAGCATCAGGGGCTACTGTCTATGTGCTAATATTTTTACATATTCTAAACTTACCTCAAAGCCTGTTAGAAGGCTGGTACAGGCTTCGGTCAGCCCGCTCTTGGCGGATCGAATCTGTCCGGATCACCGCACTCATAACAAGGCGGTGCTCCTCCTGATGGAAGCGCTGTTAAGCGCCTCCAAGATGCTATCCGGTGCCTCCGGTTGGGACGGAGGACACCGTGTCTTACCTTCTTATGAAGGGGCGCTTGCCGAACTCGGAACCGCTGAAGGTTCCGGTATGGAGTCCGGACGAGGGTCGGGCTTAGAGCCCCTGGGGGTCTCGCCCCCCACGCGCCTGGAGTCCGGGAGGTTGCCTTGCGGCGCCTCCTGCGCCACCTCCTCTTGACCAGGCCCCCTTGGGGCCCCACCTCGGCGTCGTCCGCAGCATGAGGCGAGGAGGCGGCCGGAAGTGAAGTACTCTTCATTTCCGACGAACCCAGGGACCCGCTCGACGAAGCGGCAAACTCGCCCTTGGGTGGTCTGCATAATTATTCGGCATTAGATAACACTATGCAATGATAAAAAAGCCAGGGGTATCCGGACACTTACGATCTCGCCAGGGGCTTGGCCCTCGTTGGCCACTCCTCCTCGCCGTCGTCGACGTTGGTGGAGAAGTCCGGAGGAAGGGTCCTTCCCTTCTTAGACCCTCCGGCCTCCCGGTTAGGCGGCCTTCCTTTCCTCTCCTCCCCGGCTGGGGAGAAGCTTCTTTTTCCTCCTCCTCGTCCTCAGGAGAAGATTCTGCTTCAGAATCTGACAACACCAGGCGTCGGGAGCTCCTTCGAGTTCCCGTTGCCTCCTTCTTGGCTTTCTTCTCTGGCACCACATGAGGTACCGGAGCCAGCAGCCCTGTCAATCGGGCGTCCGCTGGGTCTTCTGGCAAAGGGGCCGGACAGTTAACCTGTCCGGACGTCTTCAGCCAGTCCTGTTAAAGGTTAGGGAGTTTTAGATCCCACATAGAGTCAATCTATGAAAAAAGAGTCCCGTAAAGGGTAAAATAACTTACCTCGCTGGCTTGACGCTGCGAGCTGAATCCGCGATCTTCGGTAGCGGATGTGGGAGCCTCGGCGCCTTTGAACAGCACCTTCCAGGCATCTTCGTACGTAGTGTCGAAGAGCCTTTTTAGAGTTGAGTGCTGTGCCGGATCGAACTCCCACAGATTGAAGGCCCGTTGTTGGCATGGGAGAATCCGGCGGATGAGCATCACCTGGATTACGTTGACAAGCACGAGATTCTTGTCCACCAGGTTTTGGACGCATGTTTGGAGTCCGGATAGCTTGTCCGAATTCCCCACGTCAGCCCGTCTCTTTCCATGACGAGAGCGGTGTGGGGAAGCCAGATCTGAATTGGGGCCGCCGCCCATTTGGGGTCGCGGCTCGGTGATATAGAACCACCCGATTGCCACCCCTTTATTGTCTCCACAAAGGAGCCTCGAGCCATAGGACTTTGGCCATCTTGCCAACCATGGCGCCTCCGCACTCAGCTTGACGGCCGCCCACTACCTTCGGCTCGACATTGAAGATCTTCAGCCATAAGCGAAGTGGGGCTGGATGCAGAGGAAGGCCTCGCATTACGATGATGAACGCCGAGATGTTGAGGATGAAATTGGGCCAGTCGTGGAAGTCCAGGCCGTAGTAGAACATGAGCCCCGGACAAATGGGTGAAGTGGAAAACCTAGTCCATGGAGGAAGTGGGGAGAAACACCACCCTCTCATGGGGCACAGGGGTTGGACTGAGCTGCCCCGCGTCGGGCAGCCTGTGCGCGATGTCGCCGGACAAATATCCGGCCTCCCGCAGTCTTGTGATGTGCCCCTCCGTGACGGAGGAGGCCATCCACCTGCCTCCCGCTCCGGACATGGTTGGAGAAGGTTGAGGTGGGGTGTGTGGACTTGGGCGCTGGAGCTCGAGTGCAAGAGAATGGATGAGCAAAGGAGGAGGAAGGCGTAGGTGAAAAGGTGGATCCTTATCCCCTTATATGGATGGACGAAGCTATGCGTCCCCACTAGCCTGGTAAAACTCGCTTATCTCCCAAGCGCCGTAATCAATGGTGCGGATGGGTTACCCACGTCCGTATTGATGGGAATCCCGGAATAAGGGGGCACGATCTATGCTTTGATAAGACGTGCCAGGGAAACCGCCTCGCTAAACGCGCTGAGGTGGAACAGTAGAAAATGATTCATATAAAGGCCTGGCCGTGGTGTGATGTCACGCCGCGGAATACGTCAGCAAATCTGTGCAAAAGTTATTCTCTCTACGGTGGTATGTGGAACTTGTTTTGCAGAGCCGGACACTATCCTTGTGTTCAAAACCTTCTATGAAGAATTCGGAGGAGGAACCCGCCTTGCAATGCCGAAGACAATATGCGCGCCAGACTGCCGTCATTGAAGCCTGGTTCGAGGGCTCTTGAGGGAGTCCCGGACTAGGGGGTGTCCGGATAGCCGAACTATCATCACGGCTGGACTCCAAGACTATGAAGATACAAGATTGAAGACTTCGTCCCGTGTCCGGATGGGACTTTCCTTGGCGTGGAAGGCAAGCTTGGCGATACAGATATGTAGATCTCCTACCATTGTAACCGACTCTGTGTAACCCTAACCTATCGATGTCTATATAAACCGGAGGGTTTTAGTCCGTAGGACAAACAACAATCATACCATAGGCTAGCTTCTAGGGTTTAGCCTCCTTGATCTCGTGGTAGATCTACTCTTGTACTACCCATATCATCAATATTAATCAAGCAGGAGTAGGGTATTACCTCCATCGAGAGGGCCCGAACCTGGGTAAAAACATCGTGTCCCTTGTCTCCTGTTACCATCCGCCTAGACGCATAGTTCGGGACCCCCTACCCGAGATCCGCCGGTTTTGACACCGACAGCTGTCAACCCCTATCTCACGGAGGTGCTGCAACACCCTCAAACCATTGAGATGCGTGAGGGGGTGCTGCACATCCACGATGTGGAGGGACCAAGGCGTACCGGGAGCATGGAGACAAAGCTCGAAGCCGTGGAACAGGAAGTTTTCAAGTGTCAAGGGATGGTGGAGCGTGGACTCAACGCTAACCATATGATGATCACGGAGTTCACCAACAACCACAAGCTAGATGCTAAAGTCATTGGGGAGACCATCTTCAAGCTTCAAGAGAAAATCGAGCACCTGCAAGCCCAGATCTATGACCTGCAAAACCAGAACTGTGAGTATGAATATAGATTCAAGCGAATGAGTTTGGCTGCAGATTTAAGGATACCGGAGACTCGATCATGCTTTTATGATGGAGAGCCTATGCCTTGGAAGACGGACGACAAGCCTACATCATCAACAACTCCTACTTCACCACCTCCGAGGAAATAATCACATGGGTATGGGCACTCCCCTTGGCAACTGCCAAGCTTGGGGGAGGTGCCCCGGTATCGTATCACCATCACACCCCTATCCTTTTAGTAGTATCTTGATCTAGTAGTTTGAAGTTTTGATATCAAGTAGTTTTGAGTTTTGCATTGTGATCTCTTTATGTAATCGAGTCCGTGTGCTATCTATAATAAAGATTAATGTTGAGTCAAGGGCTTTGCTATGTTGCTATGATCTTGAGAAAGTAGAAAGAATAAAAGAGTTCATATTGATCTTATGGATAGTGATAACTTCACACACATAAAGTATGAGGCATAAAAATGTTGAGAGTTGATGAACATAGCCTTGGTCATCGCTGCAATTAATAGGAAGTGATAAGGAAAGAGGGGTTCACATATAAATATATTATCTCGGACATCTTTTATGATTGTGAAGCACTCATTTAGTATGACATGCTAAAGGAGTTGATGTTGGACAAGGAAGACAACGTAATTGTTTATGTTTTCCGACATCTCAGTTAAAGTATATTGTCATTGACCTTCCAAACATGTTGAGCTTGCCTTTCCCCCTCATGCTAGCCGAATTCCTTGCACCAAGTAGAAATACTACTTGTGCTTCCAAATATCCATAAACCCAGTTTTGCCATGAGAGTCCACCATACCTACCTATGGATTGAGTAAGATCCTTCAAGTAAGTTGTCATCGGTGCAAGCAATAAAAATTGCTCTCTAATTATGTATGACTTATTAGTGCGGAGAAAATAAGCTTTGTACGAACTTGTTGTGGAAGTAATAAAAGCGACAGACTGCATAATAAAGGTCCACATACAAGGGGCAATATAAAGTGACGTTTTTTGCATTAAGATTTCGTACATCAACCCTAAACGCGCATGACAACCTCTGCTTCCCTCTGCGAAGGGCCTATCTTTTACTTTATGTTTTTTACTTTATGCTTGAGTCAAGGTGATCCTCACCTTTCCCTTTTTCATTTTATCCTTTGGCAAGCTCCTCGTGTATGAAAGATCATGATATATATATATCCAATTGGATGTAAGTTAGCATGGGCCATTATTGTTGACATCACCTAAAGGTGAATACGTTGGGAGGCAACACAATAAGCCCCTATCTTTCTTAGTGTCTGGTTGAAACTTTATAACCACAAGTACTGCGTGAGTGTTAGCAATTATAGGAGACTACGAGATAGTTGAGTATGTGAGCTTGCTGAAAAGCTCTATTATTGACTCTTTTTAATGTTACGATAAATTGCAATTGCTTCAATGATTGAGATTATAGTTTGTTAGTTCCCAATGAAGTTTTTGAACCATACTTGACATTGTGAATTGCTTGTTACTTGAGCATAGGAAATCATATGACAAAATCTATATATGTTGTTGTTATTAGAATGATCATGATGCCCTCATGTCCGTATTTTATTTTTATCGACACCTCTATCTCTAAACATGTGGACAAAATTTTCGATTTCGGCTTCCGCTTGAGGACAAGCGAGGTCTAAGCTTGGGGGGAGTTGATACGTCCATTTTGCATCATGCTTTTATATCAATATTTATTGCATTATGGGATGTTATTACACATTTTATCTCAATATTTATGGCTATTCTCTCTTATTTTACAAGGTTTATGTAAGTGCATCTAGTGCCCCTTAGTGATTTTGGTGTATTGAAGACTTATAGGTTAAGGGACTAATGTGTTTATGAGTGTACACAGGTCTATAAGTCTATGAGGAGTTTGATATTACAGAGAAAGTCGACCCCTAAAAATGAAGTTCCTCGACTGAAGACTTTGGTATTTTGAAGACTTTCTGAAGACTTTGAAAGTGAAGAAATTGGTGTGACCTTGAAGACTTGGTATTCATTTGAGGAACATGAAGCGTGAAGACTTTTGTTTTCGTAGTTTCGTTTTCTCTTTCTTGAGTCATTGGAAACACCGTAATGTTAAAGGGGGTCGAGGAAATACTAAGGGAAAATTTCCATGTGATGCTCAACTCAAAATCCTACACCTACCAATCCCTTCGAGTGAAGCCTTTGGAAATCTCATACAGTTCAGTCAATTTCTTCAAAGGATGTGAGACAAAGTTCTTCCGGTCACTGAGGAATTTGTTCGGCCCGAGGAGTTAGGAATTCGCCATGTAATTGCCTACAAGGAGGAACATGATAGCCCCGAGGAATTTGAGAGTCAAATTTCCGACCGATCTTTGTCTTCTTGGCAGCTGTTCCAAAATATCTTATCCACCTAACGGTCATATCATTGAAGGGCATTTATGTCTTATCATGTCGGGCTGCTCCCTAGGCTATAAATAGCCGCCCCCTACAACCACTAGCTGGTTGGCTGCTCCGAGAGAAACCGACACTTGTCAATTGAGAGCATCCCATCCTCCGAGGACTTTGAGCGAAAATCATCGAGTGAGGAATACCCAACACCAAACCCCTACAAACCCAAAGTTATTGAGCTTCACTGAAGAGATTGATCCTGCGTGGATCCGACGCTTGTTACCTTTGAAGACTGTGCTTCTTCCAGACGGTTAGGCATCATGGTCATGAGCATCCAAGAGGAATTGTGGATCGCCGAGTGACCGAGTCTGTGAAGGTTTGGAAGTCGCCTGAAGACTTACCACGAGTGATTGGACGAGGTCTGTGTGACCTTAGTTCAAGGAGAATACGGTAAGGACTTGGTGTCTGAGCTGCGTGCTCGGTATTTGGATGTCCGGGACTATGTGTCCTCGAGTTTAAATACTCAACCGCTCCAACCAGACGTATAACTGAGACAGCAGTTGGAACTCGTCTACCAAATCATTGTCTTCACCAACCTTACTGGTTCTATTTCCTCAACTCATTCATTTCCTCATTACTGTGTTGAGTGTTTGTTCATATCTGTGTTTGAAGACTTTGACTGAAGACTTTCTCAATTTCCTCAGTTCAATTTCTTCAGTCTGTTTGTCTTCATCTTGTGTTATCCTGTGATTACGCTTTCTGTACTCTGTGATTGTCTTCATTTCATCATGATGACCATGCATGTATTCTGTTATGCTTACTTCTGAGTACTTATTCCGCTGCAAGTAGTTCTTCGCTAAGGAATTTCCTCACCGGCAAATTCCTCAGTGAAGAATTCATAAAAACGCCTATTCACCGCCCCTCTAGTCGATATAACGCACTTTCAATTGGTATCAGAGCAAGGTACTCCCTTGTTCTATGTGATTTTGGTTTAACCACCTGGAGTTTTAGTTATGTCGACCGCAGGTATGATCAAGGTCTCTGCTGGCTGTCCTACCTTCGATGGGACAGATTACCCTTACTGGAAGAATAAGATGCGAATGCATCTTGAGGCAATTGATAACGATCTCTGGTATGTTGTGGAAAATGGTGTTCCCACTGTCTCACCCTCACTGAACGCTATCGACGTGAAGAGATTCAAGCAACTCGATTCTCAAGCGAATAATATCATATGTGGCCATCTGAGCAAAGGACAGTATGGAAGAGTGAGTGCTTTTGAAACTGCTAAGCTTATCTGGGATAGGCTGTCCAAAGTAAATGAAGGTGTCTCAACTCAGCATGACTCTCGAGTTGATGTTCTTCGCAATCTCTTCAACCGCTTCAAAAGAATCGACAATGAAAATGTTCAACAAACCTTCGATCACCTCACTGACATCTCAAATGAGCTTCAAGCACTTGGTGCCACTGACATCACCGACCATGAGGTGGTGAAGAAACTGTTGAGATCGCCTGATTCCTCATTTGATACGCTGGCACTGATGATACAAGAACGTGCTGACTACAAGTCACTTGATCCCGCTGATATCCTCGAGAGGCTAAATACTCATGAGTTCCAGCTTGTCAAAAGAGAGATCTCTATGGTTCGAGCTATGGAAAATCACGTGCCACGAAGGCCAAGGCTGTATGCGAATCTGAATGTGAAGACTCGTAGTAGCCTTGTTGATCCTGAAGAATTGGGCCAGGAGCTAGCACTTTGCTTTCGTGAAGAAGTTCCAAGTTCTCAAGACATGGTCGCTTTGGAAAATCCTCAAGGAGCAGTGATTCCTCATCCAAAGGACTATAAGAGAAGGCTATGCCACAAATGCAAGAAACCTGGTCACTACATTCAAGATTGTCCTCAGTGGGAAAAGGAATTAAAGAAGAAGAAATACAAGGATTACAGTTCTGATGATGCTAAGAAGAAGAAATCGTCAAAATCTTCATCATCAAAATCCTCAAAGTCTTCATCTCACAAGAAGAGCAGCTCCAAGAAGGCTCGGGCATTCATTGGCAAGGAAATGGACTCTGAAGCTGAATCGAGGAACATGAGGAAGAGGAAGCATCAGAGGAGTCCGAGTGCCGTGTGGCGAGTCTGGCTCTCGCCATCGCATTCGTCGACAAGTCCATCTTCAACTCAAGAAACTGACCTCACCAACAAGGCTGATGAAGATAGTGATTACTACGCTCCCACCTATTGCTTCATGGCAAAGGGTGCCAAGGTACTCAAATATACCTCCTCTGAATCTAGCGAAAATGAATCTGATGAAGATCTCAAGCCCAGCTACTCTAAACTTGCTAAGATTGCTGTAAAACAACAAAGGGCTTTTGAAAAGGTTCAAAACATGCTAGACAAAAGTGATGATATGTTGGGTGAAGAAATGGATCGCACTAAAGCCTTGACTGAAAATCTTCAGAGACTTCAGTCTAGGTTTGACAGCCTTCAAGGTCATCATAACTCTCTCTTATCTGATCATGAGAAGCTTTCTTATGAGTTTCTTCAAAAGAAGCAAGATCTTGAGAAGCTAAGAGTGAGTTATGAAGATCTTCAGAAGGAGCGCGATTCATTACTTGCTCAACAAATCAGCGCTTCTCAGGAAGAATTTGTTCCTCCATGCTTAAAGTGCATTGAACGTGAATCTGCTAATTCTTCACCTAAATGTTCAAATGCTTCAACTGTTACAAATTCTTCACCTACCCCTGCTATCACTAATTCCTCATCTGAGGACATTGCTAGTATCACTAACAATGCAGGGCTGAAGGAATTGTACATGACAGGTATGTACAAAAGCCTCAAAGGGCATCAGACTCTTTGTGATGTGCTTAAAAAGCAGATCCTCAACAGAAACCCTAGGAAAGAGGGTATTGCCTTTGAGAGGAAACTCAATCCTGATGGAACATATTGGAAGCCTGAGCAGTACCCCAAAACCTCATGGGTTGCTGCAAAGGGACCTCCAGTTGATCCATCTAACTTATCTGGCTTTACATGTGAATCTCCTCATTCTTCTGATGAGTCATTTGACTCAACTATAAACTGTTCAAAATCAGAATGGTGAAGTATTTGCTAGATATGTTGGCACTAATCGCAGGAACGGTTCTCCTATGAAGAAAATCTGGGTTCCCAAGAAGTGCCTTGAAAGTCTTCGTGTGAATGTCCTCATGACACCGCCTTTGTGAAGAATAGGAACCCCAGATCAAACTCTTCATATGGACCAAATTCTTCATATGGATCCAAGTCCTCATACGGACCAAATTCCTCACGTGGATCAAATTCCTCAAAAGGATCAAAGTCCTCATATGATTATCATCGTGCTAACAACTCTGCTTTCGCAGGTAGAGCTAAGGGCTATGAATATGTGCATTATTCTTCAAACCAATATGTTCATAAGTCCTCGAAGAATTTCTCTGCTTATTCATATGCTTACACTAACCCCTCTTATGTGAAACGAAATGGATTGGCTTCTATGCCACCATTCTCATATGGAGCTCGTAGAGTGATGAACTCTTTGCCACCCCTTCAGATGTGGGTGGTGAAGAAAAGAACTAATCTCTTCTGCAGGGTCAGGTCTCCAGACGAGCTTTAACGTCTGAAGAATTTGCTGGGGACCTGACAAAATTGCCTGAAAGGACGCAGGCTAATCATGAAGAAATGAACTTTCATTTCACACGTCCTCATACTGCTATATCTGTTTTACTGCTTGATGAAATTCATCTGATGAAATTGATATCATATTCTTCAATCGATGAAGTATATGAGATCGTAAGTTGCACTAATTCATCTGCAGGATGATCAACCCAAAGCCAATGAGTGGGTCCTCGATAGTGGATGTACAAATCACATGACTAGTGACAAGAATCTATTGATGGATGCTCCCTTATCACCGTCACATCTGAAGCATATCATCTTTGCTGACAAAGGCAAAAGTCAGGTATTGGGTCTAGGCAAGGTTGCGATCTCTAAGGACATACACATGGACAAAGTCATGCTTGTTGAGTCCTTAGGATACAACCTCATGTCGATCTCAATGCTTTGTGATCTTGATATGGTTGTTGTCTTTGGCAAGTATCGTTGTGTTGTGATTATGGAGGCTGACAATTCCAAAGTCTTCGAAGGCTTTAGGAGAGGAGACTTGTATATTGTTGATTTGTCTACAGGACCACAACCAGCTGTGTGCCTAGTTGCAAAAGCTTCAGAAGGCTGGCTATGGCATCGACGACTTGGTCACGCAGAGGAATTTGCACACGCTTGCAAAGAAGAAGCATGTCATTGGCATTGAAAATGTCAAATTCCTCAAGGACCACTACTCGTCCATTCGAATTGCTTCACATGGACCGCTTTGGTCCTAATCATTACTCAGCAGTCACTAATGATGCATCTCTATATGGCTTTGTTATTGTTGATGATTACTCTCGCTACACATGGGTACACATTGTCACTTACAAACATGAAGTGCAGGAAGTCTTCAAACGATTTTCCTCGAGGGCTTCAACCAACTTTGGTGTGAAGATCAAGCACATCAGGAGTGACAATGGAACTGAGTTCAAGAATTCTAGTCTTGATGACTATCTTAATGAACTTGGTATTACTCATGAGTTATCGGCTCCCTATACTCCTCAAAAAATGGGCGTCGTGGAGCGCAAGAACAAAACTCTTGTTGAGATGGCTCGCACTATGCTTGATGAATACAAAACGCCTCGTCGTTTTTGGATTGATGCAATTGATACCACGTGCCACATCATCAACAGAGTATATCTTCACAAATTCTTCAAGAAGACTACCTATGAACTCCTCACTGACAAGAAACCCAATGTGAGTTATTTCAAAGTCTTCGGTGCTAAATGTTGGATTAGAGATCCTCATCACAATGCTAAATTTGCACCAAAAGCACATGAAGGTTTTATGCTTGGTTACGGAAATGACTCAAGCACACCTACGAGTCTTCAACATCGCTCTTCACAAGATTGTTGAAACTGTAGATGTGCGGTTCGATGAAACTAATGGCTCGCAAAGAGAGCACCTACCTTCTGTGATAGATGAACCAGCACCTGAGGAACCTATCAAGTTCAAGGCAACTGAGGACGTCATTCCTACTGAAGAATCTGCTGAAGAATTCATTCCTGAACGCGAAGAACGTTGAGCTGATGCACCTGAAGATAATGCTGAAGAAAATGGTGCTGAAGAAAATGCTGATCAAATTCCTCGATGACAACCAACTCATCCTCGCATTGCAAAAGAAGTGCAAGTTGACAAGATCATCGATGACATTGAAGCACCAGGTCCTCTCACACGCTCAAAAGCTTCACATTTATCTAACTTTTGTGGGCACTATGCTTTTGTCTCTATCACAAAGCTCACTAAGGTAGATGAAGCATTTCTGGAGCCTGAGTGGATTCAGGCCATGCAAGAAGAATTACATCAGTTCGAGCTCAACAATGTCCGGGAACTGGTCAAACGTCCAGATCCTCGCAAGCATAATATCATTGGCACAAAGTGGATCTACCGCAACAAGCAAGATGAAAATGGCCTTGTGGTGAGGAATAAGGCACGACTTGTAGCTCAAGGCTACACACAGGTTGAAGGAATTGATTTCGATGAAACTTCTGCACCTGTTACTAGACTTGAGGCTATTCGCATATTGCTTGCTTATGCTAACCATCATAATATCACTTTATATCAAATGGATGTGAAAAGTGCATTCCTCAATGGTAAGCTTGAGGAAGAAGTATATGTTGCTCAACCCCCAGGTTTTGAAGATCCAAAGAATCCCGACAAAGTCTTCAGACTCAACAAGGCCCTCTATGGCCTCAAGCAGGCCCCACGGGCGTGGTATGATACTTTGAAGGAATTCTTCGTGAAGAATGGCTTCACACCCGGTTCACTCGACCCTACTCTGTTTACTAAATCTTATGATGGTGAACTATTTGTGTGCCAAATATACGTTGATGATATTATCTTTGGCTGTACTGACCAACGTTATAGTGATGAATTTGCCTATATGATGAGTGAAGAATATCAAATGTCTATGATGGGAGAATTTAAATTCTTCTTAGGTCTTCAAATTAAATCAACAACACAATGGCATATTCATATCTCAGGAGAAATACCTCAAAGATGTTCTAAAGAAATTCGGCATGCAAGATTGCAAAGGCGTCAAAATTCCTATGCCCACAAATGGACATCTATGCACTGATGAAAATGGTATTGACTTCGATCACAAGGTATACCGCTCCATGATTGGTTCTTTATTGTACTTATGTGCATCTAGGCCAGATATAATGCTTAGTGTTTGCATGTGTGCCCGATTTCAAGCTACACCAAAGGAATCACACCATAAGGCTGTGAAGCATATTCCTCGATATCTAGCTCACACACCAACACTAGGATTATGGTACCCCAAGGGCTCTACTTTTGATCTCATTGGATATTCTGACTCTGACTATGCTGGTGATCGTGTGGACCGCAAGTCAACATCTGGTACTTGTCATTTCCTCGGACGATCTTTGGTCTGTTGGTCCTCGAAGAAACAGAATCATGATCACCGCTTCATCGCGAAGCTGAGTACATTGCTGCTGGTTCTTGCTGTGCTCAATTGCTGTGGATGAAGCAAACTCTCAAGGACTACGGCATCAACGTGAAGAATGTGCCTCTCTATTGTGACAATGAGAGTGCCATCAAGATTGCTCACAACCCAGTTCAGCACTCGAAGACAAAGCACATTCAGATTCGTCATCATTTTCTTCGTGATCATGTGTTGAAGGGCGACATCTTTATTGATCATGTGAAGACTGAAGAACAACTAGCCGATATCTTCACAAAGCCCTTGGATGAGAAGAGATTTAGCAAGTTGCAGTGTGAGCTAAATATCTTAGAATCTTCAAATGTTCTTTGAAAAGGACACACATCCTGACACTTATGCAAAATTGATGACTTAGATGTGCAACACATGAAGAAACATTTTTCTTCAATCAATGAAGAATAACACTCTAAGTGTGAAGAAATTAATGAAGAATTTGATTCTCAGAACCCTACGATAGTTGTACGCGGTGTCTGAAATCATCATTCTTATACGGTGGGACACGCCACCACCAAAGTTGAAAATCTTCAATTTGAGTTTTTCCTCAGTTTTTGAAATTCTTCAGTTTTTCAAATTCTTCAACTTTGCAAAATCTTCACTGTTTCCGGTGTCTTTCTTCACTGGCTACATATATATATATATATATATATATATATATATATATATATATATATATGGGTTTATGTCCTCTACAGCATTCACTTATGGCTATTTCTTCAAGTTGCTTTTTCTGCTAAGTGAATGTGATCGGACCCTTCCCCCTCTATGCTATACTCAACCCAAGCTATTCACAAATTCTTCATGTGCATTCTATTTGAAACTCGTTCAAAATCTTCACTGCGTCCATGTCAGCTGAAGAAGTTGCGAATGGAACTTTTTAACTTATCTTATCCAAATTTTCGGCTTTGCCGCTCAAACCGTTCTGTATCCCACGATAGACTTATCTATTCACCCACGATCTAACACGATCTCCACTTTTCAGTACGTGGGTGACACATGTCAAGCGAATGAGAAGGGTCAGGGGCACGTTCGTCCTAAATCTTCGGGCGAATAGTTTTTCACTGTGGCTATAAATACCCCTCTCCCCTTCCTCACTTCCTTTACTCCGCTCGACCACTCTCTCTCTCTCTCGCTCGAGCTTATCAAACCCTAGCTCCGCCGCTACTCCATCGTCGCCGGTGAGGAAGAGCTTCACTGCCTCGACCTCGTCGCCGTCGTACTCGCGTCGACCGCGGAAATCTTCACTCCGCCGCCGCCGTAGCTGTCTTCCTCCGCCGAGTTAGGGCGTGGAAGATCTGAACTGACGAACTTCTAATCTACACTTCTCAGTTCGTCGTGTTCTTCAGTTCGGGTAATTAAAAGTTACTTTTATTGCTCGCTTTGATTCTCAAGCCTTCCTGAAAATCTTCAAAGGTGTTTATTCTTCAAATCTTCACACATATGAACACCTCAAACGTAATATGCTCTTGATTCGTTTCTCTAAGCAATGATTTTTCTTCAAGATTCCTCAATTGTGTGGATCCTTGATCTATACAACTCTGGAACCTAAGACAAAGAACGCTTAGTGAAATTCTTCAAGGCTCATCTAGTCAAATTCCTCAAACATGTTCTTTTTGAAAAAACCTTCTGAGAACGCATATGACCTCTCCAAATTCCTCGCAACTATACTCTGTTCACAGGTACTCATGTCCACTGCTGAATCACTAGGTTCTCATCAACTTAATTCATTTGCAGCGTTCCTCGAAGAAAAGTTGCATACTTCTTCAGAGAATTCGATTGTTCAAATTCCTCATCTGAAGACTATGGCTGACGGTAAGAAGCCACAGAAAGGAGGAAAGAGGCCTGAGGTCATGACTGCTTTTGAGATACCTGAGGATGTATATGCTGACTATTGCACACCTGATGAGGCCATGTTCGGAAAGGAGAACAAAAATCAGCGCAAGGTGCGCATACAGAGGATTGAAAGGAGATGGGCAAGAGAATGGAGGGAGTACAGGTATGTTACTCCAAAGTATATGAAGAAATTCGCTCTTAATCCTCCATGCCCAAGAGCTCCATTGGCACCTGGCCAAGAAGCTGACCCCACCAGCATCAAGCGTGGTGAGGATTTTCCTAAAGAATGGGCCAAGCGCCAAGCCAAGTTGGCAAGACAAGCCAAAGAAGCAGTGAGGAAATTCAATGAAGACTCTGCTGCTGCCACCGAGGCCCCTGTCAAGCCCAAAATCAATGGCAAAGAAGCCAGCGCACAAGCCAAGTGCTTCACCAACAATGCCCTCACGGCCAAAATCCTCAGCAATGCCCTCACGGCCAGAATCTTCAATGCCCTCACGGCCAGTTCCTCATGCTGCTCCTGCTCCTCCCAAATCCTCAGCTCCTCCTCCAAAGTCCTCAGCAGCTCCTCCAAAGTCCTCAGCACCTGTGCATCTGGCCACGTGCCAAAGGACTGCAGGCATCTCCATTGCCTCTGGTGTCTCAGCAAGTTCCTCAGCTGCACCAAATTCTTCATCAGGCCCCACTCTGCTGAAGAAAAAGGCAACGACTGGTCGAGGTCCTCGGCCAAGTCCGAAGAAGAAACAGGTTGCCTTCCAAGTGCCATCTGATGATGAAGCTGATGATGATGAACTTGCAGAAATCATGAGAGACAGACAAGAAAGGGCCGCTAGAGCCAAAGGCACACCTGTGCCACTGCTTTTGGATCCAAGGGCGATCCTCGAGTACATTGATCTCTGGCACAAGGATCCAGACACCCCTATGCCTGATTTTCACTTGACTCCTGGTCAAAGTCACATGCTGACCCATTTCATCTCTGAAGAGAAATGGAAATTTGAGAAGGCTAGGCAGATCAAGAAGGCTCAATTCAGGAAAGAGAAGTTCCTGAGGAAAAACGTTGTCAGAATGACACCTGATGATCTCCTCAAAATCCAGTCTGAGATCAAAGCCCTCAGCGATGACTTTGATGCCTACTATGCTGATTGGCAAGGAGCCAAAGTCAGATTTGTAAACCTGACCAAGAAGTTCACAAATGTTGCAGCTCCAACGCAACAAGAAGTTCCTCAGGCTGGAGCCTCTGCTCAGCTCTTGATCAAGAACATGCCGCAAGCGCTGATGATTTTCAGCCTGCTGAAGACAATGCTAGTTCCAGGGCTGATGACTCCATTCCAGCCGCTGAAGAAATTGTCAGGGCATCCACTAGTGGTGCGTCTGAAGAAACTGAAGAAGTCAGGGCAACTGCATCAGTTGCGCCTGAGGAAATTCAAACAGATTCCTCAGCTCCTCCCGCGCCTACACCAACTCCTATTCTTCCATCTGCATCAGAGGTGAAGAAGACCAAGGCTGCAGAGCGAGCTGTAGCGAAGAAAAGGAAAGCATCAACTGCTTCAGAATCTTCGACTCCAAAGAAGATGAAGCCTATGACCAGCTCATTTGAAAATCCGATTGATGCTGTCCCAATCTCCACCATGCCATCAAAGGACCTTGTTCCTTTTGGTGAATAATATGATATCCCTAGCGGATCTGATGAAGAAAATCATTCTGCTGCTTCGTCAGAGCAGATTGATGAAGAAATTGAAGTGGATGTGATCCCTTCTACTCCTGTTGTATCCTCACCAATGCCTCAGTTCACAGCTGAAGAGGCTGGTGTTGAAGAAATTGAAGAAGAAGATGTGGATATTGGAAGCACAACGCCAGTGATGAACGATGACTTTTGGGACAGTCAGCATCCAAATTCTCCACTCTTCACTCCAATACAACAAATTCCTCAGTCCCCTGCACCAACAGTTCAAATGGGCTCTGAAGAAACTCATCCCACCTCGTCTGTGCATGAAGAAATACCAGCCACTAGTGCTGAAGAACCTGCTGCTGCTGATCCTTTGAACACGCAGACTGCATATGAAGAGGAACCAGAAAATCCTCAGCCTGAAGAACCTGAGATTGCGATTCCTGAGGTAGTGATGCAACTCACTGACACTCCTCTGCCAAAACCAAAGGATCCATTCTCGTGCAAGCAAAAGTTCAAGGCTGAAGACTTCTTTGGCGAGCATGTTTTCTTCACTGATTACAACCCGTATGACTCTGCTCGCATAAGGAAAAGGCGTTTCTGGACTGCTAGTCAAGCCAATTTCTATTCCTCTGTGCTATTCAACAAAGACAAAGTCTTCGATCATGCACACATTCCTCATGTGGACATGGAATCTCTGCCGGGCTTCGAGCCAGTCCTCAGTGTTCTTCACGATGCTGGTTTGCTGAATTTCTGCACTGACATCTGTGATTGGAATGAAGTACTCATTCTTCAATTCTATGCGACGCTGCACATCACCGGAGATTCTGAAGATGTGAACTCATGGGTACTGGATCGATGACAGAAAATACTCACTACAAGGCACCAAAGAATCGAATTGCTTCGCATTCTCCCACTCAGTCCTCCCCTTGATGGTGCTCGTTGCATCTACAGCGAACCTGAGCTTACAAATCACTACATGCAAGTTCTGATGAAGCCTTTGAAGCCAGGGACAGGCCCCTCGAACAAAATTCCTCGTCAAGGAATTACTGTATGTGTCTCAGACTGTCTATCGCATTTTGACGAAGACAATGAGTCCTATCAAAGGCCACGACTCAAATGATGAAGAAGTCATTGGCATCATGAAGAATATGCTTTTCAATATCATTCATGGCATTCCCGTCAACTTCCATGATTTCTTCATGAGGATTCTGGCAAACATTGCTATATCACCTTTTGAGCTAAAGCCTTATGCACCATGGATTATGAGGTTCATCAGGACAAGGTCTTCACTCAATTACAAGGCTGATACTCTGAACCACTGCAACTACTTGCCTCCAATTGAAGTCCTCAAACGGACATTTTCTTCAGCTGATGGCAAAGGCAAGGCAACTGCTGTGATAGATGAAGGCATTCGTCCATTGGATGGTCAATTTCGCAAGGCTGCATCCTACTCCACCAATGATGACTCTGCCACTCATGACTCTGCCGCCAATACCTCAGCCAAGCAAAATCCTCAAGCCACAGCACCCAGGGTGATGACTGATCGTGAGTTACTCCTCAGTCTTCATCAGAAGGTTGATCGCAATCATAAATGGGTCAAGCGTCAGTTTGGTTCAATTCTTCACAACATGACCTCAACACACAATGCAGAGAAGAAAAACCAATACTACCTCCATGAAACCTTCAACCGTACCTGGGCTGTTCTATCTCATGTCTACAGCGCAGAAGAAATGAAGACAATGGGTCTCAAGGAAGAATTTGACTGGTCTGCACCTTCGCCGAAGAAATTCAAGAAGGTCAAGGTTCCTTCCTTGGTGGCCAGCTCCTATTCTTCATCGCACGACACTGATGAAAATGAAGACTTGGACGACACTGCGACAGGCCCTACTACGACAACCGACCCCGACAACGCCGGGCGCTCCTCCATCTACTTGATATTCTTGAGGCGTTAGTCCTCGGTTTCAAACCTTTTGGTCATTCGATGACAAAGGGGAGAAATTTGAGTTAGTCTTCAAGCGGGTCTACTATATGGGCGTTTTTGCTAAGTTACAACTCTCGCTCTTACGAAACTTTTATTGGATCGAGTTGTAATCTTAAACCCGATGGTGCTCTGATACTTTTGATGTGTTCCTCTGCATGCTTATTCTTTGTTATATGTTAATATACGCATGCTGAATTACATCAGTCACCATATTTCATCATGCATTTCAAATTCTTCATATTATATGTCAAATGCGTGTATGAATTACAAGATATAGGGGGAGATCTCCATGATTCAACTCTTCAAATGTGCACTGCCTCAAAAGCAAATTCATCACTATGCACATCTTCGTGGGGAGTTCTTCTATATCTTGCAATCAAATTCCTCAATATCAGTATTTACACTTCATATGTTTATCCCGTTGAAAACTTAACCTATATTGTCATCAATCACCCAAAAGGGGGAGATTGTAAGTGCATCTAGTGCCCCTTAGTGATTTTGGTGTATTGAAGACTTATATGTTAAGGGACTAATGTGTTTATGAGTGTACACAGGTCTATAAGTCTATGAGGAGTTTGATATTTACAGAGAAAGTCGACCCCTAAAAATAAAGTTGTTCGGCTGAAGACTTTGGTATTCTGAAGACTTCCTGAAGACTTTGAAAGTGAAGAAATTGGTGTGACCTTGCAGGCTTGGTATTCATTTGAGGAACATGAAGCGTGAAGACTTTTGTTTTCATAGTCTCGTTTTCTCTTTCTTGAGTCATAGGAAACACCGTACTGTTAAAGGGGGTCGAGGAAATACTAAGGAAAAATTTCCATGTGATGCTCAACTCAAAATCCTACACCTACCAATCCCTTCGAGTGAAGCCTTTGGAAATCTCATACAGTTCAGTCAATTTCTTTAGTGACAGAGACGAAGTTCTTCTGGTCGCTGAGGAATTTGTTCTGACTGAAGAGCTAGGAATTCGCCAGTACGAATTTCCTACACAGTGAGGAACATGATAGCCTTGAGGAATTTGAGAGTCAAATTTCCGACCGTTGCTGTGCTGCGCGCCAACTGTTCCAAAATATCTTATCCACCTAACGGTCATATCATTGAAGGGCATTTATGTCTTATCATGTCGGGCTGCTCCCTAGGCTATAAATAGCCGCCCCCTACAACCACTAGCTGGTTGGCTGCTCCGAGAGAAACTGACACTTGTCATTTGAGAGCATCCCATCCTCCGAGGACTTTGAGCGAAAATCATCGAGTGAGGAAAAACCCAAAACCAAACCCCTACAAACCCAAAGTGATTGAGCTTCACTGAAGAGATTGATCCTGCGTGGATCCGACGCTTGTTACCTTTGAAGACTGTGCTTCTTCCAGATGGTTAGGCGTCATGGTCTAGAGCATCCAAGAGGAATTGTGGATCGCCGAGTGACCGAGTCTGTGAAGGTTTGGAAGTCGCCTGAGGACTTATCACGAGTGATTGGACGAGGTCTGTGTGACCTTAGTTCAAGGAGAATACGGTGAGGACTTGGTGTCCTGAGCTGCGTGCTCAGCGACTGGGTGTCCGGAACTGTGTGTCCTCGAGTTTAAATACTCAACCGCTCCAACCAGACGTACAACTGAGACAGCAGTTGGAACTGGTCTCTGAAATCATTGTCTTCACCAACCTTATCGGTTCTATTTCCTCAACTCATTCATTTCCTCATTACTGTGTTGAGTGTTTGTTCATATCTGTGTTTGAAGACTTTGATCAAGACTTTCTCAATTTCCTCAGTTCAATTTCTTCACCGCTTTGTCTTCATCTTGTGTTATCCTGTGATTACGCTTTCTGTACTCTGTGATTGTCTTCATTTCATCATGATGACCATGCCTGTATTCTGTTATGCTTACTTTTGAGTACTTATTCCGCTGCAAGTAGTTCTTCGCTAAGGAATTTCCTCACCGGCAAATTCCTTAGTGAAGAATTCATAAAAATCGCCTATTCACCCCCCCTCTAGTCGATATAACGCACTTTCAGTTTACCATGAAGAGGGGGAATGCCGGCAACTGGAATTCTGGCTGGAAAAGGAGCAAACGCTGGAAACCTATTCTGCACAGCTCCAAAAGTCCTGAAACTCCACGAAACAACCTTTTGGAATTAATAAGATTTTCTAAGCGAAAGAAATAGGCCAGGGGGCCCACACCCTGTCCAGGAGACAGGGGGCGCCCCCCTATAGGGCGCACCCCTATCTCCTGGCCCCCCTGTTGGGCCTCCGGCATCCATCTTCTGCTATATCATCACTTTTACCCTGGAAAAAATCGGGGGCAAGCTTAAGGGACAAAACTCCGCCGCCACGAGGCGGAACCTTGGCGGAATCAATCTAGGGCTCCGGCGGAGCTGTTCTGCCGGGGACACTTCCCTCTGGGAGGGGGAAATCATCACCAACGTCATCACCAATGATCCCCCGGGAGGGGGAATTCATCACCTACAATTTCAGTGCTTGCAGAGAAAACCTTACTGAAAACCGCTTATCATTTCCTTCTGATCCTCGTTGGGTTCGACACTCTTACTTATTGAAAGGACTACGATAGATCCCCTACACTTGTGGGTCATCAGGACACTCTTTCTGAAACGGGGATGTACTCTTCTAATCCTTCTTTGGTTGTCCCTCTTGTCCTAGGTTGGCTAAGTCGGTGGTGGTCCGTCATCATCGTCGTACCCCTGCTCCTCATCACCTCCTTCCTCAGCTAGCTCCTCATCCTCTTCTTCCTCATCATCTTCTCCCTCTTCCTCCTCAACAACGTGAGCTGACGAGGCGACATGGCTCGATGAAGCTCGGCGGACGTTGCTCGCTGGAGCGATGGCACGCATCGACCCTCCATGAGCAGGAACATGGACATCGGCCGCGCGAGCGCATCCAAGCATGCCCACTATTTTAAGACAACGGGTCTGATACGTATCCAATGTATCTATAATTTTTGATTGTCATATGTTGTTATATTATCATTATTGGATGTTTTACAATAATTTTATAGTCATTTTATATCATTTTTTGGTACTAACCTATTGACATAGTGCCCAATGCCAGTTGTTGTTTTCTGCATGTTTTTTACATCGCAGGAAATCAATACCAAATGGAGTCCAAATGCAGCAAAACTTTTTGAGGATATTTTTGGGCCAGAAGACATCCAGTGGGCCAAGGCTGCACCTCGGGGGTGCCTCGAGGAGGGCAGCACCCACCAGTGCGCGCTAAGAGGCCCAGGCGCGCCCTGATGGGTTGTGCCCACCTCAGGTGCCCCCTGAACCGCCTCTTTGCTCTATAAATAACCCAATATTCCAGAAACCCTAGGGGAGTCGACGAAAATCAATTCCAGCCGCCGCAGAGTCCAGAACCACAAGATCCAATCTAGACACCATCATGGAGCGGTTCACCACTTCCATTGGTGCCTCTCCGATGATGCGTGAGTAGTTCTTTGTAGACCTATGGGTCCGTAGTTAGTAGCTAGATGGCTCCCTCTCTCTCTCTTGATTATCAATACAATGGTCTCTTGGAGATCCATATGATGTAAGTCTTTTTGCGGTGTGTTTGTTGGGATCCGATGAACTTTGAGTTTATGATCAGATCTATGTTTTTATCCATGAAAGTTATTTGAGTCTTCTTTGATCTCTTATATGCATGATTTCTTATAGCCTCGTATTTCTTCTCTGGTATTTGGGTTTTGTTTGGCCAACTTGATCTATTTATCTTGCAATGGGAAGAGGTGCTTTGTGATGGGTTCGATCTTACAGTGCTTGATCCCAGTAACTGAAGGGGAAACGACACGTATGTATCATTGCTATTAAGGATAACAAGATGGGATCTATTTCTACATAAATAGATCTTGTCTACATCATGTCATCGTTCTTATTGCATTACTCCGTTTTTTTCATGAACTTAATACACTAGATGCATGCTGGATAGCGGTCGATGTCTGGAGTAATAGTAGTAGATGCAGGCAGGAGTCGGTCTACTAATCTTGGACGTGATGCCTGTATAATGATCATTGCCTGGATATCGTCATGATTATTTGACGTTCTATCAATAGACCAATAGTAATAGTAGTAGAAGCCACTAGTGAAACCTACGGCCCCCGGGTCTCTTTTCATCATATTTGCCTTTGCGATATATTTTCCTTTGCATTTATTTTCAGATCTATTAAACCAAAAATACAAAAATACCTTGCTGCAATCTATTTGTTCCGCGATCTATTTATCCTATCTACCACTTTTACTTCACGTTATTTGCCTATCTTGAGGCGCCGTACCCGGAAGGGATTGACAACCCCTTTAACACGCCGGGTTGCGAGTATTTGTTATTTGTGTGCAGGTGCTGTTTACGTGGTGTGAGGAGGTTATCCTACTGGTTCGATAACCTTGGTCTTATCACTGAGGAAAATACCTACCGTCGCTATACTGCATCATCCCGTCCTCTTTGGGGAAATACCGACATAGTTCTAGCAGACATCAGGGTCATGAAATTTTGCAATAACAAATAACCAAGAACATAATACAGATCAACTTTAGGGTTACAATTAAACTATAACATGGCTAGGAGGCTCGATGTTACCTTCACCATTTCCCTCAGCTTGCTGTCAGATTCCACAGTTCCGGGGTCATACGCAAGTGCATTCGAGCCATCAAGAATGCTTCTGTTAAGCTCCGAAGCCTGCACATGTAAGCATCATTTGTAAGTTTCCATCCAACCGCTGATAGCTCAAAACAATAGAGAACACCACTTACCACTCCGTTCATTAGGGGTGCATACTCCCTGAATTCACCTTTGAGCTCTCTGAAGTGGTCACGGTAGGCTTCATCCTCAGAGTCATCCTCCTCCAATGATGTGATATCGGCTGACATCCACTGTGGCCTCAGGCACAGACGGTACTTCACACCATCGTCATACCACTTCATGTGTTCATGGTACGTGTCCTAGTCAACCGTTCTCCTCTCGCCGTCTTTGCGTTACCTCCTCTCGTCCCATGCTTTCATGTGATGTGTGTGAGATCATCATATTACCCTCATGATGGCTTCAACGTAGCCTTCTACTTGGCGGCCTGGAACTGGATAGGTAATGATGCAATGGCTTTGATCAACAATTTCTACCTTACAAGTATCCTTCCAGCTAATCTTAATGACACTCATATTAACCTCATTCCAAAAAAATTGGCTTGCCTTGTTCCTTCTGATTATAGGACAATCAGTTTGTGTAATGTAATTTACAAACTTACTACAAAATCTCTTGCAAATCGTTTAAAATGTCACTTGCCTGACTATGTGCATACTTCTCAACAAGCTTTCATTGAGGGTAGACGTATTTCAAATAACATCATTGGTGCTCAAGAAATAGCTCATTTGTTCTCTCTATCTTCTTGGGAAAGCCAAGATATTATGATCAAAATAGATTTGTTGAAAGCTTTTGACAGATTAGAATGGCACTTCATCACCTCGGCTTTGCATCGTAAAGGGCTTCATGGTCATTTCATAAATCTTATACATGCTTGTATCTCCTCACCGACCTTTTCTGTTATTATAAATGGACAATGTTTTGTGCACTTTAAAAGTAGTCGAGGCATCAGATAGGGGTGTCCCCTCTCCCCTTTGCTATTTGTGCTTGCAGTGAATGAACTATCGTTGGCACTTCAGGATGCTCTGCAATCTAACCACCTGGCATGTATCTCACTTGGACCGGAATGCCCTCCTATCCACTCTTTAATGTTTGCCGATAATTTGTTGGTTTGTGGAAAAGCAAATGTGTAGGAGGCATCTACTGTTTCCAACATTTTACATCAATTTTGTCAGCATTCGTGTAAGATTCCCAATTGGAACAAATCTGCCATTCTTTTTAGTAAAAATGTGTGTTTGTGGGCCAAACAAGATCTCAAGCAAATTTTTCAGGCGCTAGATTTAGATGCCAACACCATTCATCTTGGTCATCCACTCATCCTGCCTGTGAAGGACAAATTTGCAGCATACAACTTTGTTTATGATAAATTCAAATCCAAACTTTCAGCTTACAAGGCAAACAGACACTTGCATGCTGCAAGACTCGTTCTTGTAATATATGTTTTTGCATCTATACATGTGTATTATATGTTTAATATTATTTTCTCTAAGTTCTTAGGAAAGCTCACAGCGATTATAAGAAACTTCTGGTGGACAGGTGTAAGGTATGAAGCTACTACAAAAAGCTTGTGCCTTAGGGCATGGGCAAACATTTGCATTGAGAAGAAAATTGGTGGCTTAGGCATCAGGAACTTGTAGGCAATTAATCACGGACTTATTCTTTCTGCGGCATGGAGGTTGGCAAAAGAACCAAATAGTCAGATGGCTTTGATCCTCAATGCTAACTAGCACCCTGACACGTCCATTTGGAGAGCAAAGAAAACAAGCAAAAATCAGCTTTCTGGGCTGCAATTCTAAAGGTAAAACCTCTCTTAATTTCAGCGAGTACTTGTCAGATTATCGATGGTAATAATTCTGTGTGGAGTTCTCCTTGGTTTTCAAGATGGGAAGAAACTTATGATCATCTCATTATACAAGAGCACACTTTTGTCTATCCTGCTATTGTTAAAGATCTTTGGTTGCCAAATCAAAAAGCTTGGAATGCTGATCTAATTAACACTTTGTTCACTCATGAGATAGCTAATAATATTCTTCAGACTCCTATAGTTGCTACTGCTGGGAAAGATGGTTTGATTTGGAAACTAACACCTGCAGGAAACTTCTCCACCAAAAGTGCATATAAGCATTGCTTCAACAAACCTGAACCTGCTAGCTAGACAACGACCGAAAGAGGCTCATCCACAAATCATTGCTCTTCTAAAACAAGTTTGGCAAGACAAACTGATGGCACCAAGAGTACAGACATTTGCTTGGAGGCTTCTTAGGAAAGCGCTTCCTACAGGTAAGAGAGCAAGTAAATTCTCTAAATACATAAATGAAAACTTCTCCAGTTGTGGCAATACAGAGGATGAAATGCACATGCTTTTCCTTTGCCCTTTCTCTAAAGCAGCCTGGTTTTGCTCACCATTGTTTATTAGAACTGAAATTCTTGCTGCAAGTAATCATTCTATTTTTGACATGATCCAAATCTTGCTTAACTCAGGCCATCCTCAGATTAATCTTTCTAACTTATATACTCTTCTATGGAGCCTTTGGAAATCTTGAAACGATGCTCTCTTTGCTAGGAAATACTCTCAGGTATATGCACCGGCGAACACAATTATACAAGCAACTAAAGTGGTAGAGACCCTTGCTGAAGATCATGGTGAGCATTGCTTACAGGACCAACTGATGCAGTCGGAGATACAAAAGCTGGATTTCTTTACAGGCAACACAATCTTCTGTGATGCTGCATGGGAATTACAACCAACTCACACTTCTAAGCAGGCAGGAATTGGAATCTTCATCCAGGTTCAAAATAATGATCACGTCCAGCAACTTCACATTGCGGCAATGTCCCCTCCGACTTCTTCTCCTCTTCAAGCTGAGACTTATGGTCTCATGCTTGCAACCAGGATAGCAGACATACTCAATATTCAAGATCCACACTTCTACATGGATTGCTCAGTACTAGCTTTGGCAGCAAAAGCGACGGACATTATCCGTGCTCTAGGGCATTGGGAGAACATGCCACTTCTTTCTCAGATACAAAATAGCCCTTTGTTCCAACATCAAAAAATTGCTTATATTAGCAGGGGAAAAAACATCAAGGCTCATCATCTTGCACGCCTAGCTTTGAAAGTATTGAACAGATCTGTACTGTCGCAATGCTTTGTTCAATCAGGAAAACTCTCTCTATATCCAGCGTGCTTCCTTTCACGCTTGTGTCTGTAAAATGCTCTTAAGATAATAAAATCTTTTATCTTAAAAAAAGGCATCAGCCATTAGGGCAGCGCTGCCAATCTGGCAATGCGATGCGGACAGCCATCCTCGAGATCTAGACCTCTGTACGGACACGCATGCAGGCAGGCACGACACGCACGCCTCGCGGATCATGTCGATCCGTCCGTCACCCACGACTTTTGCATCAGCCAAGAAACACACATACATGTCCTCTGTCTCCCCTAGAACGCTAACGACCAACTTTTCTTCTTTTAATAAATCAACGGCCGTCGCAGACCTCGGCTGAGGCACTCCGCAATTATGCACCAAGGAAATACGATGAAAATGGATCTTGGCATAGTAGAAAAAGATGTCAGAGAGAATGTACTGGAACTTTTGGAAACTGTTTAGTTTTTTGGACGACATTTGGAACCACATAAATCGTTGGCAACGTTTTTAATCAACAGAATACAACCAAATAGCTGCTTCATCTAGGTCTCGCGGGTGCTCCACTTCTTTGTATCTCTCCAACCAGCCTCATAAAGATTTGTGGCTCATTGTGTATTTATGTAAGTATGTGATTTGTATATGAGATATATTAAATAACTAGCGACCACATGCATGCGGATTTTTTTGAGCCCCACGTTTAGAATCATAACACATGTATTTTCAGATTGGCTACCTAGCACCCAACTAACCAAAAAAAAATTATATTTCACAAGTTTATATTTTTGAATTAATTTTGAAAACTGCAATACTATTCAATGTTAAAAATAGATTATGTGTAATTTATTTAAATTATTTCAAAAAATTAGTGAAGAACACAATCTCTTTCGAGATAATTAAAATAAATTTGTATTTCATGATTGTTAAAATTTAAATTGAAAAAAAAGGAGAATTCCAATATTATAATTCCTGGAAAATACAAGGTACAAATTCCATGAAACTAAGTATTTCTATGAAAAAAAGTTCGAACTAAATCCTAGGTAATTATAAAACAATATTGAGTGAATTTTTGTGATATTACCTGCTGCTTTTATTTTTCGTGAAAACCCAATAACTTCATGATAATAATTTTAGGAAATTTCATTATACTAATCTCAGGACTTATTTTCGTCTAAAAATCTATGTTATTGTTCACATTGCTTGCTGGTTAGAGCAGCCTCATGTAGTCTCTCATGGTGTAACAATGATGAATTAACACTAATTACGTTGGATGCAACCGTTTTGTTTTCATTTATTCCCTCGTATGCTAAAAAATGTCATTCACATTGGCGCCTTGCGTGTCCATCATCAACAACGTTGTCATTCCTTTTGTTCCATATGCATACATGAGGCATGCTATTTGTCACGCTGGTCATGCAAACCATGCTAATTAGTGAGTTGTCGTATGTCGTGTGGCAATGTCGTTGCATGCACGATGCAACAATTCTACAATAGGTGCGCGAATGCGATCAATGCAAATACTATGATGCATAGCACGAGGGCAGGGTGGGATTGGAAGCATCTCCACACCACCTGAGAGGTTGCCATGACTCTCTTGTCCTCACCTCACGGATCCAGCCTTATGTAATTAGGATCAACCACTCGATCCATGAACTCAGTCTCACCTTCTGTGCATGTACACACTCTCTCAGGCACTGGAAATTCTTGTCCATCTCCATTCCATCACGCTCCTATTACCTGGCACACCCTTAGTCTCGTGCTCTTCCATATCTCAACCCTTCCTCTATTAGTGTCAATTAATTTGGAGCCTCCAACATTTCTCTGATATCACGGATTGGAGGAATGACAAGTTAGGCTGGATCAATGTCGGGAAACCAAAAGTAAATAATAATTGCATGCTACAACACATGCATTAGTAATCTATTGCTAGAATGCCAGTCATATTGGTTCAAAAGGGCCCATCTACTATATATCTCGAAGCGGTTACGCCCAGAGACAAGAATATCTCACGATTTGGCATGCTGCAGTGAGCACCATGCACAAATCCGTTTTGTATTTTTGGTAATGACCAGCTAGGTCGTACATTATGTTAGAGAAAAACAAAAACATGCAACAACATGACGAGGTAGCATATCACACACACAAACGTATGGAGTCTTATACCCCAAGACTTATGATTTGATTCAGTAGCTTTTTTTGGCTCAATCTTCAACATCTCACAATCACCAATCAAACCTTGTCATTGTGGTGGTAGCCACAACATCCTCGTCATAGAGGGCCCTAGACACAATCTCTTAGAAAAAAATTGGAAATTGTATCGAGTCAATCATGATTAAAATACAAAGTCTAGACTTGTTTAACATGTGTACGAAACTTGATTAACTCCACACCACAAGTTGAACGGACTGAAGGATATACCGTTAAATCGTAGCCCTGCCAGGGGAGGAGTGAACCTGAGGGTCTTATTTGGCTTGCAAAAAAAATCCTTAAATTCAAAAAACTTATGCAATTCTATTTAAAAAGTATGTACGACAACAATAAAAGTGTAAAAATCCGTAAACGAAATATGTGATTAAGAAATTAATAAGTCACATTGTCATTGAATGTTAATTTAATACAGAAGCGACAATTTAAACAATGAAATGTAATTACTATAACATGATTTTTTGTTTACATTAATATTAAAAGAAGCGAATAAGGTATAACTCTGGAGTTTATTCTATTATACTAGGGTGTCGTTTTCCTTATTTATATTGAGCTTTTTATTTCATCATAACTAATCTTTGCACTTAACTATGTTGTTACCATTAATACAAAATCTTCTACATATTGTCTTAATTATTAATGTATAATTAATATGATCAACTATATATTCATGGATGCTACAACAACATACATATCTGTTATATTTCATATTATTTGTCATTACATATGTTTTTGTGCTAAACTCAAACAACTATTTTTTCCAAAAAAATTATTCCATTTTTGGTTTGAGATGTTTTCGTAAGTCTTTTGTCACAGTTCATTTCATCCTAAAATCTAATAATACCCAAATTATCAAATTACTCTATGTATACATTCGTACCGACTGTCTTGTAGTGATTTTATGAGTGTCCATAGGCATTGTACCCTTAATTATCTACATAACTTGGTAGGAGTGGTTGAATTTATCAAAGCATATGAAAACTCAACTTTAGGTGTAACTAAATGGGGACTATCAAGAGCAAAGTTTATGAGTGTCAATTAGTATATATTTCCAAATCCCCTCCTTCACACTCGCTAGTTTTTATCTCAATAGAAGTTCCCCAGTGCAGGCACATAACGAGCAGCGTAAACTAAAGTATTTTATACCCCCATGCAAAGTAGGTTATCCAGCGCCATCCCGTCACTCCGGCCTCAGATTTGGCTGCTACGATGGTGGCCGCGCTTGGATCTGGCTATTCCGGTGTAGGCTGCACCACCTGCCATAGCTTCCCTCGACACTTGCACACTGCCGATGGGTGTCCTCCTCTCCCTGTTGCCCCACCGTCATTTCCCTTCTCCGCTAGCCACCACCCGCCGCCGCGTGCGTGGCGTCACCGGCTCACACAACAACCCTCAAGCTCCACTGCTGCCTCTATACACCTCCTCCTCCTCCCCGACGATAGAGACACGAAGAACAGTTCGGGGAGAGACGGTGACAGGCAGCTTGCGTTTTGCAGTACTGCCCCCCTCTGCGCCCGTCGCGGTCGCCTCTGTGCATTGCCGTGGGGGAGGTGCGTGAGCCGTGCTGCCCCACGCCAGGAAGCCCTCCACGCCGAGCGCTGGATCCATGGACAATTCGCCTCTTCCTCCTTCCCAATGTAGGTGAGACGGCAGCTCGCAATAGCGATACTGAACTTTACCTCTCGTGCAAGGCTGCACCACCGAGCTTCATTGTCCCGTCTCCCATAATAAGCTCCCACCTCAACATTCCGAACGTAACACGTGGAAGTCAGAATAGGTAAAACCGGTTCCACGAGGTCGGTTTTCCCCTCCTATCTGGTTTTGGACGAAACAAACTCGGTTTCGAAACTTGAGGGATGAAATATGACCCAAAAATTGTTGAGGGACTATGTGTATACTTTCGGTGAACTTGAGGGACCAAAAACATACTTTTCTCTAGTATAATTAGGGCATGTCCCCTTTTCCCCTCATAATTTAGGGCAGCTATTCCTGGTGACCTGTACATTTATGTTTTGCTTATACCACACTGTTGATTATGTCCAGGATAAGCCAAATGCATCACTTTTTGTGTGTGGTTTTTGAGCGACAAACATAAGGCCTAATGCATCTGCATTCTTTCATGCAGGCCTCGTCATCGTCATCGCCTTCCCATTGAGTTCAATGCTGAAAGCGGCGGATGGAAACCCTGGCGTTGTGTTGCATGCTTCGACGCAAGTCTCTTGTAATAAAAGCACAACTATATATCATTTCGCCCATGTTGTTTGCGAGTGTTCATTTGTTTAGCTCACAAACTGGTTTTTGTTGCTGCGGTGCGAAATGCTTCGGTGTGTATGTGTTGTTCCTTGTTGTGAACTTGTGATCACCACAGATGTCATCGCATTTTATTTAAATAATCCTCTGACAATATATATCCCATTCAAGAAGTACACGGCGTGTCGTTGTTGAGCATAACTGCTGTTTATAACAGTCTATTGTCGCAAGCATGCCTGAGGGAGAGCCTTGGTGTGCGAGCTCCTTCAGCGTATGTTTCTACTCCCTCCGTTCCGATTTACTCGTCATGGTTTTAGTTTAAATTTGAACTAAAACCACGACGAGTAAATCGGAACAGAGGGAGTACTTGTGACATGTTTCCAAGTGTGTCAGCTCAGTGGTGTGGGAGTGAGATGTCTATAGGCTATCAAGTGACAGATTTTGCAGCTTCTGAATCTGAATCCTTAATTTAGTAGCCATTGGCAATAGATTTTTTACGGTACATCATACTACCTAATATGATGAGTAGTATTAGGCTGATCGAACAGTTGATATAAATCGGTACAGAATTTGGCTTAAGGACAAATTGGTAATTTTTGGCCGCTCCATCCTCCACGTCGTCTGCTGCCCCAGGTCCTTCGCCATCCAGACGCCGCCTTCCCGCCTCTGCGCTCGCCGCCAGATCGCCCGTGCATGCCCAAGGACAGGCACGCTGCAGCAACGCCCCTGCTCAGCCCGACAACTAAGGGCCGTGTAGATCAACAGCTCCACAGGTTCTCCATTTTTGCCGGCTGCCGGCACAATGCTGATACCGATTGTTAAACCAGTTAGCTGTGTCTCTTAAGGCTGCTATGATTAGGTTTGCTGGAGCACTGGTGAAGTTAATCAGAATTTAGGTTTTCTGGAATTAATCAAAGATTTAGCTGTCTTGTCCGATACGTGCGTGTTTGTGCAGCAGAGAATCGATCACAAGCTCGTTCACGGGCGTGTGTCGTCAGGTCGAATACATTCAGAAGCCGCTTTGGCTAGCCATCCTATGCAGCGTTGGCCAAGAGCACCGGCGAGTAACGCATCAGGAGGTAACAAACACCTCCTGGTGGCTCAGGAATGTGTGTCGATCGGCCGCGAAGACCCTGCCCATGACCTCGAGCGGCAGCTTGATAGGGAAACGCGGACGTGCTGCCATGGAGGACGGCGCCCGACTGGTCATAGAATGTCGGAGCGATAAAGAATGAGGAATAATACAACGTACTGCCCCAAAATACCCCTTAAGCGTTAATATACTATCCGAATTCTGCTGTAGTATTGCGGCATCTGGGCCATTGATGGTCTTTCCTAGAGTTACGAAGGGAGTAGCATACTACAGTACTATTACGGACGGAGGGAGTATGATTCTTCTGGCAAGCCAGCCACTCGTGCGGGCGGGTTGCTGATTCCAGCTTCCTTCCCGACCCCGTCTGAGATTTCAGCGTAGCTGGAGTGGCCAACAAAAGATAGATTGGTAGATATGTCAAAGGAAACTCGAGGAAAGACCACCAAGGTACGTCCAGCACAGTGAAGATAAGTCAGGTACTCCCTCCGTAACTCTAGTACCATACAAGTATACAACTCGTAGCTAACTCAGCTGCCTGCTTGCTAGTAGTTGCTACTGGTGCACAAGTTCTGGCAGAAGGCATCCGGGCAGGGATGCCGATCTGGCAATGCAATGCGGCCAGCCAGCCTCGAGATCTGGACTTCTGTACGGACGCGCAGGCAGGCAGGCAGGCCACGCACGCCTCGTGGATCATGTCGACCCCTCCGTCACCCACGGCCTTTGCTTCAGCCAAGAAACACACATATATGTCCTCTGTCTCCCCTCTAACGCTAACGGCCAACTTTTCTTCTTTTAATAAATCAACAGCAGTCGGAGCAGAGCTCAGCTGCACCGAGGAAATACTATGACAGATGGATCATAACATAGTAGGACGAAAATGTCGGAGAGAATGTACTGGAACTTTTGGAAACTATTTAGTTTTTCGGATGACATTTGGAACCCAATAAATCGTCGGCAACGTTTTTAATCAACAGAATACAACGAAATAGCTGCTTCATCAAGGTCTCGCGGGTGCTCCACTTATTTGTGTCTCTCCAACCAAACTGATAAAGATTTGTGGCCTGGAGCAACTCCAACGGGCGACCCGCCATCCGTTTGGGTCGGCACGGACAAAAGAGGAGGCCCAACGCGGCGACCCAAATTCAAAACGCGTCCGCGCCGACGCATTTGCGGCCCGAATGCATCGGTGCGGACGCGGAACGGACGTCACGCGTGCCTTCTCGGTGTCCGCCGCGGCCCACCTGGCGGTCGCCCAACACCCGCCACCTCGCCAGTCAGCTTAATTTATGACCTCGGACTCACGCGTGAGCGACGTCGGTCGTCCTTTTTAAGCCGACCATGTGGCGGGGCGTCCTCATCCAGCTCCCGTCCCCATCTAGGCCACACTCACTTCCTCGTCGCCGGCAAGCAAACCCTACCCAACCCTAGCCACCCCAGCCGTCCAAATGGGGCTCTTCTCCAGCGCCGGCGGCAGCAGCAAGTCGAAGGGCAAGGCCCCTGCCGTCCCCTTCCCCGCGGAGTTCATCCCGCCTCCGCCTGCGCCGGCTCGCCGGAAGAGGCAGCGGGTAAACATGCCCGTGCACCAGGCGGAGTGGCACTGGCACCACCGCGTGCCTCTGCCGTACCCCGACGTCACCATGCCGCATGACTGACATCTGGATCCAGAGAGGATCCCAGTGCCGGCGGCGCCGCGGTCGGCTAGGGCGCACGCGGAGCAGCGCTGCGACCAGGCCTACGCCTTCGACTCGGCCAACTAGGCGCGCTGGTTCGCCTTCGAGCACGAGGAGGCGAGGCGCGGCGTACGCGAGGTCGACCACAGCTTGCCGCCGCCGCTCATCCTCCGCGAGGAAGACCAGGCGGCAGAGGACGCCTACCAGGCGGCCCTTGTGGCCATCTACCGGGAGAGTGAGGAGGACGAGCGGCGCAGGCCATGGCCCTCTCCGCGGCTGGCGACTGCGTGGTGCCGCCGGTGGCCCCGCCGTCCCCTCCCCGCCGCCTCGCCAAAGCCGAGCCGCAGCCGGAGCTGGAGCCCATCGAGCGGTACTCCTGGATGGGAGTAGTGCGAGAGTGGGTCATGGCGCCGTCAGTCTGGCTGGGGGCGACGCCGGAGCAAGAGGCGGCGTACCTCGAGCACTGGCGCCAGATCCGGGTGTCCGAGGAGCGCCACGACGGCGAGTACCTCGAGATGCTCGAGCGCGACGCCGAGGCCGAGCAGCTCGAGGCCGAGGAGGAGGCGCGCTAGGCCGCGGCGGCACTGCCCGCACCGGCACAGCCCGCGCCCGACATGGCCGCGCTCTGGACACGACGTTTGCCTGGGCCGGTACGGCACGGATGCTCGTCAACCTCACGGACCCCGAGGACAACGACGACGCCGCCTAGGGCAGCGCACGGGCGAGTAGTTTTTAGTTTGTTTTTATTTTTATTAAATGCTAATGTGGACTGTGGACTCCCGCTGGTCTTCGTGTCTGGCTTTAATGTTTAATTAATTTTTGCTTTTATGTTAAATATGCATGCATTCATTTTTTTGCACCGTCAAAATGGGTCGTGCCAGCGTTGGGCGCACGCGCCGACCCAAACGCCGAAGAGGACGTTCGTGTTCGCCTGGCCGACCCATACGGACAAAAAGCGGAAAAAATCGCCGTCCGTTTGAGACGCCCGTTGGAGTTGCTCTTAGGTATTTATGTAAATATATGCTTTGTATGTGAGATATCTTATATTTACTAATTAGAAGCACCATACGAGGCACCACATTAATCCTGGGAGTTAAGAAATTGCATCCATCTGATTAGCATATAATGTGTCTTTAGCCGTAGGATGAAGCATGCGACGTGAAAGAAAGGAGACGTGCTCACCTGGGTCTCTCCACGTTTCCTCCTAATAATAGAAAAAGAAAGGAGGCGTACTCACCTGGGTCTCTTCCCGTTTCTTGATAAGAAACAAACAAAATAAAATTTATGCGTGGTCTCCTCCTAACCATCCCAAGTTCTTATGCAAATCCTATGTGGTCTTTCTTTTTTCCTTGCGCATGCATGACATGCATGTACGTGCCCATAAATTGTAGGAGTACGTGCGAAGGCAAAGGAAGGTGATAGTTCAGACCTGGACTCTTGATTCCTATTGATATATTATTTCTGGGAAGAGTCCAAATGATATACGTTTATCTGAATCACTTAAAGATATTGATATGTGCGCAGTATGTGCAGAGGCCAAAGAAGTGTCGATCTTAATGATATATTGTTTTTCTCAGAAATGGTCCTAATGAAATTTTTGTGTGAATCACGTAAGGTGTAGAATTTCTTATAGCTTTCTAGGTGGATATCAACATACGTACCACTAGTGCAGAACCGAGCAATAGCACCGGTTCGTAAGGCCCTTTAGTGCCGGTTACATAACCGGCACTAAAGTGTGGTCACTAAAGCCCCCCCTCCCCCTTTAGTACCGGTTCAGCATTTAACCGGTGCTAAAAAGGGCAACCACGTACGAGCCAGCTCCGGGGCAGGAGCCCTTTAGTATCGGTTGGTAAATATGCTTGGGGGGTTTTTGGTTTTATGATTTCTTTTGCATTTAATTTTGTGGTTTCCATTTTAATTCTTTTTCGTTTCACCCGCATATATATATATATATATATATATATATATATATATATATATATATAAAATAACTCATGCATGCTCGCATCATACATCATCATATATAATAACAAGTCCTACTAGCTAATTAATCAAGCATCATCATACAACTTCTACTCGTTATTAATAATAAGTCATACGATCATCATCCTCATAGTCATCGAACCCAACCCTACATAATTGTTCTTAGCACATGATCATCAGTATCAGGTAGGATCGGACCTAAACACACTTAAGGTAAAATAGCATAAAACAATATAGACCCTGACTCTCCATTATGAAGAATGGAGATCATCCTGTCTCCAATTCTTACGCCTCGCTTCCTTTTGCTTCCAAGAAGCTCCTTACGACTGTCCATACATTTTTCCATCCTTTGATTGTCATGTCTCCACTTGTTTTAGAAATCCGGTATGGACAGTTGAGAGTCGTAGGATGACCTGGATATATGTTCAAAACACGAAGGTTGCCGCCATTCTGATACATCAAATGAGGCACACAATCCTCTGGGATTCTCTGTTGAAAAACATAGTAATAGCTTCGTAGTTAGCAATGATGTACTAGTTTTAGAAGTATGCAAAAAGATGCACGGATGTCGTAATAGTAATAAAACTTACCAGGGTATCTCCATGGTAGTTACCGTAGTTCAACACGTGCACTAGTGGCACGTATTGACCATAATGTTGAGGAGTTCGATTGTAGATATTGTAATTCTCAATATCATTACAAAATCCAACCAGATGAGTTTTCTCCTTGTAAGTTAACTCAGAGCCATCGGTGTAGTAAGTTCTATCTACCATCTTCTGCACATTCTTTGATACTTCAAAATAAGCTGTCAATGGAAATAAGCTGTCAACTATTTTGAAATGAACAATATAAGTTCTATTAATAATTAACTATGTTTGACAAACTCACATAGCGGTAGAACTGGAGGAGTATCAACAAGGACCCAAATGTCCATATTGTCTTGCTCGATTTCAGGATCACCAAGATCCACGGTGACAAGCATACCCTCATCAAAACCATACAATTTGCAAAATGCTTCCCAATTTTGCAACCAAAATGGGTTACGCTCTCAGCATTATACAACTTTACTTCAAAATCCACATCATGATGGGTCCTTAGGTGAATTTTCTTTGTTTCAAAATTTTCATGGTCTTCAAAATCCATCCTCTCCAAGACATAGCGTCTTGCATGGCATGAGATTAACTATACTCGAATTGTAAAAGATGAAAATTACACGTTGAAATAGTTGAAGTCATGCTTAATTATGAAAAAAACACTTGTCGTCGTTGTGTACCGTTTCAACTTTGAAGGTCTCCTCGAGCTTAATGCTGAAGCGCCGACCATCGTCCAGGTGAGGCCTGTCGCACTCACCTCGATCGTCATGGCACCAGTCGCACTCCCCCGGGAGACTTTCGTCCTCCGATGATGACATTTCCTATTCGTTCATAATTCAAAGACTAAATTAGATCATTATTATTCAACTAATCATATGCATATGCCTTGCATAGTGCTCTCCAATTTGAGCATTCAATAAGAAAAATCAAATCGCAAAATTAAGTAGTATTCAAATGCCTTCAATTATAAGAAAAACTACATCATCTCCATGTGTCCGTACATCGAATATTATCACTAATACACGTCGAATACTATATATCATACATATCGCCAGTACAGCTAGAACCGTAGCGCCCGACGGGTATCGGCGCGTCGCGGTGGACACCCAAAGGGAAGGAACCATCACAGGATCATAGCTCCGGTGAGATCCTCAAGAACCTGCCAGTATTCTCGAACCTGCCCTCCAACGCAACCATGTAGCGGACGGACGTGCTCGTCCTCCTCGCCGACACGGTGACGCATACCACCTCCGCGGTGTCCGGAAGCCTCGGCACCGTCACTGGCCCACGCGACCGCCACCAAACAAGGATCGGGTCAACGACGGGCTGGCTCCTCACCAAGCTACGCCCCCCGGAAGGTAGCACCTCCCAGTACCACCCCGGCGGAGCCCAGTCCCGGACATGGCCCATCTGGTCAAGCAGGTGTCGTCCTCCGCCGACTCGACGACGAGGATGCGGGATAGGCATCGTCCACGTCGATGCGGGAATAATTGCTTTAACTAAAAAATAAACTAGTTCTATTAATTTTCTTGCTAAAATAAACTACTTCTATAGTAAAATGAACCAGTTTTATTAAATCAACTAGTTCAACTACTAAGCACTTACTATAAATAGAATAATGTAGTACTTACTAAAAATAAACAAGTTTCGCTAGTTCTAACTAAGTCCATTAAACACTTTCTAAGTAGTACTAATGAAATCTTTTTCGTAAATGAGATGACATTTTCTATGTTCATATAGGTGAAACATTAAACACCTATATCTAGCCAAATATATATTCATCTAACATTTGACATTAATATATCTAACTATATATTCAATTTTCATTACTATATATTTAACTTTTCTATCTAATTCATCTAACATTCGACATTAATCTAACATTTATATAAACTCAAAATATATAAAAGATTAAATAAATAAAAAAACTCATTAACCTAGTTATATTAATTATTGAACTAGTTCAAATCTCATATACCTAAATTTTCTTACTAAAAATAAACTAGTTATATTAATTATTGAACTAGTTCTAATCTCTAGTTCGACAATTTTTCTATCTAGCTAGCTAATTCATCTAACATTCGACATTAATCTAACATTCGACATTAATCTAACATTCGACATTAATCTAAATGCGTATGTGTGTATGTGTGTGTATGCGTGTGTGGTATATGTGTGTGTGTGTGCAGTTCGCCAGAAGCCGCCGCCCACGATGGCCGGGCGCCAAGACGGGTGGGCGCCAGCGTTGGGCGGCGGCGGGACGGACAAGGCGTTGGGCGGACGGCGCGGCGGCCGGGTACGCGAGGAGAGAGAGCGAGATACGACGGACGGCGGCGCTGACGACGACGGACGAGGCGCGCTGGCGTTCGGGCGGCGGGGGACGACGATTTATGACGGCGACGGGCAGCGACGACGGAGCGGGCGCGAGAGAGGTTGACGAAAGAAGTGGGGAGATGTAACTAAAATTTCGTAAGTGCTGTATATATAGGGTGAGCCTTTAGTACCGGTTGGAGCCACCAACCAAGATTACTAAAGGCCGTGCCAAGAGGCGGAAGAGCAGGCCTTTAGTACCGGTTGGTGGCTCCAACCGGTACTAAAAGTGGATCTTAGTACCGTGGAGCCACCAACCGTACTAAAGGCCTCGCGCTGCCACCCAAAGTTTAGTCCCACCTCGCCGGGCGAAGGGCAGCCGCACTGGTTTATAAACCCAGCAGCGGCTACCTCTCCGAACTCCTCTATATAGCAGGCTTGTGGGCCTAAATTCTGCGCGCTGCCACTGTGAGTCTGCTGGGCTTTTAAGGCCTGTAATTGCACTCCTGTGGCCTAGCAGGCCCACAGGGCAGCGCTTCAATTTTTTTGTAGTTTTTTTCTGCTATTTTTTCTTCTATTTCTTTCTGTGTAGTTTTTGTATAGTTTTTCTTTTCTGTTATATTTATTTTCTTCTATTTATTTGTGAGTAGTTTTTCATCTAGTTTGCCAAAATTCAACATTTTCAGAGTTTATTTTGTAGTGATTTTCAATTTCACGGTCATTTTGTAAACGATTGAAAAATAGCAAATATAATTTTTTCCTTTTCTGCTTTTTTTTTCTTCTATTTATTTCTGAGCAGTTTTTTCTTTTCTGTTATATTTATTTTCTTCTATTTATTTGTGAGTAGTTTTTCATCTAGTTTGCCAAAATTCAACATTTTCAGAGTTCATTTTGTAGTGATTTTCAATTTCATGGTCATTTTGTAAACGATTGAAAAATAGCAAATATAATTTTTTCCTTTTTTGCTTTATTTTTTCTTCTATTTATTTCTGATCAGTTTTTTCTTTTCTGTTATATTTATTTTCTTTTATTTATTTGTGAGTAGTTTTTCATCTAGTTTGCCAAAATTCAACATTTTCAGAGTTCATTTTGTAGTGATTTTCAATTTCACGGTCATTTTGTAAACGATTGAAAAATAGCAAATATAATTTTTTCCTTTTCTGCTTTATTTTTTCTTCTATTTATTTCTGAGCAGTTTTTTATTTTCTGCTATATTTATTTTGTTTTATTTATTTCTGAGTAGTTTTTTTATATAGTTGTTTTCTTTTCAGCAATAGTTTTTTTTTCTTTTCTGCTATTTTTTTCTTTTCTGCTATTTTTTCTTTTCTGCAAAACTTGATGGTCAAAGTCTGGAGTTATAACCAAAGTTTAAAAAAAAGAAATGCCGACGTGCATTTAGTTTTTGCCATAACAGAAGAAGTCCGGAGTTGTAATAAGTTATTAAAAATAAAAAAGAGGTGCAATGCTCGTTAATTTGCTTCAAGCCTTTCGGAATAGTGTAAACTGCACTGCGCATAGCTCCGTGCAATCTACCATATTCCTGAAGGCTTGAAGCTAAGCAACGTGAGCATTGAGCCTCTTCTTCATCGTCTCTGCACTCAGGGCTTATAAACCGCTCCTAGTCCCTCTCTCTTGGCGAGGTGGGACTAAAAAACAGCTTCCTAAGCAACTGTAGTACTGGTCACCCTTTAGTACCGGTTGGAGCCACCAACCGGTACTAAAGATGGTGCGCTTAAAACAGTTATGGCAAATGAAGGAAGAAATGGTTGAAAGTTGATGGCGTCGCTTTGAATGGTGCATACTGAATGCACAAAAAGTCTGGAGTTGTAATAAGTTTAAAAAATGAAATGCCTTTGTAACAGATGAGTTTAATTTCGTCAGAAACCTGAATACTTGAAAGAGATTGTCCAGTTTGTGAGCGAAGTGCATCTAGTTTTGCCGTAACCCTCTCTACTTTTTGAACAATCTATGTGGGTGAAATGATGATACCATGCCAAGTTTCAACTTTTTCAGAGTTCATTTGTAGTGCTTTTCAATTTCTAGGTCATTTAGTTCTCAAAACAAATCATTGAATGCATGAAAAATAGCAAATGAAGGCAGAAATGGTTGAAAGGTTATGGCGTCGCTTTGAATGGTGCATACTGAACGCAAAAAATATAAGAGCATTTACATCATGATCTTATATTTCTTTACAGTCTAAATTGTCAATATGATCATATAACATAAAAAAATACTTTGATCATAAATGATCTTTGTGTGTACAATCTGAATTGTCAATATGAGTCATCAACGATTTATAAACCGATGAAGACTCATATTGAGGCCACAAATTCTACACATAGAGTTCAATGAAGACCAAGTGCTTATGATAGTTTGAGAAATAACATATTTAAGGTGGTAAAAGGCTTGTTAGGGGAGCGAGGTGGGACTAATTAAAACATCCTGCCACAACGTCATTAGTACCGGTTCGTGGTATGAACCGGCACTAAATGGTGATGGTGGGGCCATAGCCACTAGTAGAAAAAGGGGCTATCGTCCACCCCGGTTTAGCCCATTAGTCCCGGTTCAATCCAGAACCGGGACTAATGTGAGCATTTATCCCGGTTAAATGCGGCTAAGGCATTAGTCCGGTTCACTGTGCCCTTTAGTCCCGGTTTGTGCCTCAAACCGGGACTAAAATGCTGATGTTTGATAGTCGGTTCATGCTTCAAACCGGGACTAAAGAGTAGACCTTTAGTCTCGGTTTGAGGCACGAACCGGGACTAATGGGGTTGAGACCTTTAGTCCCGGTTCGTGCCACGAACCGGTACTAAAAGTCCCATTTTCAAACTCTCCACCCCCGTGGATTGCCTTTTCAATTTAAAAAAAAAATAAAAGAAAATGTTGGAAATGTCAAAAAAATAAAAGAAAATAAGTTTTCCATGTGATATGTGGTCTAGTTGTTGGGAAACTTTGCAAATGTGAATTTCGACTTTATTTGCAAAATCTCTCTGAAAGTTGTAAATATGGGCATAACTTTTGCATACTAACTCGGATGAAATTTTTTTTATATGAAAAGTCATCTACTCGAAAAGTTACATCCAAATTTAACTGGGGGAACCATGTTAAACATTTTCAAAATCCTCAAAAACCTAACAGAAAAAAAGTTACGGGGCTTTTAATATCTAGAGTGGAAAAAATCGAAAAAATTTCAAACTGTGGTCAAACAATGGTCAAACCATGGTCAAACTGATTATTCTAGAATATTAGTGTTACTAAATAATTTATTCAGTTATTTTGAATTTGGTCAAATCTGGTCAACCTGTGGCCAAACTATGGTCAAACTATGGTCAAAACATGGTCAAAACATGGTCAAACCATGGTCAAACTAATTATTCTAGAATATTAGTGTTACTAAATAATTTGTTCAGTTATTTTGAATTTTGGTCAAATCTGGTCAAACTGTGGTCAAACTATGGTCAAACTATGGTCAAACCATGGTCAAACCATGGTCAAACTAATTATTTAAAATAACTATTGTTTTCTAAATAATTATTGTTTTTGAAAACAATAGTTTGAAACTCAAACAGTGAAATGTGTCAATTCATGCTCAAGCAAAATTCCTGAAGGTTAATAGGATTGACATCTTACTATTGTCAGGAAAACACCAAGTGCAGACTTGAAAACGAGGGAGCTTAGAACCCGGAAGTTAAGCGTGCTCAGGCTGGGGGAGTGGGAGGATGGGTGACCGTTCGGGAAGTTAGGTGATTTAGAATGATGAGGGTGATTAGAGAAGAGGATAAATTGATCAGTGATGAGGGGTGTTGATTAGAGATTAGGGATTAAAATAATTCAGAAATTTGAAAATAAAAATTATTCAAAAAAAATTTCAAAAAAAAATTTTAAAAAAAAATTAAAAAAAAAGAAAATCATAAAATTTCCATTAGTCCCGGTTGGTGTTACCAACCGGGACTAAAGGTGGAGCCCCACGTGGCATGGCCTTTAGTCCCGATTACAGATTGAGCTGGGACTAAAGAGGAGAATATTAATCACCGACCCTTTAGTCCCGGTTCACCAACCGGGACTAAAGGCCCTTACCAACCGGGACAACAGGCCCTTTTTCTACTAGTGAGCCTGACCGCAGGCTGACACAGCCTCTTTAGTACCGGTTCGTGGCATGAACCGGTACTAAAGGTTCGCCACGAACCGGTGCTATTGATCGCCCCCACGAACCGGCACTAATGTATACATTAGTACCGGCTCAAATTCAAATCGGCACTAATGTGCTTCACGTATGACCCTTTTTCTACTAGTGTACATGCATAGTGCTTCTATGTAATTTATTTCTTGCGACCATGCATGGGAAATATGCTCGGCGTCTGCTGAGCCGTAGTGACACAACGTTCCAAGACAAAAAGCAAAGCTCTCATGTGCCACTGAGTAGTTAACAACTCCTCCTTTACGCCACCGGGTGCAGGCTACATGCCAGTCTCTAGAAGGAATGTGATGTGCCGCCTACATTCGATGACTCCGCATGCCAAGTTACAAATCTTTTAGGAGTATCATTTTTTCCCCAGAACATTCCTAATGCTTTTTTCACAAACCATCTCAATAAATTATTTAACATATACCCATTATAGAAAATAAATATAATCTATTTAAGGGCATGTTTATTGTCGAACTTTTTAAATGTTCACCTATGTGTATTTTATCTCAGTAAATTGTGAGTTCAAACTCTATCTTCCTTCATGGCAAAATGACACCATATGCTACTACAGGGTATTCAATTTGCAGAACTTATAGGTTATAATTGAAGAGAACATGGACATATTACTTATGTTCGTTAATATTTAGGTCCAGTCTTTCGGCTTTGCTATTTTTAACCAACTTATAACTTTGCATCCTCTGTTCCCAGTACCATCATGTGAATTCTACCATGTTTTGCAAATGTATATATTGTCCACAAATGTATATCTTAACAAACTTTTAGGTTCATATTTTTACAATACCTATAAATCTGAGGTCTTTTGCAGTGACACGAGAACAATCTTTGTGTATTATGTTGACACATTTAGCATTCAAAATTTATAACCCCTTTTTGCCCTATGTCTAAGCAATGAAAATAGTGCATGTTAACATACTAAAAAGTAAAAAGTGCTAGCCCGTGCAGATGCACAGCTTGATGACTAGTATTAACTAACGAGAGACCACATGTATGCGGATTTTGTTGAGCCCACGTTTTGAATCACAACACATGTAAGTTCAGCGAGGCGCGCGGTTGAGGCGGCAGCTCAGGCGCCCGGTGGTGCTACGGCGGCTGCGTCGGGTGACTTGGGTGCGTGGCAGCGCCCGCGCGGATGGCACATCTCCCTGAATCCTGGTTGGGCGGTGGCGCGCTGGTGGACCTCGTCGCGGACAGTGCAGCAGGTGCCAGTTGTGCGTGCCTGTCCGGAGGGAGAGCTGCGGCTGGTGTGGCTGCTACCGTGCTGCGGCTGGGCGCCTGCCTACCTCGGGTGGCCCTCGCCCGGATCTGGAGCTGCCAGACTAGCGGGGGTGGCGGCGGCTGCTCCTCTGGCAGTCCCTAATGGCTACTGGGAGATCTCCCGTTGATGCGCGGCTGTCCCGTTATACGCATAGCTCGGCTCATCGTTTTTCCCCTTTCCATGTTGAGGTGGGCGTGGTTGGCAAGTGGGTGGTGGCCAGGGTTCCTGTCGTGGCATGGTGGTCTGGCGGGGTGGCCATGGGTGGTAGCACGGGCCACCGGTGCGGCCGTGGCTGCCCTAGCAACGGCGGTTTGTGGTCAGTGGCGGGGTGCGGTTGGTGGTGGGTGTGCCCTTCCTTCTCCTGGGTCTATACTGGCATCGCGTGGGTAGCTCGTGCAACGGAGGTCCAGATCTAGGGTTCATGCTCAGACGGGCCAGTTTGGGCCCGCGGTGGATCAGCGCTTGAGCTTCAGGTAGAGATGTCAGGCTTGGCTTGGAATGTGCTCACGGGTGGTGCTCGTGCTCTCCTCATGGGTATTGTGGTCTGCGGTGGTGGTCGGGTCTCCGCTATCCTGCCGGACAGATCGACGCAGGTGATAAGGGTTGAGGCATCGCGCGAGCAGGCTCGGCGGCGGCCGATGGTAGCCACAGATTTATGTCCCCCGGGTCCAATGGGACTGACTGGGGACGCAGGTGCAGACGCCCCCTACTGTGGGGGCGTGTACCCAGATCCCATGACTGATGTCGGGCTAGGAATTATATGAGACCCCTTTCTTTCTTCCTTCCGAGGTTAGTGCTCCATGATGTGGACGTATGGTGGTGGCTTGGACATGGATGCCGGAGTGGCGGCTTCGGGTGGCCGTCTGCATAGTTGTCTCTCCGGCGGGCACCATGTCGATGGCGGTGGCTCTCCCACTTGGTCATGTGGGCGGCAGGAGGGTTGCGGTGGGTGGCTCGGGCGCTCTCCCTGTCTTTGGTAGTGGCATCGCCCCGATCCAGACTTGGGTGTAGAAAGGTATAGGATGCAACTCATTGTATTTCATGGAGTAGGTTACAATAGATACAGAGGATGTCTTGCGTGACAAGGTAACTAATCCTACCATATCTCTAGGAGTCAGATATACAAGGCTAGAGAAGATAGGAATAGTAATACAAGATATGCCACGTTCAACACCCCCCGCAGTTGAAGCGTTGGCGTCGGCGATGCGAAGACTGGAACGAAACTCGTGGAATGCAGCGGTTGGAAGCCCCTTGGTCATAATGTCGGCAAACTGCTGGGTGGTCAGTACATGAAGAACACGAAGCTGACCCAACTGTACCTTCTCGCAGACGAAGTGAACATCAAGTTCAATATGCTTGGTGCGCTTGTGCTGCACTGGGTTGGCCGCGAGATTGGTGGCCGAAACATGATCACAATAAACCACCGTAGCTTTCGGGATTGGAACCCAAGTTCGCCAAGTAGCTGACGGAGCCAACATGTCTCGGCAACAACATTGGCGACGACACCGTACTCGGCCTCGGCACTCGAGCGGGAGACGGTGGGCTGCCGCTTGGAGGACCAAGAGATGAGAGAGTTACCGAAACATGATTAGAGATATGTTCCTTTTTTTTGCGGGGATAGAAATTAAAGAAAACTTAGAGATAGAGTCCTTTTTTAAAGAAAACTTAGAGATAGAAATTAAATAGGAACTAGAGATAGAGTCCTACCCAGTTACGACTTTACAGTCTGATCTGAGCTCGCCCCGAGCAGCCGGCCACACGGCACCGACAAGTCATCTCCACAAATATTATATACCGAGATATATTGGGGCTAACCGTGCAGCAAGTTACTAGTTACCATGTCGAACATAATCTCCTACTCCTATCACCCGACGTCCGCGTACGATGAGCTGACGGGGTATGTTCAACGGTGACCACCAGAGGGCAGCCGTCGCCGGCTTACGTCGAGAACAACTGCGTCAAGGTCTTCCTGGTGCGTGCGTGGCATCCATTCATGTATAGTACATAGAAAGCCTAATTCCATCTTGCCTTTTTTTTTGGGGATTAATTCCATCTTGTCTTTGATTGTACATTACGTACCAATGGCAGTTAGGCAATCTGTGTTTATGTGAATGTGCACGCTCATCATGATGTGCAATCATGTTGGTTCTTCTTTGTGTGCCTGCAGCACGGTATGGTCAGTGTCCTCATGTTCGGTATCTTCATCATCTTGGCCTCCGGGTTATGGCAGCAGGATCGGCGCGACGTGATCATCGCCGCCATCGTCTTCTCCTACTCCACGGTCATGATCCACCTGGTGCTTATTAAACGCCGGGAGGAGGAGAAGCAACGGGAACTGGAAGCACGGGAAGAGATTAGTACACCCATGGGAGTACAGGTACTTATTAATAGTGCTTACACACGCTAGGCAATGGACCTGATTATCAACTCTCCCTCCGCTTCAAATTAGTTGAAGTTGTAAGCTTGCTCTAAGTCATAAATTTATAAGTATAACCACGCGTGTCAAAGATATTAGTTACAGTGTACAATATCAAATTTGTATATAGTACGAAAATATATTTTGTAAATAATTTAATTAAACTAATTTTGGTGCGTTGTACATATTGATATTTTTTTTCTATTGACTTGCTCGAACATAAAGAAGCTCGACTCGGAATGAACATAGTACTTCATTCAATTAATTCGGAATAGTTTTCAATAACTAACCAAGCCATAATATATTCGTGTATTGTTCCATGCAGTGGGCGCCTATGTTGATGTTGGTCGCCACAGTGGTCATGTTAATATCCTTGGTTATCACGGTCTTTGTCTTTCACACCGAGTGGTATGACTTGGGCATCATTGCTTTCCTGGCCACCACATCGACGGTTTTGATGTTTGCTTTTCTCAAAGTTGAGGAAATTAATCGCTACAAGACGTACGGACCAAAAATGTGAAGATGGCCTGGATCTAGTATAGTATACAAAGCCTTAGTTCGATTTTTGCGATCATTATGTGATTTTATTTGAGTAAATAAACTCGGTAAATTTGGCATCTAGAATATCCAGTGTTAAACTAGTTCTAAGTATGTTGGCATGCATTCAGATAGTCGACAGGCCCTATAGAAGATCTCATGACTGTATGATTGAAATAATGTAAATTTTTTTACATGCATGATAAGATCAACACAGTTGCGTATCAGCAATGCGTGTGCTTGAATGATTTTTGCATAACCTACCCTGATAAATCTTTCAAAATCATTTGTATTTAGATGAGGGATTAGAGACATTCTTGGTAAATAATGGTTAAATATATTCCAAAATTTGTTGAACATCAACAAAGAACAAAAATATTTGCGAAAAGTGGTTGAACATCGCCAAAGAATGAAAAATATGCTAGGAGTGCTGATAATCTCTAGGCTACACTACATCAGTCATGAAGTGGACGACGATGCTGATGTGGGTTCCGAGTCAGATTATCTTAATCTCCTTGGGTGTCATGGCCGTCTGATTGCGTGACTAGGCCTCCATTGCTAGCTTTATATGCTTTAGTCTCGATGGTTGTGACTCTTCATTTACTCCAAATTTGGCAATTGTATATACTAGCATAGCCCGCGCGGAGGCACGCTGCACCCGGTGATACATTGTATCTATAAGGATTGTAAAGGGCATTGTTAATGATAGAATCGTAGATGACGGCAACACCCAGAACGTTGCCAACTACAGGGAACATCACTGAAAGAGCAGCAACGAGGGTTTCCCTCCCCAGCGGGCGGCCTCCCTCGCGCCTCGCCTCCGCCCTCACCCTTCCCCCTCCAGGTCCGCCTCGCGTCGCCTCCCCGGGAGGTGGCGGAAGGAAATATGCCCTAGAGGCAATAATAAAGTTATTATTTATTTGCTCATATCATGATAAATGTTTATTATTGATGCTAGAATTGTATTAACCGGAAACATGATACATGTGTGAATACATAGACAAACTTAATGTCACTAGTATGCCTCTACTTGACTAGCTCATTAATCAAAGATGGTTATGTTTCCTAACCATAGACATGGGTTGTTATTTGATTAACGGGATCACATCATTAGGAGAATGATGTGATTGACATGACCCATTCCGTTAGCTTAGCACTTGATCGTTTAGTATGTTGCTATTGCTTTCTTCATGACTTATACATGTTCCTACAACTATGAGATTATGCAACTCCTGTTTACTGGAGGAACACTTTGTGTGCTACCAAACGTCACAACATAACTGGGTGATTATAAAGGAGCTCTACAGGTGTCTCCAAAGGTACATGTTGAGTTGGCGTATTTCGAGATTAGGTTTTGTCACTCCGATTGTCGGAGAGGTATCTCTGGGCCCTCTCGGTAATGCACATCACTACAAGCCTTGCAAGCAATGTAATTAATGAGTTAGTTACGGAATGATGCATTACGTAACGAGTAAAGAGACTTGCCGGTAACGAGATTGAACTAGGTATTGGATACCGACGATCGAATCTCGGGCAAGTAACATACCAATGACAAAGGGAACAACGTATGTTGTTATGCGGTTTTACCGTTCGTAGAATATGTAGGAGCCAATATGAGCATCTAGGTTTCGCTATTGGTTACTGACCGGAAACGAGTCTCGGTCATGTCTACATAGTTCTCGAACCCGTAGGGTCTGCACGCTCATAGTTTCGTTGACAGTTTTATTATGAGTTCATGAGTTTTGATGTACCGAAGGTTGTTCGGAGTCCCGGATTACGGACTTGACTAGGAGTCTCGAAATGGTCGAGACATAAAGATCGATATATTGGACAACTATATTTGGACACCGGAAAGGTTCCGGGTGAGATTGGGACAATATCGGAGCTCCGGGAGGTTATCGGAACCCCCCGGCAGGCATATGGGCCTTATTGGGCTTTAGTGGAAAGGAGGGAGAAGAAGCAAAGGAGGGGGCGCCCCCCCAAGCCCAATCCGAATTGGGAGGGGGGCCGGGCCCCCTTTCCTTCTTCCCTCCCACCTCTTCCTTCCCTCTCCCTCTCCTAATAGGAAAGGGGGGAGTCCTACTCCCGGTTGGGGTTGGACTCCCCCCTAGGGCGCGCCACCCCCCTTGGCTGGCCCCCTCCTCCACTCCTTTATATACGGGGGAGGGGGCACCCCATAGACACAACAATTGATCTCGTGATCTCTTAGCCGTGTGCAGTTCCCTCCTCCACCATAGTCCTCGATAATATTGTAGCGGTGCTTAGGCGAAGCCCTGCGACGGTAGAACGTCAAGATCGTCACCACGCCGTCGTGCTGACAAAACTCTTCCCCGACATTCTGCTGGATCGGTCGGGCCGTGAAGACGTACGACTACATCAACCACGTTGTTCTAACGCTTCCGCTTTCGGTCTACGAGGGTACGTGGACAACACTCTCCCCTCTCGTTGCTATGCATCATCATGATCTTGCGTGTGCGTAGGAATTTTTTTGAAATTATTACGTTCCCCAACAGTGGCCGGGGCGGAGCTCGCGCTCCTCTCCCGTCTCCCCAGCCGCCGCCGGCGGGCGCCCCCGGCGCTGGCCCGGGTGGTGCCGGGCGGGCCTTCTCCTCCTCAGCGTGTGCTCCCTTCCCGGGCAGGAGGCGGCGGCGGTGCTGCCCGGCTTGGCTGCGGTCCGGCGGCCCTGTGGTGGCGGCCGGTGGCAGGCGTGGTGACGGCGCCGCTCCTTGGCGGCGGGGCGACGTGGTGGTGCTGGGTGGCCGTCGACGCGCCCCCGGCCCAGATCTGGGCCCGACGGGTCTCATCTGGGCCCTAGCGGGCTGCCCCCCGGCGTGGTCTCGTTGTCTGCGGCGCGGTGAGGAGGAGGAGCGGCTCGGACATAGGGCGTCGGCGCCGACGGCGTGCCGGCAGCAGCGCGAAGGCGGGAGCTTTACAGGCCCACGAGGGCTCGGCCGAGCCTGTGGGCCTATGGGCCTGGTGTGCTTTTGCTATTGCGTCCAGACGGCTACCGTCGCTGACGGTGGAGGAGGGGCCCTCCCGCGTGCCGATGGTGATGATGCCCTAGTCCCGGCTCTGATTCTTCGCCAGGCTGTCCTCACCTCGCGGTGCCGTGGTGAGACGACGTGGAGGCCTCATGACCGCATTGGCGCAGGGTGGTGGTTGGTTTGTTGGCTGGATCCGGAGCGCCCGAGGTGCAGGTTGGGATCGGAGGAAACCCCTGTCGGCGTGGCCGACTCCGGCGCAGTGGCGCCTGTGGGTGCCACCTGACCTTCCGGGAGGGCGTCGGGGGCTACCCTTCCTCTCGCCTCGTCGTGCACTGGGGGAAACCCTTGGCACCAGCGTCGTCATCGTCGCGATCCTTCTTGGAGGTGTTGATTGGTGCCGGCGCTTCGGAGTCTTGGAGCCTAGTGGAAGAGTCCGGTGGGCGCAGCGATCACGAGGCTTCTTCGTTTTTGTTGATCCGTTGTTGTCGGCATTTGTTTCTTTTGCTCTTTCTCTGTCGTTTCTTTTGGGCGTGACTGTGCTACTTCCGCCCCAGCTCCTGTCCCTGTATGGTTCGGTTGGTTGCTTTGAATACAAAGTGGGGGGAAACCCTTTTTCGGCAATCGTAGATGACTAAAATCCAGAAAGAGTAATAAAAGATGGAAAATGAGTACATTTATTGCAGCCATGTATGATAAATATTGACAACTTATTAGCACCATATATAGTCTGTTCTATGGAGCATACCGTATACAATGATGCCCTAGTTGCGCTAAAGCATCCTATTGTAGCCCCATGCAGGATTAGTGCAGCTAAGAAAGTGGTAAAGAGCTTTTGCAAATTCATGTACTTGTCCAACGGGTGTCTTCGCTCCTGTGTATGTAATGATGGGATCCTCTCTATGAGGACGTTGGGGGTACATGCGAACAGGTACCACAACAGACAGATTATTGCATATTTTTGCCAAGATCATTGTTTGTCTTGCAAATTCATTCTGTTTGATGCTTACTTGCTGGCGAGCCATGCTGAATTTCCATGCCCGAGCAGCGGCACGCCGCGCCTATTGATACTTTATGTGAGAAATTTTTGGTACAATAATATTAAAATTTATCTATCAATTACTTTATTATTTATTCAATTTTTACGTGTTCACTTTAATTTTTATGTTATGGTGTATGCAAAAAAGTTATATTGGTACAAATGCTATAATCTTTCATAAAGAAAAGTTTTATTGAATGAAAAGACTCAGTACATTAATTGTAGATAAAGGGAATACATATTAATATTTCATGATAAATTTCCGGTTCTTCGGTAATTCAAAGCATCTTTGTTTGACAGCCCGTTCGTTTTGTGTTGGTAATTAAATGATACAGAGCTACGTTGATACTTTATGTCAAAATTAAATACATGGTAAAAGGATGATCCATGAGTTAATTTTTGACTATAAAAAAAAATCAGAGAAACACATCTTGTCCAGCTGACTGGACCTTTTTACCAGGAAGGGTGTAGAACATAAAACTACCTGGGCAATCTTAGTCCAAGTTTATCTCAGGTAGAGCCAATGTAGAGGCACATAGATGCTTCATGGAAGGATAAAATAAGTTCAAATAACATGGCTAGAAATAACTTCATTGGTGCTATAAATATATGCTGATGCAGAAAAATAATAAGTCAGTATATTTAAAAAAGGAGAAGGAGGGAAAGGATGTCATATTATGAGATACTATCACTCCAAATACATAACCAAACAAAAAGGTGATACTAAGATCAAATAGTCATTACCCCCATCTACCACCATCAACAACATTTTAGTGGGTCAATTTGTCTTATTAGCCTAATATTTTTATTAAAATTATATAGACTTTGCCATAAAAACTAGGATTTGTAAATCATATATCCATCTTTGACCCTAATTAAAACTCTAAGAAATCACCTAGTGCCCCTTCTGTTGAAAACAGCAGCAAAGGACACTTCCCCTCTCTTCTCTGACTTCAGAGTCCCATGGCTTTCTCCATTGTTTGTGCATGTACAGTGACCACCAAAAATGACGATAGAACAAACAGATCAGTACAAAATTAAATAAAGCAGGCTCCATATTTGAAGTAAGTTAGAAAATTTAATTTATAACAAAATATATTCAGTGTAAACGGACAAACGCTGTCCATCGTTTGTGAAAATGAAGATAGAACAAACTAATCAATAGACAACTAAATAAAACAGGCTCCATATGTAAGTAAATTAGCCAAGTCAATGTTTGACAAGAGATATTCAGTATAAAAGGACAAACACTAACAATTTGATTGTTATGTACACAGAAAAAAAAACATGAACAGTTGGCCTCAGTTAAACAACATAGTAGTTCAATGACTATCCATGCACGTCTTAACATTTAAAGTTCTGAACCTATGTGTTGGTTACTGAAAACAACTGAATATTCCCATGGAGAGCAAGGAAAAGTGACTTCAAAGTCTAGATTTCTAGCATCTCTTATCTCTTGTTTACTAATTGGAGGCACTATTCATGATCTCTCATTAATCCACATCATCAAAATTAATTAAACCATTAAATTGTAAAATTGACGCTCATGATAGAAGGAAAACTTGCGTAACGTAACGTAGATGGTCGAGTCATATAGAAAACGCATGTGACGCGTCCAATATTATAGTTAACCAAAAGAAGGAAAGGCTCACGTAAAAAAACAAGAAGGAATTGCTCACGTGAAAAAATAAATAAGGAAAGCCTCCATGTATTGCCGGAAATTTAGGAAGGGGATCCTAAACCGTTAGATTGTAAAATTGACACTCATGATAGAAGGAAAACTTGTGTAACGTAACGTAGATGGCCGAGTCCTATAGAAAACGCATGTGACACGTCCAATCTTATAGTTCACCCAAAGAAGGAAAGGCCCACGTAAAAAAACAAGAAGGAATTGCTCACGTGAAAAAAATAAGTAAAGCCTCCATGTATTGCCGCAAATTTAGGAAGGGGATCCCACAAAAAGAAAAAAATAAGGAAAGGGAAATCCTCACGTGAAAAGAAAACAAGGAAAGCCTCCACCTATTTCCACAAAATTAGGAAGGAAAGCTTCCGCCTCCACTTTCAAAAGAAAAAAAAACAGAAGCCTCCTATCCCACGCGTACTGAGGGGGTGTTTGGTTGCAAGGGACTAGACTTTTTTTAGTCCCAGAGACTAAAGAAAAAAGACCCTTCAGTAGAGTCTTTTCCTAGTACTTTAAGGAAAAATCCCTCCTGTTTGGTTACATAGGGACTAAAAGGGACCTTTTCTAGTCTAGTCCCTGTAACCAAACACCCCCTGAAGTCATGCCCCAATTGGTCTTTCTACATTCCCCTCGGGAAAAACATACTAGCGTTATTTCATCCAACATTTGACGTACATGGGTCTTCTTGGTCAATTGCCTCCAGTTCAATCAGCAAGTGCATGGTGCAGAAGCCGCATGTGCCTATAGCATATCTGGGCACCATATAGGTACACGACTATGTGCACTAGTAGAAAACAGGGTTTTGGTCCAGGCCGGGTTAGCCCATTAGTCCCGGTTCAGTCATGAACCGGGACTAATGTGAGCATTGGTCCCGTTCGTGCGACAAAGGCATTAGTCCCGGTTCAAATTAGACCTTTAGTCCCGGCTGGTGCCACAAACCGGTACTAATGGGTGCGATGCCCATTAGTACCGGTTCGTGGCACGAACCGGTACTAATGGGGTTTGAGGCATTAGTACCGGTTGGTGGTACGAACTGGTACTAAAGGTCCAATTTTCAAACTTTACCCCCCTATGGATCGCCTTTTCAGTTTTGTAAAAAGCAAAAGAAAATGATAAAAACTTCAAAAATTAAAATCCTTCGTGATGTAGTTATGTTACTACATGTACTAGTTAGGAAAAATTAAAAACTTAAATTTGGACATGTTTTACAAAAAGTGGAGGGAAAAATGTAAAACGGCTATAACTTTTGCATACTATGTCAAAAAAACGTATAATATATCAAAATTTTCAGCACGAAAATCCATCCGATTTTGACCGCCTACGGCCTGTTTGCAAATTTTTAGAATCCTCAAATTCTAAAAGGAAAAAAAGTTATGCTCAAATTTCAGTTTTTTTAATTTTTGTTAAATCTGGTCGAACTATGGTCAAACTACTTATTCAAGAAGTATTAGTGTTACTAAGTAATTATTCAAGAATGTTAGTGCTACTAAATAATTATTTCGTTTTTTTAAAATTTTTGGTCAAATCTGGTCAAACTGTGGTCAAAATGTGGTCAAACTGTGGTCAAACTACTTTTTCAAGAAATATTAGTGTTACTAAATAATTATTTCAGTGTTTTTGAATTTTGGTCAAATCTGGTCAAACTGTTGTCAAACTGTGGTCAAACTATGGTCAAACTGTGGTCAAACTACTTATTCAAAAAATATTAGTGTTACTAAATAATTATTGTTTTTTAGAACAATAATTCCAAACTCAAACAGTGAAATGTGTGACTTCATGCTCAAGCTAAATTCCTGAGGGTTAATAGGATTGACATCTTACTATTGTCAGGAAAACAACAAGTGCAGACTTGGAAACGAGGGAGAATAGAACCCGGAAGTTAAGCATGCTCAGGCTGGAGTAGTGAGATGGGTGACCGTCCGGGAAGTTAGATGATTTGGAATGATGAGGGGTGATTAGAGATTAGAGGTTAAATTGAGCAGTGATGAGGGTGATTAGAGATTAGAGGTTAAAATAATTCAGAAATTTGAAAATAATTTTTTTTTAAAAAAAATTTAAAAAATATTTTTTTTTGAAAAAAATCATAAAATTTCCTTTAGTACCGGTTGGTGTTACCAACCGGGACTAAAGGTGCACCTCCAGGCAGCGGCCACGTGTATGACCGTTAGTCCCGGTTCGTGTAAGAACCGGGACTAAAGGGGAGGCTTTAGTAACGATCCTTTAGTCCCGGTTCCAGAACCGGGACTAAAGGCCCTTAAGAACCGGACAAATACTTCTTTTTCTACTAGTGGTGGCTCCATAGCACGAAGCAACAATGGCCGATTTGGGCGGCCGTCCTTCGCGATGTTGGCTGAAACTCTCCGCTCAGCTTCAAAACAAGTTTCACTGATTTAATCTAAGGTAAGAAACATGATATTTTCATTCCGGTCGGATCCATCTGCAAATTCAATCTCGAAAACTTTAGATCACAAACTCATTTAGAGATAACCACAGAATTGAACTACAGGGGTGTTGGTCGTCCTAGACTGATTCGATTCAGATTGTCGGTTTGACGCAATGAACAAAATTATTTACATACGTGTCATTCTTCCATAGAACGTTGGGGTGAATATATTCTGCAGCTATGTACAACCCTCCTCCACTGTCTTGGTAGCAGATGTAGAGTCTAGATAACTGCCCTCCACGTTTGGCATCAACATATTAGGACACCATCACGTCCAGAAGTCTTTTGTGTGGTCTGATTAGATCACAGTTGTCGTCTCTGGCTATGGCCGATGTTCCCCAAACAAACCCTGCTAATCTGCATACTCTTTTTGGTAGCTCAAGTATAGTTGTCTCTTACAAATATACATGTTTAGTTTCCCTTTTCCCCTGTATAAAATCAAGGAAAATGTTCTTACTAAGAATAGGAGATCCCAACAAGAGAAATGTTTTGGTCTGTGTTTATCTTCGGCTGGCCGCCAAGCCGCTTGCTCATAACAGTCGAATACAAGATCCGTGTATTGTCTACTCCATGGCATCTTCAACCCTGTGTGCCGCCTCTCATCAATTGACACAACATGCTCAAGAATCCTTTTTTCGATCTCCTAGAATAATTTTAGAAATTTTTGTTTCCGATGTATATTTATTTCCCACTCTTGCAAAGATCGAATCAAGATACAACTATTTCGCGTAGTTACTTATGTATATATTATGCCTGGGTAGTAAATAAAAATCCTAAATTTCTGTACACCTATTTTTTTCACAGTAGTAGGCACGTGAGTAATTAATAAATTGAGGCATTATCTTCTCATATCTGATACATATTAGTTATTTGGGTGAGGAGATGATGCAAAAAATCAATGGTAAATAATCTGCAGACCCTCTAAAGTTGCAGTACTGTTTTCTAGAGTTTGTGATAAGTTTCTTCTATATGAATTGAGAAAGGAAGAGAGGAGAATGTACTATAGTAGAATATTTGCTCTTTTATTAGGGAAAAGCAAGTTTGAGAAGCCAGCAGCCTAACTTCCGATCTATTAGATTGGATGGCAAAATTGCAACATGGGACACTCAGCCATGCAGCGATTAATAGTTTTGTTTTGGATTACCCTTTCCTGCAGGCTTTTGATTTGAGGTAAAAGAAAGTCGCATTGCTTCGGTCTACAGGTGCCTGCTTCTATTATTTAATCCATCAGGCAATTCCATGGATTAATATATCAGGCGTGTATGCAAAATAAATCCATGGAATATGATCTTTCGATAAATCATCGGTTCACCACTTATGAATTCAGTTGGTTTGATCTCATATGGAGTATTACTTCGTAGCAACTCTTTGTGTAGTCCTCCTAGACATTGGCATCCATGATTTAAGTATATTATTGAATGTAACTAAATTCATCTCACAATATGAAAAATTGATATCCCTTAGAAATCTACTTGACTTTTGTAGCGCGTACAGCGGTCAATCGGATTTTGTCACGGCATACTGCCCGAGCTTGGAAGAGGGAGTGGAGCAGCGAGATGAGGACGATGCAGGATGTTTTCACACTTCCATGCGGTCAGGCCGTGGACATTCATACTGAAGTCTTGTTTTAAATATAACATATGTTCTCTGTACCATGTCTATGTTAATCTCATTTACACTCGAGGTAAAAACATGATCTTATATGCACAACTATTATAATAATCATAGACCAGTATAAGGATAAAAAGTATCCTTCTGTTTCAAAGAATATGAATGTTTATTTGATATATTAACTTTCCGTGAGGTGTGATGTAAGGAAGCATGATGAAATCAACATTGCAAATATGTATTTTTAAGTTTTGGCTTCAAACATGCATATTTGCATCTCCAAGATGTTGTATTGTTTATATGTTATCATTCATTGAAGATCAAACTCCATGCATGATCAATGAACTTGAAATATGTAAAACTCCACTGTCAAGCAGTCTACATCTTTTAATTCTTATATGTCTTTCTTTGATATTTTCTATGGGCTTGGCCTCACAATCTTCGTAATATGGCTCCATTGACCTTCTACTAGTCTACGGGAAACATCATATGTCTATAGTCGTAGAAACAAACTTCAGGAATATACATAAACACAAATTCTATCTATTGTGGTTAGTTGTGTTATTTGTTTACTTTAATTTTATGGTGAACTATTTGGTGATATTCAAAATTTAACTTTCACGTGAAAAATCCATGGAAAATAGGAGTGTAAAACCACATCCAATAAAAATAATAATTATGGATCATGTTTTATGTTTACTGTTTCATGTTTATAAAATGTATCTACGAGAATATACAATAGTGATAAAAATGTAGAGAAATATCTAGCCCGTGCTGGTGCACGAGTTGACGACTAGTTGTGTATAATGTAAAACAATGTATGAAGTGCCTTGGCTCATGTACAATATAAGTATAGCAACCAATTATTCCAGCTAATAATTTTCTAAAATATAAAACCCAAATGTGAACTAAGCACCATAAACAAAACAAAAACAAATTGGCAAAATATAGTGTAAATCATTCCTCCTTCTTTTTGTGTCTCAAATCCCATAATTCCTGCATGGATTAAGTTACTCTAATGTGTGAGCAAGGAGCTATCTTAGCTATTTGGTACCAAGATAGCATAAAAGCAAGCTTTGTATAGAAATTATTGGAAATGAAACCACTAGGGAAAAGGCTAGCAGTAGCGCGGGGCTAAGTGCTATCAGTAGCATGGGGCACCGCGCTACTGATACGACACTACAGCTAACGTTTATCAGTAGCGCTGTTTGACACGCGCTACTGCTATACCTACTTAGCAGTAGCACTTTCCAAACCAGCGCTACTGTTAAGTGCTTTAGCAGTAGCATTTTCTTGTCCAGCGCTAAAGAGCGCTACTACAATATTTTCTCATATATTTTTTTGCTGCATATTTACGATGTTTTTGTACAGGTTTTATATAGTATTCTAAACATATCGTAAACATGGAATATGCTCATCATATCATACACATAATAGTCTCATCATATCATCCAACATAAATCATGTCGTCACATCATAATCACGATATAGCTATACAAGTTACATGACATGTCTCCTCATACATAATGTAGTACTTCTTGAGACGTCGGCTCGTATCCCTATTTCGCACTAGCGTGAACCTAAACTAACTACTGGTTGTTGCTTGGAAACCAAAAACCAGTACACCTAGCCAGACACTCTGGCCACTCGTCGTATAGTCCTGGCGTCGCCAGAGGAAACGGCGAAAGAGGACGAGGCAACGCTGATTCAGACCAGAGGCAGTCGTGGAGGTGCAGTAGGAAGAACAGCACACGAGCAGTTGCACCCGTGAGCAACAACAGTAGGCTAGAGGTGCAGAAGCAGCCCTTGACGCCCAAATCATGAAGGAAGCAGCCGTGCAAGACGGGGCCAGTGGATTGGGTGGAGCAGCAGCAGCAGCAGCGGATGACAATCAGCGGATGGAGTGGAGCCGCACAAAGCACTTGGGTGCAGCGGACTGGGTGCAGTAGCAGCGGGCCACGTGCTTGTGGATGCAGGAGCATGCGAACAGTAGCAGGTACACAGTGAGCCACCTGCGCGGGGTATGCAGGGGCGTTGACCTGCAGGCCCATCACATCCACGGGGAAGACAGTGACGGCCGGTGGGAGAAGGCAGCGGCTGTTCGAGATGAGATTGGATCGGAGAGCACGAGTTGCGCGTGTGAAAAAAACCCTAAGGCTCTAATACCATGGTAGGAAATATGCAACTTGTATTTTCATGGGGCCATGGGCCACTATATATACATGTACAGGTGCAGGAAATATGCAGAAAACCCCTTATACAATAAGGTAAAGACAAAAGGCTACATGGCTATATATATACTACTCTAACAAACACTTCAGTGCATATTGACACTCGAGGTGTAGACATTGAAGAACTATGTTCTGATTTGGAACATTCTGATGCTGAGCTAGAGGATCAACAGTATATGAAACTGAGAGCTATTTTCTTAGGAAGAAAAAATGGAAAAGATTGCTCACCAGCATTGAGCTATGTGAAGCACTCATTAGGGGTAGGTGTGCTAAGGAGAAAAAAAGGAAAGAAGACTGATTAGCCTCTATAGGAATAGAAAATATATTGATTAGATAGAGTAGGAATTTGACTATAGACAGAATAGACCAGAGAAGAAAATGAGAGGGATTTTTTGGAATGTAAGAGGAATAAGTCAAGATAATAAAAAAAGATATGCGAGAGAGATGATCGATGATCATAGATTGGATTTTATAGGATTTCTGAAACCATCAAGCAGAATTTCTCCAAAAAATGCACTGCACAATTTGTGTGGGGGGACAAATTATGAGAACACACCTAGAGGGATGTCTGGGGGATATTAATGGGAGTGAATAAAGATATGTTTGATATAGAGCACATAGAGAAAGGTGTGTATTTCCTGAGAATGTTAGTTTATGACAAAAAATATCAAAATGCATTGGAATTTGGTTACTGTATATGGGGATGCCCAAATAGAAGGAAAACCTTGTTTTCTAGCAGAATTAGCCAGGTTATACCATGATAACCCCCTACCTTTCTTGGTGGTGGTGGGGGGGGGGGAGATTTCGACATTATCAAGAATGAAAAAGAAAAAATATAAAACTATTCATAATGATCAATGAACCTTTATGTTCAATGCAATTATTGAGCAGGCTGGATTGAGAGAGTTGCCCCTGAATGGGAGACAATTTACATGGGTAATAACTTGGATGACCCCACTTATGAGAAATTAGATAGGGTGTTAATGTGCCCAGATTGGGAGGAAAAATACCCATTAACAGTACTACAAGCTTTTGCTAGGGAGGTGTCTGGCCACACCCCACTATTCTTGGACATAGGGGAAAGGCAAGATATCAAACACATATTTAGATATTAGAATGCCTAGGCTTTGAGGGATGGTTTTAAGGAGTTAGTTTACAAAACCTGGAATGAGAGATGAGATATTTTAGAGAGATGGCAACTCAGGTTAAGAAACCTGAGGAAGAAAACTAAAGGATGGAATAGAAATGTTGATGCATGGTATAACAAAATCAAAATCAGTATCACAAAAAAACTAGATGATATCGACAAAAAAGCTGAGGTTATAGGAATAACTGCTGCAGATAGAGCAGAACAAAAAGAGCTTAGAGAATAGTTAAAAAGAGTAATGATATAGGAAGAATTGAAATGGCTGCAAAGATATAAATAAAAAGAAATTACATATGTGGATGGAAACACTAGATACTACCATGCAAAAGTGAATGGAAGAAGGTGAAAAAACAGAATTATTTCTTTGGAGCAAGAAGGGGATGTGGTGGAGGGAGAGGATAAACTAATGGAATATATTACTAATTTCTATAAAGATCTGTTTGGGCATCCTGAAGAAACCCAGATTTCCATGACGGAACTGGAGCTGAAAAAACTTAGTGAAGAGGAGAAGGAAAAATTAATGACACCCTTTTATCTCAAAGAGATACAGGAGGTGGTTTTTGGGATGAATAAGAACAAGAGCCCTGGGCCAGATGGATTCCCTACTCATTTTTATCAGGGTTTTTGGGATTTGGTCAAATGGGACTTGAAGGCACTAGTAGAAAACTTGGCATTTGTCCCGGTTCGTAAGGGCCTTTTGTCCCGGTTAAAGAACCAGGACAAAAAGGTCGGTACTAATGCCCTCCCCCTTTAGTCCTGGTTCTTACACGAACCGGGACAGATGGGCCTCCACGTGGCCACTGCGGGCAGCCCAGGCAAGGGGGCCTTTGGTCCCAGTTGGTGACATAAACCGGGACCAAAAGGCTTCCACGCCACAAGAAATGGCTGGAGCTGAGGTTTTTTTTAAGTGGCTGGTTTAGGGGTTTTGGGGGGGGGGGTAATTTAGGTTGTTATTAGCTAGCTAATAGAGAGAAGTGTCCTCTCTTATATCTTCGTCCTTGGTTTACCAACGCTACTGCTATGTTCATTTCACCCGCTGATATATAATAACTCATGCTCACATCACACATCATCATATATAATAACAAATCCTACTAATCATGCATCATCATACAACTTCTACTCATTATTAATAACAAGTCATACGATCATCATCCTCATAGTCATCGAACCCAACCCTACATAATTGTTCTTAGAACATGATCATCAGTATCAGCTAGGACCTAAACACCCTTAAGGTAAAATAGTATAAAACAACATAGACCCTGACTCTCCATTATGAAGAATGGAGATCATCCTGTCTCCAATTCTTGTGCATCGCTTCCTTTTGCTTCCAAGAAGCTCCTTACGACTGTCCATACATTTTTTCCATTCTTTGAGTGTCATGTCTCCACTTCTTTTAGAAATCTGGTATGGACAGTTGAGATTTGTAGGACGATCTGGTTGTATGTTCAAAACATCAAGGCGACCGTGCGTATACATCAGATGAGGCACACAATCATTCAGGATTATCTGTTGAAAAACATAGTAATAACTTCGTAGTTAGCAATGATGTACTAGTTTTAGAAGTATGCAAAAAGATGCACGGATGTCATAATAGTAAAAATTCTTACTAGGGTATCTCCATGGTAGTTACCGTAGTTCAACACGTGCACTAGTGGCACGTATTGACCATAATGTTGAGGAGTTCTATTATAGATATTGTAATTCTCAAGATCAGTACAAAATGCGATCAGATGATTTTTGTCCTTATAAGTTAATTCGGAGCCATCGGTGTAGTGGGTTTCGTCTACCATCTTCCGCACATTCTTTGAAGAATGAAAATAAGCTGTCAATGGAAATAAGCTGTCAACTATTTTGAAATAAACAATATAAATTACTTAATAACTATGTTTGAGAAGCTCACATGGGGGAAGAATTGGAAGTGTATCCACAAGGACCCAAATGTCCATATTGTCTTGCTCGATTGTAGGATCACCAAGATCCATGGTCAAAAGCGTACCCTCATCAAAACCATACATCTTGCAAAGTGCTTCGCAATTTTTGCAACCAAAATGGGTTACACTCTCAGCATTGTACAACTTTACTTCAAAATCCACACCATGATGGGTCCTTAGGTGATTTTTTTTGGTTTCCATACTTTCATTGTCTTCAAATCCCATCCTCTCCAAGACATAGTGTCTTGCATAGCTTGAGATAAGCTAGTCGAATTGGAAAAGATGAAAAATACACGTTAAAATAGTTGAAGTCATGCTTAATTACGAAAAAAAACTATTGTCATCGTTGCGTACCGTATGAACATCGATGGTCTCCTCGAGCTTAATGCTGAAGCGCCGATCTTCGTCCAGCTCAAGCAACCTGTCGCACATACCTCGATCGTCGTGGCACCAGTCGCACTCCCCCGGGCGGTTTTCGTCGTCCGAGTATGACATTTCCGGCCTATGTTCATAATTTAAAGATTAAACTTGTACAATTAAATATATGTACTAAAAAACCTAAATTAGATCATTATTATTAATCATGAGTTGACTATCGGTGATGGTCACTAGTAGAAAAGGGGACTATGGACCCGGTTGGTGAGGGCCTTTAGTCCCGGTTCATGAACCGAGACTAAAGGGTCGGTACTAATACCCTGGCCCTTTAGTCCCGGTTCAATCCAGAACCGGGACTGATGGGCCTCCACGTCAACTTTGTCTTGTTGAGCCCGAGCGGGAGGGCCTTTGGTCCCGGTTGGTGCCACCAACCGGGACCAATAAACATCCACGCGTCGACATTTACGTGGCTGGGGTTTTTGTTTTTTTTGAAGGGGGTAGGGGTTGGGGGGTTTGGGGGTTAATTTAGGTGTTTCATATATTGTGTTAGCTAGCTAATTAATAGAGAGAAGTGTCCTCTCTTTTGTCCGTGCTTGGTCGACGCTACGCACTATACATACGTATAGAGAGGACTAGCTAGGCACGCTAGCTAGCTAGTAAGCAAACGAAGGAAACAGAAGATCGTCATGAACATATATGCATACAGAGGGAAGTGATTTCGACCACCTCTCCTTCTCCGAGAGATTGGTCGAACAACAAGTTCTCGTATATCTATCCGACACTACCGGCTACATATATACAATAATTATCTTTTAGAAAAATAATCTCCTAACATACAGACGCGTGGTCCACATAGTATTATCCGTCTTCAGCGATCACGTGGTCAAGAAAGAATGCCGCCAATTCCTCTTGAATTGCTCGCAGGCGATCTGGTGCTAGTAGTTCATCCGCATCCGAAACATCTAATTTTAAGAAGGGGGTCAATACATATATATATATATATGAATGAATGAAACTCAACACAAATGATGGTAATAAAATAAAATTGTGAATATTGCTATTTACGTACTTCATATTGTTTGTCAGAGTAGCCCCGCTCACAGGTCATGTGGCGGATGGACTCGCAAATGTAGTATCCACAGAAATCATTCCCTTGTTCCTGCCACAACCACTTTACAAGAAATAGAGCTCAATCAAACTGATAATTAGCAAGCATGTTAAATGGTATTGATGAAACTAGCGCTTGAATCACTAGGAGATGCATGGAATATGCTACTATAGTACTTACTTTCGGGTGTCTAAATTGCAGCTTCTTCGGCAGTCCCGGAGCTTTTTTGGTGAATTTTCTCCAAACCCTGCCATACAAAGAAAACAATTACTTAATATAAGAAATGAACAAAGTTGCTGATATGGTGGATAATGATCGATTTAACTTACTTCTCGAGCATTTCAGTCATGTCCGCATACTCCTTGGGATCTTTTCGTTTGGAGTCTAAGACAGTTACTACTCCCTGCTAAAGCTTAATCTCTAGGAGAATATAGTGGTACCTGCGCATGCATGCATAACTCATCAATATTATATACTATAACCTGGACTAATAAGGGAAACCGAATATGCCACAAGACAGTAACACTCACTTGAAGTTGTAAGGAAAGAGTATTATATCTTTGTGTTCATTTATTACCAACGATTGTAGCAAGTTGGCCTCGGTATTTTCGGCATGAAATTCAACCTCAGTTGCATCTATGAGATATGTGTTAATGAACCCAATATCAACCACTTGTCTTTTCTTCAATTCGGCGATCTTCAATATGCATAATATAGTGAGAATAATTATAAATACATGCAATGAAAGAGCTGAGTTATATAGAGAGACTTAATGACAGAAGTAGTACTACTTACAGACGATGGCAGGTGACCGTTGCTTTATCGAGGGCCAATTGATTGAAAACTGATAGAACTCCTCAAATGGAATAGGCAACAGTTCAATTCCAACGAGGTCATGCTCCTTTTTAACTCTCACATACAAAGTACTCCTCCCCTCAGACTATCTGCAGGTTTTCATGTACCAATCATGCAATCTTCGCATCATCGTTGATAGATATCTTTCATCTTTGACGAGAGGCTTCCCGTACTCGTATCTTTGTATCTGCACCTCCAAGAAACCATAATGTACATCGTCGGGCAGGTAATCTTCAGGATTGCCATAACCGAGCACCATCCTCGGATCGACGATGTCGCTAGTAGGCACCTTGAGCGGGGGGCACGATTGCTTCGCTTGTTCGCCGAGCTGGGCAATTTGTTTCCCAGCTCGTCGTTCTTTCATTCTTTGATCACTTTTAGTACTTCCCGACCTCTCCGCTTCGGCAAATGCCTTTCCAATAATGCGCTCATAGTTGCCTTTCGGCGGAGACTTGGGTGGTTTTGTCAGGACAGCCAGAGTGCGCTTCGCTTTCACCAGATCTACCTTGTCCTCCGAAGGTGGATGTCTCTTTGATTTCAACCCTTCAAACCAGTCATCCACTTCGGTCTGCGCGATCTTCGCGTTTTCCTCCTCGGTCCTCTCGTACGGTAACTTCTCCGAGTCTTCAGAGAAGGACCGAATCTGTATCTCCTCCCACCTTTGGCTGTACTGCTAGATGCCGGCAGAGCAGACGGAGCGGATGTCTTCTTTCCTTGCTTACGAGGCGGAGGAGAAGGACTACGACGTGCCGGAGCAGCCGAGCGGCGGCGGGTCTCTTCCGCCCTTGCCGGAGAAGGATGAGGCTAGCTGCTCGGGCGCGCCGGTGCAGGCGGAGAAGGAGGCGGAGTGCCGCCACGCGCCGGAGAAGGAGCCGGCCGAGTGCCCTGATCGTCACTCGCCGGAGGAGGAGGCGGTGGAGGAGGCGGAGTGCCCTGACTCGCCGGAGGAGGAGGAGGAGGCAGAGGCGTCCAGTTCGGAAAGTTGATGAGATCCTTCCGCCATAGGCATGGAGTCTTCAGAGCAGAACCCAGCCGATACTCCCCTTCACCGGTAGGGTGGTCAAGCTGGAGGTCCTCAAATCCCTCCGTTATTTCATCCACCATCACCTTAGCATATCCTTCTGGAATCGGCCGACAGTGAAAAGTTGAGTCGGGTTTAGTAGGATAAACAGAGCCAACAGCCGCCTTGACCTTCAAATTGCTCCATTGCGCCATAAGGTGGCAATTTTGAGACTCCGTGGTAGCATCCACGGGATAGCTGGTAGGAGCCGTCAAGGCATGCTCCGGCTGAAGCAGCTCGGTGGAAGCCACGCTGCTTCTCCGCTGAGATGGCGGGGTAGCTTCGGGGGAAGCTTCGGCAGGTCGTTTGCTCCGTTCTGCTTCTCGTTCCTCTAGCCCCATTACCCTTTCGTGCAGCGCCTGCAGTTGGCTCTGCTCCAGTTTCTTCCTCCTCTCCTGGGTTTTGTAACCCCCTGCATCCGGAAATCCAGCCTTCCACGAAACGGAGCCTGGCGTGCCTCGTGTCCGTCCAGGGTGCTCAGGATTCCCGAGGGCCATTGTGAGCTCGTCCTTCTCCCTGTCTGGAACGAACTTCCCTTGTTGCGCTACTTTGATATATTGCTTTAGCCTCTTGACTGGTATGCCCAATTGATCGTCCGTCCAAATGCACTTCCCTGATACAGGGTCCAAGGTTCCGCCAGCCCCGAAGAACCAAGTCCGGCAACGGTCTGGCCAGTTCATTGTCTCTAGTTCGATCCCTTTATCAAGCAGATCATTCTCAGCCTTGGCCCACTTAGGCCGGGCTATGAGGTAGCCACCTGACCCCGTGCGATGGTGAAGCTTCTTCTTCGCAGCATTTCGCTTGTTTGTCGCTGACATCTTTTTACTCTTTTCCGATGTCTTGTGGGCCACAAATGCGGGCCAGTCATCTCTGATCTTCTCATATTTTCCCTTGAATTCTGGTATCTCTTTTTTATCGACAAACTTATTCAGGTCTTTCTTCCAATTCCTGAATAGGTCTGCCATCTTCCTAAGAGCAAAAGACTTGATTAATGGCTCTATAACTGGCTTCTCCGGATCATCCTCTGGCGGTAGGGTGAAATTTGACTTCAGCTAAGTCCAAAGATCATTTTTCTGCAGATCATTGACATAAGACACCTCATGGTCTTCGTTCTTAGGCTTATACCATTGCTGGATGCTAATCGGGATCTTGTCCCTAACCGTAACCCCGCGACCGAGCAACAAATGCCTTCTTTGTCCGGATGGGTTCAATCGGTTGGCCGTCGCGCATACGATTTCTATGATCTCAAACCTTTCATCCGAGCTCAACTTTTTCTTCGCCCTCGTCTCTTTACCGAAGTTGTGCTCGATCCGGAGGGCTAGAAAAAGGAACAAAGACGAGAGTTAATTAATATGTGTACATACCAAAACAATGAATGCATCAATTAGCTAGTCAGCACAGGCTTAACTAATATATATACCTGGCCGGACTCAGTTCGGTGATCACCGGAGCAGTCCTCACGGTCTACTTCTTCACCCTCTCCTTCTTGCACCGGCATTGGGTCATTGGAGCCATCATAATCATAGCCAGCTGCTTCTTCACCCTCTCCTTCCAGACCATCGGTGTCGTTGAGAAACATCAACGAGCAGACGGCATCACTTCCTTCTGCGATTATGTCCCTCAACAATGCTTCTTGTGCTTCGTCTCGGGGCGGGGTGTCCATAGTTTCTACAAATATTTACAACATGGCAATTATTATTAAAACATGACTGATATGGATATATTAGTGGCAAACGTAGAACTAGCTAGCTAATCACAATAAGAAATCATATTAATTAGTGGCCTCGACGCTGCTTCTCTAGGGTTTCGGGTGGCCTCGACAATGCTTCAAGGGTTAGGGGGTTGCCTCGAGAACGCTTCAAGGAGGGGGTAATATCGACCCCCCCCACGTGTTGAAGCTATCGGGAGGGGGTATATCGACAACAACAACGATGACACTACATCTATGTCCCACAAGTGACGTGGGCATCGGCCTTTCAGCGTCACTTGTGGGACGTGGATGTAGTGTCCGACACCGATAATACATGTATCTCACACCGGCGATACTTGCTATTTAATTAGGGTTTCCTCTACCGCTCGGCGACCCTCGACGACCCTCGTTCCCGATAAAAAAAAGAGGAAGAAGAAGAAAAAAAAGAGGAGAAGAAAGAATAGAGGAGAAGAACTCCTCTATTCTTTCTTCTCCTCTTTTTTCCTCTACTCTTTCTTCTCCTCTTTTTTTTCTTCTTCCTCTTCTTTTTTTATCCTCTTCTTCCTCTCACGGTCAAGGGGTCGAGGATCGCCGAGGGGTCGGGAGGTTGCCTAGTGTCAAAGGATTCAACAAAACCATGTCTTCATCATTAGGCGAAAGTAATAGGTGCATGATGGTACAAAGCTCTCCAAAGTTATTTTGGAACGGAGTCCCAGATAGGATAATTCGCTTTTTGGTATAAAGTTCAGCAAGAACCTTCCGAATATCGTTATTTGGAAGGCCTTTGCTGAAATTCATACAAAAAGGCAAATTATTCTATCCGGACTCCATTCTGAATAACTTTGAGGACTTCTGCCATCATGCCCTCACATTCGGCCAATGATGAAGCCATGGATTTCTTCAATACTTTGACACTAGGAAACCTCTCTCGACCTCGGCGATCCTCGACCTCGAACCTCGACGACCTGGAACCCTCGACCCTAGGCGACCTGGAACCTCGACCCTCGATCCTCGACCCTATAGAACCCTCGAACCCTCGACCCTGAAACCCTCGACCCTTGACAACTTAACGACCCTCGACCCTCTACCCTAGTTCCCGACCCTCGACCCCTCGGCGATCCTCGACACCCTCGACACCCTCGAAAAAAAAGAGGAGAAAAAAGGAGAAGAAGCTCCTCTATTCCTTCTTCTTCTCCTCTTTTTTTCTTCTGCTTCCTCTTCTTCCTCTCCTCGTCTTCTCCTCTTCTCCTTCTTTCTCTACTTATTTTCCTTTTTCCTCTCCTTCTTTTTCTTCTTATTCTTCCTTCTTCCTTCTTCCTCTTTTCTTCCTTTTCCTTATTTTACTTTTTCCTCTACACTAACCTAATTAAAATGCACTAACCTAAAATCGATATCTACTAACAACCTAAATAAAAAATTAATACATATATAAATATATATATATATATATATATATAAACAAAAATGCTATGAACATTATATTCATACATACATAGCCACATCCATTCATCATATAGCTACCACATACATATATACATTATATATCTGAAAAAAATGCAATGAACAAAATATATATATAAACAAAACAATGCAATGAAAAAAAATGCAAGCACTGAACACAGAGCCTCGACGGCGGTGGCTCACAACGGGGGTGGCCGGCGAGGGCGACGGCTGGGGCGGCGAGGGCGTCGGCGACGACCACGGCGGGGCAGGCGTGGCCAGCGACGACGACGACGGTGGGGGCTGGTCGTGGCGGCGCGACCGGCGGCTGGGCGACGGGCGACGGCGACAACGGGCGCGGCGACATCGACGGCGTCAGCGGAGGCGGCGGGCGGCGTCGAGGCAGCTTTGGCGGCGACGGGGCGCGCGCGGACGGCGTCTGGCGGCGGCGTCGGGCCAGCGGACGGCGTCGATCTGGGCAGCCTGGCGGCGTCGATGAGCTCGGCGTCGTCGGGCGGGCCGGGGGGCAACTGGCGATGTGTTCGTCAAATTTTCCTAAGTGCTGTATATATAGCAAGAGCATTAGTCCCGGTTCGTGGCACCAACCGGGACTAATGCCCCCCTTTAGTCCCGGTTGGTGCCACCAACCGGGACCAAAGGCCTCTTTTCAGCAGCCCAAAGGGCGGGAAGCGGCGGCCTTTGGTCCCGGTTGGTGGCACGAACCGGGACTAAAGGGGGGGCATTGGTCCCTGGGGCCACGAACCGACTAATGCACCCGTTTAGTCCCGGTTGGTGCCACCAACCGGGACCAAAGGCCTTGTGCTGCCCCCCGCCAAATGTTTGGTCCCACCTCGCTAGTTGAGAGGGAGCCGCACCTGTTTATAAGCTGCGGTGCGCCTTCCCTCTCGAGCTCCTCTCTAAAGCAGGCTTTCGGGCCTAAACGTGCAATCTGTGCACAGGCCTCTTGGGCCTCCCGGGCCTGAATCTGGCCAATGGTAGGGTTTCTAGTCGTATTCAGGCCGTGGGGCCCGATGGGTGGCACTTTTTTGTTTTTTTGTTTTATTTGTTGCTTTATTTAGTTTATTTTGGTTTTGGTTTATTTTTCTTTTGGTTTTTTGCTTTATTTTTTATTTCTTTTTGCTTTTAGTTTTAGAAAAATTATAAACTTTCTGTTAGTGCCATTAGTTTTCAAATTTGAAAACACTTTTTTTGTTTTCTTTGTTGCTTTATTTATTTTATTTTGTTTCTACTTACAACAAAATACTTATTGTTGCTATTTTTATTTTTTTCCAGCTTTTTGTTTTGTTTTCTGCATTATTTATTTTCTTTTGGTTTTTGCTTTATTTTTAATTCTTTTTGCTTTTAGTTTTAGAAAAAATATAAACTTTCTGTTAGTGCCATTAGTTTTCAAATTTGAAAACACTTTTTTGTTTTCTTTGTTGCTTTATTTATTTTATTTTGTTTCTACTTACAACAAAATACTTATTGTTGCTATTTTTATTTTTTTTCCAGTTTTTTGTTTTGTTTTCTGCATTATTATTTTTTTGGTTTTTTGCTTTATTTTTTTAATTCTTTTTGCTTTTAGGTCAGCAAAATTATAAACTTTCTGTTAGTGCCATTAGTTTTCAAATGGATAATCAGTTGGCGAGGTTTTCAAATTCATAGTTTTCAAATGAACTCTGAAAAAGTTGGCATAGCATGTGCATGTACAAAACGGACAATGGTATAATACTTGTCTGTTACAAAGTTGGCATGGTATTATCATAATAGTTGTGGGAGAAAGTCTTCATTTTTTCTTCGCTTGTGTCATTTGCTTATTGCGCCGTAACCATGGATAATCTTCATCGTTTATCAGGATGCTTGGGTCAGCCTTGACTTTGAAGGGAGGAATTTCATGAAACTTTTCATACTCTTCAGACATGTCATCTTGCCCTCCACTCCCGTGGATGTCCCTTTTCTGAAAAGAACTATGTGGCGCTTTGGCTCATCGTATGATGTATTCGCTTCCTTATCTTTTCTTTTCCTCGGTCTGGTAGACATTTCCTTCACATAGATAACCCGTGCCACATCATTTGCTAGGACGAACGGTTCGTCAGTGTACCCAAGATTTTTCAGATCCACTGTTGTCATTCCGTACTGTGGGTCTACTTGAACCCCGCCTCTCGACAGATTGACCCACTTGCACTTAAACAAAGGGACCTTAAAATCTACTCCGTAGTCAAGTTCCCATATGTCTACTATGTAACCATAATATGTGTCCTTTCCCACAGCCGGTTGCTGCATCAAAGCGGACACCGCTGTTTTGGTTGGTGCTCTTTTGATCTTGGTCAATCGTGTAAAATGTATTCCCATTTATCTCGTATCCTTTCCAAATCATTACAGTCGAAGATGGTCCCCTGGACAACAAGTACATCTCATCACAAACAGTGCTGTCACCTCTGAGACGTGTTTCCAACCAACTGCTGAAAGTCCTGATGTGTTTACATGTAATCCAGTCGTCGCACTGCTCCCGGTGTTTGGAGCGCAGACTGTTCTTGTGTTCATCGACATACGGGGTCAGCAAGGTAGAGTTCTGTAGAACTGTGTAGTGTGCTTGAGACCAAGAATATCCGTCCCTGCATATTATTGTGTCCCTTCCAAGCGTGCCTTTTCCAGTCAGTCTCCCCTCATACCGCGATTTAGGGAGACCTATCTTCTTAAGGCCAGGAATGAAGTCAACACAAAACCCGATGACATCCTCTGTTTGATGGCCCATGGAGATGCTTCCTTCTGGCCTAGCGCGGTTATGAACATATTTCTTTAGGACTCCCATGAACCTCTCAAAGGGGTACATATTGTGTAGAAATACGGGGCCCGGAATGACAATCTCGTCGACTAGATGGACGGGGGCGTGCGTCATGATATTGAAGAAGGATGGTGGGAACACCAGCTCGAAACCGACAAGACATTGCGCCACATCACTCCTTAAGCGTTGGTATGATTTCTAGATCGATCACCTTCTCAGATATTGCATTGAGGAATGCACATAGCTTCACAATGGCTAATCGGACGTTTTCCGGTAGAAGCCCCTTCAATGCAACCGGAAGCAGTTGCGTCATAATCACGTGGCAGTCATGAGACTTTAGGTTCTGGAACTTTTTCTCTGGAATATTTATTATTCCCTTTATATTCGACGAGAAGCCAGTCGGGACCTTCATACTGAGCAGGCATTCAAAGAAGATTTCTTTCTCTTCTTTCATAAGAGCGTAGCTGGCAGGACCTTCATACTGCTTCAGAGGCATGCCCACTTTTTCATGCAAGCGTTGCAGGTCCTCCTGTGCCTCAGGTGTATCTTTTGTCTTCCCATACACGCCCAAGAAGCCTAGCAGGTTCACGCAAAGGTTCTTCATCACGTGCATCACGTCGATCGAAGAGCGGACCTCTAGGTATTTCCAGTAGGGTAGGTCCCAAAATATAGATTTCTTCTTCCACATGGGTGCGTGATTATCAGCGTCATTCGGAACAGCTAGTCTGCTGGGACCCTTTCCAAAGATTAGGTGTAAATCATTGACCATAGCAAGTACGTGATCACCGGTACCCATGGCGGGCTTCTTCCGGTGATCTGCCTCGCCTTTGAAATGCTTTCCTTTCTTTCGACATTGATGGTTGGTCGGAAGAAATCGACGATGGCCCAGGTACACATTCTTCCTGCAGCTTCCCAGGTATATACTATCCGTGTCAAGTAAACAGTGCGTGCATGCGTGGTATCCCTTGTTTGTCTTTCCTGAAAGGTTACTGAGAGCGGGCCAATCGTTGATGGTCACGAACAGTAACGCCTTTAGGTCAAATTTCTCCTTTTTGTCCTCATCCCACGTACGTACACCGTTTCCATTCCAGAGCTATAAAAGTTCTTCAACTAATGGCCTTAGGTACACATCAATGTCGCTGCCGGGTTGCTTAGGGCCTTGGATGAGAACTGGCATCATAATGAACTTCCGCTTCATGCACATCCAAAGAGGAAGGTTATACATACATAGAGTCACGGGCCAGGTGTTGTGATTGCTGCTCTGCTCCCCGAAAGGATTAATGCCATCCGCGCTTAAAGCAAACCATACGTTCTTTGGGTCCTTTGCAAACTCATCCCAGTACTTTCTCTCGATTTTTCTCCACTGCGACCCGTCGTGGTGCTCTCAACTTCCCATCTTTCCTACGGTCCTCACTGTGCCATCGCATCAACTTGGCATGCTCTCCGTTTCTATACAGACGTTTCAACCGTGGTATTATAGGAGCATACCACATCACCTTCGCAGAAACCCTCTTCCTGGGAGGCTCGCCGTCAACATCACCAGGGTCATCTTGTCTGTTCTTATGCCGCAATGCACCGCATACCGGGCATGCGTTATGATCCTTGTATGCACCGCGGTAGTGGATGCAGTCATTAGGGCATGCATGTATCTTCTCCACCTCCAATCCTAGAGGGCATATGACCTTCTTTGCTGCGTATGTACTGTCGGGCAATTCGTTATCCTTTGGAAGCTTCTTCTTCATTATTTTCAGTAGCTTCTCAAATCCTTTATCAGGCATAGAATTCTCTGCCTTCCACTGCAGCAATTCCAGTACGGTACCGAGCTTTGTGTTGCCATCTTCGCAATTGGGGTACAACCCTTTTTTGTGATCCTCTAACATGCGATCAAACTTCAGCTTCTCCTTTTGACTTTCGCATTGCGTCCTTGCATCGACAATGACCCAGCGGAGATCATCATCATCGGGCACATCGTATGGTTCCTCTTGATCTTCAGCAGCTTCGCCCGTTGCAGCACCATCGTGCGCATCGTCTGTTTCCTCTTGATGTTCAATAGCATCACCGTATTCAGGGGGCACATAGTTGTCATCGTACTCTTCTTCTTCGCCGTCTTCCATCATAACCCCTATTTCTCCGTGCCTTGTCCATACATTATAGTTTGGCATGAAACCCTTGTAAAGTAGGTGGGTGTGAAGGATTTTCCGGTCAGAGTAAGACTTCGTATTCCCACATATAGGGCATGGAAAACACATAAAACCATTCTGCTTGTTTGCCTCAGCCACTTCGAGAAAATCATGCACGCCCTTAGTGTACTCGGAGGTGTGTCTGTCACGTACATCCATTGCGGTTCATCTGCGTGCATTATATATAATTAAGTGTGTCAAAAATCATTACGTAACATCATGAATAGATAATTAAGTGACCAAATTAATAGAAGGTCATCATCACATAAAAACCAAAGTACATACATAGTTCTCATCTAACAACATAAAGCTCTGCAGAGCATCTAAATTTATTAAACCATACATTGAAACTATGTAAAACATTTCAATGCGAAAACAAATGCGATCATAATCGCAACCAAGGTAACAACTGATCCAACGACATAATCATACCAAGCCTTGGTATGAATGGCATATTTTCTAATCTTTCTAATCTTCAAGCGCATTGCATCCATCTTGATCTTGTGATCATGGACGACATCCGCAACATGCAACTCAAATATCATCTTCTCCTCCTCAATTTTTTTTATTTTTTCCTTCAAGAAATTGTTTTCTTCTTCAACTAAATTTAACCTCTCGACAATAGGGTCGGTTGGAATTTCCGGTTCAACAACCTCCTAGATAAATAAAATCTATGTCACGTTGGTCGGCATAATTTTCATAAACAATAAATGAACCAATAGTTATGAAAAGATAATATATACCACATCCGAAACATAGACAGGACGAGGGCCGAAAGGGGCGGATACCAAAACCATCGCACTATATAGGATGCAATAATAAAAGTAAGAAAATAATACAAGTATCTATCTAAACATACAAGTACGAATATTTTTCCTTTCAGAAAGATGATAAGAACAAGAGGCTCACCACGGTGGTGCCAGCGATGAGATCGGCGCGGGTGATCGACGGCGATGAATACGGGGATGGGGCGTGACGGACCGCTAAACCTAGATAAATATTGAGGAAAATGGAGCTTGGCGGTCGAGCTTGGAGAGGAGAAACCTTAAGTAGTGTGGCTCGGGCGTTCCATCGAACACCTTGTGTGCATAGGAGGTGAGCTAGAGCACCACCAAGCCCTCTCCCCCTTGGCCAGAAAAAACAGAGCAGTGTGCTCTGCTCTTGCGCGAGGGGGTATATATAGGCACCACCATTAGCCCCGGTTGGTGGCATGAACCGGGACTAAAGGAAGCCTTTGGTCCCGGTTCAAGCCACCAACCGGGACCAATAGTGGTGGGCCAGGAGGCCCATTGGTCCTGGTTCGTCCCACCAACCGGGACCAAAAGGTCCGGACGAACCGGGACCAATGGCCCACGTGGCCCGGCTGGCCCCCTGGGCTCACGAACCGGGACCAATAGCTCCATTGGTCCCGGTTCGTGGCAGAACCGGGACTAATGGGCTGAACCGGCCTGGGCCATTGCCCCCTTTTCTACTAATGGGTAGCTCCTCCTTTCATTCCCGAGTGCATTATTAGACCAAATTGTCTAGCACACGGGAATGAAAGAGAAGCTACCCCACGACGGCGTGGATGATGGAGGGGGCTCCTAGATTTCTGCATAGAGTGCTCTTCAATTTTAGCATTCAAAGTAGGAGTACTTTTCCAATATGAGCATTCAATAAGCAAAACCAAATCGTAAAATAAAGTAGTATTCAAATTAGCATGCATTCAATTACAAGAAAAAGTACATCATCTCTTGTGTCCGTACATCGTTGAATATTATCACTAATACTCCTCGAATACTGTCATACATATAGCATCGCTAATACAGCTAGAACCGTAGCGCCCGACGGGTATCGTCGTGGGCGGTGGACACCCAAAGATAAGGAACCATCACAGGATCATAGCTCCAGTGAGATCCCTGAAGAACCTGCCAGGTATTGTCGAACCTGCCCTCCAACGCAACCACGTAGCGACGAACGTGCTCGTCCTCCTTGCTGACACGGTGACGTACCACCTCCCCAGTGTCCGGAAGCCTCGGCACCATCACTGGTCCACGCGACCGCCACCAAACAAGGATCGGGTCAACAACGGGCTGGCTCCTCACCAACCTACGCCCCCCGGAAGGTAGCACCTCCCAATACCAGCCCGGCGGAGCCCAGTCCCGGACATGGCCCTGATCAAGCAGGCCTCCACCGCCGAGTCGACGACGAGGATGCGGGATAGGCATCGTCGACGTCGATGCGGGAACTACTTCTATATATAGTAAAATAAAGTAGTTTTATTAATTAAATCAACTAGTTCAACTACTAAGCACTTACTATAAATAAATAAAGTAGTACTTACTAAAAATAAACTACTTCTATAGTAAAATAAAGTAGTTTATTAAATCAACTAGCTAGTTCAACTATATATTAAGCACTTACTATAAATAAAATAAAGTAGTACTTACTAAAATAAACTAGTTTAACTATAGTTCTATTATTTTTCTAACTAATTATATTAAACACTTTCTCTTCTTATTTTCCTTTTTCCTCTCTTCTAAATATGAACATATTCACAAATGACTTTGATCATACACAATTTCCTATACATACACAATATGAACATATACGTAAATTGACAAAGAAAATTGTATGAACAAAAATCTTAAAATTCTATGAACAAAATTACAACAAAAAAAATCATAAAAATCTATGAACAAAAAAATCATCATATTCGATCTTTGCATATATATAAACATACAAACATGCATATACAACAATAATATCACCAAAAAATCTATTAACAGAAAAAAAATCTAACACAATATGAACAAATTACAAAATATGAAAAAAAATCTATGAACTACACATCAAAATCTATGAACTACAAAAAAATCTAACAAAATCTAACTCAATTAACTACACATCTAAATTACTACACATCTAAATTAACTACATATCAAATTAAATTAGCAAAATTCAACCTCACGGGATGGCGACGGCGTGAGGGGCGCGGCGAGGGCGACGGGCAGGGGACGGCGATGGCGAAGGTGCGTGAGGGGTGGCGTGGCGACGGTCGACGGTGAGGGGCGGCGCGGGGTGGGGCGTCGACGGCATCAGGACAACGTTGGGGCGGCTCGGGATGGCGCGGGACGGCGCGGGGCGACGACGAGACAGAGAGGGCAGCCTGGCGGCGTCGGGCGCAGAGAAGAACGAACTGAATGAAATTTTGACGAGCGCCAGTTATATAGACAACGCATTGGTCCCTGTTCGTGAGAAAAACCGGGACGAATGCTACCTTTAGTCCCGGTTGGTGGCACCAACCGGGACCAAAGGCCTCTTTTCAGCAGCCCAAAGGGCGGGAAGCAGAGGCCTTTGGTATCCCTTGTTTGTCTGTCCTGAAAGGTTACTGAGAGTGGGTCAATCGTTGATGGTTACAAACATCAACGCGTGCAGGTTAAATTCCTCCTGTCTGTGCTCATCCCACGAACGTACACCGTTTCCATTCCACAGCTGTAAAAGTTCTTCAACTAATGGCCTTAGGTACACGTCAATGTCATTGCCGGGTTGCTTAGGGCCTTGGATGATAAATGGCATCATAATGAACTTCCGCTTCATGCACATCCAAGGAGGAAGGTTATACATACATAGAGTCATGGGCCAGGTGCTGTGATTGCTGCTCTGCTTCCCAAAAGGATTAATGCCATCCGCGCTTAAACCAAACCATACGTTCCTTGGGTCATGTGCAAACTCAGCCCAGTACTCTCTCTTGATTTTTCTCCACTGCGACCCGTCAGCGGGTGCTCTCAACTTCCCGTCTTTCTTATGGTCCTCACTGTGCCATCGCATCAACTTGGCATGCTCTTTGTTTCAGAACAGTCGTTTCAACCGTGGTATTATAGGAGCATACCACATCACCTTCGCAGGAACTCTCTTCGCTGGGCTCGCCACAACATCACCAGGGTCATCCCGTTCGATCTTATACCGCAATGCACCGCATACCGGCATGCGTTCAAATCCTCAGACGCACCGCGTAGAGGATGCAGTCGATTAGGCATGCATGAATCTTCTGCACCTCCAATCCTAGAGGGCATACGACCTTCTTTGCTGCGTACGTACTGTCGGGCAATTCATTATCCTTTGGAAGCTTCTTCTTCAAAATTTTCAGTAGCTTCTCAAATCCTTTGTCAGGCACAGCATTCTCTGCCTTCCACTGCAGCAATTCCAGTACGGTACCCAGCTTTGTGTTGCCATCTTTGCAATTGGGGTACAACCCTTTTTTGTGATCCTCTAACATGCGATCGAACTTCAGCTTCTCCTTTTGACTTTCGCATTGCGTCCTCGCATCGACAATGACCCGGCGGAGATCATCATCGGGCACATCATCTGGTTCCTCTTGATCTTCAGCAGCTTCCCCCGTTGCAGCATCATCAGGCACATCGTCTGGTTCCTCTTGATCTTCAGCACCTCCCCCCGTTGCAGCATCACCGTATTCAGGGGGCACATAGTTGTCATCGTTCTCTTCTTCTTCGCCGTCTTCCATCATAACCCCTATTTTTTCCGTGCCTCGTCCAAACATTACAGTGTGGCATGAAATCCTTGTAAAGCAGGTGGGTGTGAAGGATTTTCCGGTCAGAGTAAGACTTCATATTCCCACATTTAGTGCATGGACAACACATAAAACCATTCTGCTTGTTTGCCTCAACCACTTTGAGAAAATTATGCACGCCCTTAATGTACTCGGAGGTGTGTCTGTCACCATACATCCATTGCCGATTCATCTGCGTGCATTATATATAATTATGTGTGTCAAAAGTAAGAAAATCAGACAAATATCTATCTAAAGTAAGAAATTCAGACAAGTATCAGAAAGAACATAAGAACAAGAGGCTCGCCACGGTGGTGCCGGCGACGAGATCGGCGGGCGATCAACGGCGGTGAAAACGGGGACGGGGCGTGATGGACCGTTTAATCTAGACAAATCTCGAAAAAAAATGGGGCTCCGAGGTCGAGCCTTGAGAGGAGAAAGCTTAACTAGTGTGGCTCGGGCATTTCACCGAACACCTCATGTGCATAGGAGGTGAACTAGAGCACCCAAATGCCCTCTCCTCGCCGGATAGAAAAAACAGAGCACTGTGGAGTGCTCTGCCGCGGCGGTGGGTATATATAGGCAAGTTATTTGTCCCGGTTCGTGGCATGAACCGGGACTAAAGCACCCCCTTCTGTCCCAGTTCAAGCCACAAACCGGGACCAATAGTTGTGGGCCAGGAGCGAGGACCATTGGTCCCGGTTCGTGGCTTGAACCGGGACAAATGGTTCTACACAAACCGGGACCAATGCCCACGAGGCCTCGGCCGGCCCCCTGGGCTCACGAACCGGGTCTAATACCCCCCATGGGTCCTGGTTCTTGAAGAACCGGGACTAATGGGCTGGCCAGGCCCGAACGATAGCCCTGTTTTCTACTAGTGAGGAGGAATTTGCCAAAGGGAGTATAAACATTTCTAAATTATACTATGGTATTTTTACCATGGTCCCAAAAACAGCTGATACCAAACAAATTCAAAATTTTAGGTTAATTTGTTTGCTAAATTTCAGTTTTAAAATTATCACAAAAGTATTGATGAACATGTTAACTAAATGGGTATCTCCTATTATCTCCAAAACACAAACTGCATTTATCAAAGGAAGATGCGTAATGGAGGGAGTGGTGATATTGCATAAAATTTAAATACATTTCATACTAAGAAAGAGGATGCATTGATCCTTAAAGTGGATTTTGAGAAGGAATATGATAAAATGAAGTGGACCTTTGTGATACAAATGCTAAGCCTCAAAGGTTTTCCTGATAGGTGGTGTGATTGAGTAGTGGAAACAATGAGGGGGGGGGACACGTAGGAGTGAAGGTTAATGATGAGATTGGTCCATATTTCAGGACTCACAAGGGCCTGAGGCAGGGAGATGCCATGTCACGTCTCCTACTAAACTTAGTTGATGATGCTCTGGCAGTGGTCATGAATAATGTGTTGGAGCATGGATAGGTGAAGGGGTTTTTGGGTGATGAGAATAATAAAGGGATTAACATGTTGCAATATGTAGATGATACAATCTTCCTAATACAGGCTGATGTTCAAAGTGTGAAAAACCTTAAGTTTATTCTGGGCGCTTTTGAACAAATGTGAGGGCTCAAAATAAATTTTTGTAAGAGTGAGCTAATGCTCTTTGAGAAAGCTAAAGATAAACAAAATGTTTACCTAGAAATTCTGACTTGCAAAATGGGTACAATGCCCATGAAATATTTAGGAATACTAGTAGCTGACTCTAGAATTAGAAACACTCATTGGAAGTGTGTGACTGAAAAAATTGAAAAAAGATGCAGATTTTGGCAGGGGAAATTACTTGGCTCTGTTGTAGGCAGAGTCACATTAGTTCAGGCTTGCTTGACAAACATTCCACTTTTTATGATGTCCTTTTATGCTATTCCCAAGGGGCTTATTAAGAAAGTTGACTTTTTTCAGAGCTAGGTTGGTATTGCAGGAAGATGAAAATGTCAAAAAGTACCATTTAGTAAATTGGGAGACATGTTGTTTACCCAAGGAGGTAGGGGCCTGGGAATTTTAAATCTAGATTTAATGACTATCTCCTTCTAGATAAATGGTTCTAGAAAATGGAGACAGAGGAAAGGTTGTGGCAAGATGTACTACTTAGGAAGTATGGGGGAAATGGATGCCTCTCTAGAGCCACAAAAAACCTGAGGATTCTCAGTTCTGGTTTAGTTTGATGGAGGTAAAATAGGTTTTTTACAAATTAGTCAAAAAGAATCTGGGGAATGGGGAAAATACTAGGTTTTGGGAAGATATTTGGGTGGATGATAAAACCTTAAAAGAAGCTTATCCCAGGTTATATGATATATGCTTTGACCACAACATAACAGTGGCAGAAGCCTTACAGAAGGATGGCATGGGTTCAGGTTTAGGGAATAGTCTTAAGGGTAGGTGTTAGGATATTGAAATGGGAGAAGGGAAAGATGAAATAATTTGGACCCTCACTGCTGACCATAAATTCTCTGTCAAATCATTATATAGAAAATTGATCATGGCAGATCTTAGATTCCCACAGGAATTTTTGTGGAAAACTGAAGTCCTAGCTAAAATCAAAATATTTCTCTGGTTGGTAAATAGGAAGAACATACTGACTAGAGGCTCACTACTAAAAAATAGGTGGCAGGGGAAAAACCTATGTATTCTGTGGAAAAGATGAGTCGGTTGACCATCTGTTCTTTACATGTTCGGTGGCATCCCTGATTTGGAGCTTGGTGAAATGCTCATTTGGGTTGAGGGAGACTCCTTCAATTCGGGAATGTTTGGGGGCATGGATAGATAGGTTTGAGAAAAATGATAAAAAAATTGGTTATGGTTGGGATTTCTGCTTTATTCTAGGCTTTATAGAATTGTAGAAATGGTATAATTTTTGAGAATAAGAGGGTTACAGACCCTATTCTTTCGATCAAACTAACGAGCCAGTAGATGGCGGATTGCTCAATTTTGCAGACAAAGGAGCATCAGAAAAGGGGTGCTGGAGCTGAGAGCAAAACTGCTCGAACGAGTAGCAAGTGAGGTATATGCAGCGTCGCAGTGGTGGAGGACCAATGTGGCGAGTCTGGAAGGATGAATATATGCATCATCCTTCTACTGCTTCTTTAGCAGTTTCTCTTTTGGAGTTGTGAAGGGGTGCTGTAGCTGCAAGTTTCTTCATTTGTTGCTTTTGCTTCTTTAGCTGTTTGTCTTTTGGAGTTGTAAGATAAGGTGATGCCTGGAATGGGCCTAGTTTGTCATGGTATTGTGGTTGTGTAAGACTATGTCATGATCGGTGTGTGTTCTCCTCACTTAGCTCTGGCATGTTGATGTCTACTGCGCAACCTTCTTCTTGTAGACGTTGTTGGGCCTCCAAGTGCAGAGGTTTGTAGGACAGTAGCAAATTTCCCTCAAGTGGATGACCTAAGGTTTATCAATCCGTGGGAGGCGTAGGATGAAGATGGTCTCTCTCAAACAACCCTGCAACCAAATAACAAAGAGTCTCTTGTGTCCCCAACACACCCAATACAATGGTAGATTGTATAGGTGCACTAGTTCGGCGAAGAGATGGTGATACAAGTGCAATATGGATAGTAGATATAGGTTTTTGTAATCTGAAAATATCAAAACAGCAAGGTAGCAAGCAATAAAAGTGAAACGGTATTGCAATGATAGGAAACAAGGCCTAGGGTTTATACTTTCACTAGTGCAAGTTCTCTCAACAATAATAACATAATTGGATCACATAACTATCCCTCAACATGCAACAAAGAGTCACTCCAAAGTCACTAATAGTGGAGAACAAACGAAGAGATTATGGTAGTGCGAAACCACCTCAAAGTTATTCTTTCCAATCAATCAGTTGGGCTATTCCTATAAGTGTCACAAACAGCCCTAGAGTTCGTACTAGAATAACACCTTAAGACACAAATCAACCAAAACCCTAATGTCACCTAGATACTCCATTGTCACCTCAAGTATCCGTGGGTATGATTATACGATATGCATCACACAATCTCAGATTCATCTATTCAACAAACACATAGAACCTCAAAGAGTGCCCCAAAGTTTCTACCGGAGAATCACGACGAAAACGTGTGCCAACCCCTATGCATAGGTTCATGGGAGGAACCCCCAAGTTGATCACCAAAACATACATCAAGTGAATCACGTGATATCCCATTGTCACCACAGATACGCATCGAGACATACATCAAGTGTTCTCAAATCTTTAAAGACTCAATCCGATAAAATTACTTCAAGGGAAAACTCAATCCATTACAAGAGAGTAGAGGGGAGAAGAAACATAAGATCCAACTATAATAGCAAAGCTCGGGGTACATCAAGATCGTGCCGAAACAAGAATGCGCACGAGAGAGAGATCAAACACATAGCTACTGGTACATATCCTCAGCCCCGAGGGTGAACTACTCCCTCCTCGTCATGGAGAGCGCCGGGATGATGAAGATGGCCACAGGTGAGGGTTCCCCCCTCCGGCAGGGTGCCGGAACAGGGTCCCGATTGGTTTTTGGTGGCTCTAGAGGTTTTGCGGCGGCGGAACTCCCGATCTAATCTCTGTTCTGGAAGTTTTACGATACGTAGGTATATATGGGTGCAGGGGGTACGTCGGTGGAGCTACGGGGGCCCCACGAGGCAGGGGGGCGCGCCCCCACCCTCGTGAGCACCTCCCGTATCTCCTGACGTAGAGTCCAAGTCTATCCGGTGGCTTTCCTTCCAAAAATAACTTCTCCAGTTGATTTCGTTCCGTTTTGACTCCGTTTGATATTCCTTTTCTTCGAAATACTGAAATAGGCAAAAAACAACAAATCTGGGCTGGGCCTCCGGTTAATAGGTTAGTCCCAAAAGTAATATAAAAGTGGAAAATAAAGCCCAATATTGCCCAAAACAGTAGATAATATAGCATGGAGCAATCAAAAATTATAGATACGTTGGAGACGTATCACATGCCTCCCTAGAGAGGTTGTGGTGGAGTTGAGAGAGGAACCCAGGGTAGACACGTTTGGTAATCTCTTAGCCTGATCTCTTGGATACTGTGGTTTTCTTTAATGAAAATTGGAAGGGGAGAGTCCTTCTTTTATCAAAAAAGTGGTCTCCTGAACTCCCTATACACAAAGTATCAATTCCTGATAGCCTACTAGGTGCTGGTACGTGCCTTCAAAGTTCTTGAAGAAAACATCCCCAAGCTTTCGCCAACTGTAAATGCATTTTTTTGATAGATGTTTTGCCAGTCTCTAGCCGATCCATCCAGGTGAGAGATAGGTTTCGCATCATGACATTCTTGTTGCCGCCCCCGATAGGCATGGCCACTAAGCAATCTGCGAGCCAGGTTTTGGGATTGGTCTTCCATTGTACTTCCCATTCCCGAAGCCATCCGAACTCGGTGGGGGGGTTATGGATTTGCTAACTGAAACATAGCGGGCCTGAGGATCGAGATCCACTCGGCCTTCAAGTGAAATCCCATAATTTCATGGACGAAAAAACTCATTTTGTTCCAATACTAAACAATTTATGATTTTAAATTGATCGCCTGAATGAAAATCAGATTTTCCAATTGAGACGCAAAACATAAAGCCTAAGCAGGGGCTATAAAGAATAGTTGCCAAATTATCCAGATTCACACTTCTTTAGTTGTAAATGGTTGACTCTCTCATTCTAATGAAATTCAATTTTTGTTTTTTTACTTTTATTTATTTTATTTTGGGGAACATGTAGCTTTTTACAATACTCATCATTTTGCGCTGAATTGAGGATGGCTATATTTCAAGGCCTTTATCGAAAAAACTATATCTTTCAAGACACTACGAGTTTTCCACAATCAAAAACATTTTATTCAAGAACACCACCAACTCTCTTCCCTTTCCCCATTTTACAAAAGTGAGAGGCCAGAGGGAGGTGGCCTCGTTTCCCCCGTGATAATTGATGAACAAGGGATGGGGAAACACGACCAATATTAAGATGTATAGCATGTAAATATGGATGATCGTCTGCCTTGGCTGCAACCACATTGTGGTGATGCCCTACGAGTCGCCACTGTGGAGCTGAAGTCCGTATATTCCTTTCGTTCCTTGGGTGCAGCGAGGATAGAGTTTTCTCACCATCCAACAGGTGAGACGGCAGCTTCCCCGCCATATCGTGCTCCTCAGACTTGTTGCAAAAAAAATCTTAATGAAAATAGGCACATCAATGATTATGCATGTGCCTTAAGAGATTTGTACTAAAAATTGTCTGTTATTTTCAATAATAATTTATAATACAACCAATCATTATACTTGGTATAAAACTGAAAGCTTTAGGGTTTAAAATGGTCTAGGTCCTTTGGTAACATATTATTTTGCGACAATATATAATCTGGTGCCACCGCTGGTGTTTATTTCATAGTTAAACTTTTTTATAAAATTAAATGAGATAAATATATTGCACCTGTTAAGAAAAACTCTGCTATAAGAGAAGACTGGTATGCTAAGAATATTTTTCTAAAATATTTTTCAAGGTTTTGTTAATAATATGGTAGGGGTGGCTCTTCAATGGTTTTATTTTTGAAGAATATAATTTAACCAAGTTCACGTAAGTGGGGTGATTAATACGAGGTAAATGGGTTTGTAAATCTATTTGATTATGTACTAATGAAATATTTGTCAGAAATGGATATTCTATAGTATACTTGTCAAACAAAATATCAATGGTTAGTGGGTTTTTTTAGGAACACGGCACGGACTCATATCCTCACAACACATGCGGACACTTCCCTATGAACACATGCATGCAACCCTACGACGGAACTGAACGCATTTATGATGGACTGAGCTAAAAGATATTGGGTATGATGAAGTCGTCAGAGACACCTTGTAGTCGGGAAACCACATCACTGAAAGAATAGCTCAGAAGGGTCTGAAATAAGTCCAGAAAATATGCAAGCATCCATGTCTATGTCTAGGACCAATCTCAGCCAGCCAGAAGCAAGAGAAATTTGAGAACCGATGGCACTAGCTGGCTACCTGCGTTTAGAGAGATAGACACAAGGTAGACATTGACGTGTATTCCTTGGCAACATGAATCGCAAAAGGGCATGATGCATCTGGCAGCACCTTAGAAGGCGATATGATCCACGGGGGTGGTGGCGTCCGCGTGTCCAGATCACAAGGCTACTGATATACATTGCCAGATCGGCATTCCTACGTCTTTGTCAGGCAATATTACTTCCTCTATAAATTAATATTAGATGTTTTTTAATCACTAAGGAGTGATCTAAAATGTCTAATATTAGTTTATGGAGAGACTACTACCTATATACAGTAGTTACGTAACGTAGATTAGTGGCAAAGTTGTGACGGTGTGTTCTGGCTTGTCCCCTGGCGAGCTTGCGCGGATCTCCTATGATAGCGATTGATGATTATCCGAGCAATCATTTGCTGTGCGAGGTACGGGTGAGTTCTTAGATCGACTTCACTGTTATGAAAAGGCGAAGAGGAGGGTGGCAACCGGCAACTTCTTGGTGGGTGTGGAGATGCTCCAAACTAGGAGTATATATCTGTTTGCAGGCGCAGCCATTGTTGATTTTGCTGCGTGCGTTGCCACTTGTGAGATGGCAAGCTTGATGCATGATACGATGATGCATGATGGGATAATAATTCAGTACGTATGGATGACAAGAGTTGACAATCAAACGTATATATATTAATGGTGCCTGAATTGTTTATCCATTGCTACTAGTAGTTCTAGCTACCAGAGAGAATCCTGCCGACCAGCCACTCGTGCGGGTTGTCCCAACTTGATTCCAAATGCAGGCTCAGGTCAATTAGCTAGGTAGCCAACAAATGATTGATTGGTTGACAAACATAGTAAAGAATCGGTTTGAGGGAAGAGAAGGTACGTATACACTGCAGAACCAAGCAAAGCATTATGTGGAAAATATCTGGTGCTCCGGTACCTCGAGTGCCACGGTGAAATGCGCTCTTGGAAGCCGTTAGATCTGGGATCCAACAGCACTCAGGAGCTCTGAAACCTTTCGCAAAAGAACATCTTAAGAGTCTGAAAATTGCTCATAGGTCCAGCAGATCCAGCAGCTCCTCCGATGTCATCCAATACGTGATCCAATGGCCCAGGAGCCCTTATCATGGGAGCACCTAATACTCACTCAAGCATTATGATGTATAATCGATTTCCCGGGGGCAGTTATTTGCTGGAGGCAGCTAGTGCTGATCCAGTACTACGTACATATATAACTATCCATATTCAACAAGTGAGTGCGTAGTGGCAGGCCCGTGTGGTGAGGTAGTGAGGATTTTAACTGTTTTGTTGTGTTTGACAAGGCAAGTAGCACTGTTGCAGAGTAATATCATGATCATTCTTGATTTCTGGCTTCTGTTTTCTTCATTTCTTTTCTAACAAATTCAGAGCCAATCGCCTAAACAGAATCCAGTTTCCAATCTTGATTCAGCAAAGCTAGGCTTGCACACAGGCTGTAAACGGTACCTAATTTCATCAAGATACGAACGTTCATATTTGGAAATGGTTAACTCATTCATGCTCATGAAAGATGTACGTGACATTCATCCATTTTGCCACAAATTGAAAAATATATGTCTTTTGAGACAATACAAGTATTCGACCAAGAAAGGTGTTTGTAACATTCGAAAGCATTATTTTCCAGACAAAGCAAAAAAGCTTTCACCATGGACTGGACAGAATTACTCGCGGAGCTATGGCGAGGTTGGATGTGCCATGGCCTGCCCAGCCCAAAGCAAAGACAATGAGGGGCTTGAGATTAGACTAGGACAATTTGAGAAAAATAGTGGGCTTACTTTGTATCGGCCGCCAAATTTAGCATCGTAGCTCCGTCACTGGACAAAATATTTTCTCTTCCCCCTCTTAGGGTAAATGAAGGGCAACAGGGAGGCAACCAAGTTTTACTAAGCGGCCCCTGGTGAACCTATGTGTCCCCCACCCTGATACGGTCCAAAACTAATTTTGTCAATCCAAAGGATGCTAGTAGGTGTGCAAACTTCAAAAGATCCTATAATGGACCAAAGCAAGCATAGTGGAGTTGGAATCTTCGTTCACATGAAATGGTCAAATAATTTGATTTCATCGAGGAAAGCGAAGATACTTTTGTTTACAAGAAAGTAAGTGGGAGCATGATAATATTTATAAACATTGTGTTTGCATGACAGATTGTTGATTGGAAATTATATAAATTCTTGACACAAATTAGGACTTTATTGAAATTAGTTTTTCAGTAAAGGACTTACGCAATATAGCCCTTGTATTAGGCATAATCTATGGAGATAGTAGTGGCTAATAGCGCTGAGAATACAATCGACAAGATACTAAAATGGTTTAGTATGAAAACGTCAACAAGAGTTTCTTGCCAAGGTCACATGGAAGTTGTTTTAAGCAAAACCAGTATTTGGAATTCTGATGTCCAAAGTACATGATTGAGATTTCACTCACAATTGTGTTTTGAATTAATGATGTATTCCATGTTATTTAAACAAACCTATGTCCAGTACTCCAAATAAGTTGTGAGTAAGTTACCAAAGTGATAAGGCATGCATTGATCAGAGGATAACACTGAAAATGTCATTAAGTACTAGAGTAAGAAAGATGACATGTTTCTTGCATACAGAGAAAATGAAGAGATTATGGAAGGAGTTACGTCGACAGAGGACTCTTTGTAAGTAGTAACATAGATGAAATATTCATGAGTGCTCCAAGCGATTTTCGATGTCGATTAAAGGATATGTGTAATACATTAAAATGATGGCACGATAAGTTGGAAATGGTCCAAGAAGGTTACCATGGGGAATTATATGATGAAAGCTTAGTATGTTGTAGATTTAGAAGCAACAATGAAGGGTGATGGATCAAATAGTTCATTCATGAACTTAGTATGATTCCATTGCTCAGTCTAAAGAATCAAAGATCCTATGAGTGATTCAAAACATACAAACCTAGTTCAACACAAATTATGATATTTTTTTCAAAGCATGTAAGATGCGTTGGAATGCAAAGATATACTAGGATCTGAACTTGTCAAATTTGAGAAGATGAAGGCTATACCACAATCAAAGCATGAACTAACACCAGATTGCCATTGGTGTAAAAGAAAAATGTTCAGATTATTGACTGTACTGCAAGTGGTAGTCTGTTGGAAATATGCCCTAGGGACAATAATACTGTATTATTTATTTCCATGTTTATAATTAAGAGTTTATATTCTATGCTATAACTTCTATGATCCGGGAATATGTGATTCAGTGAAAAAATCATATGCAGGTGTGGACTGATAAACAAAAAAACCTAATTCCTAGTCTTGCCTCTAGAACTAGCTCAAGTGTTGTAAGTGATCACATTTTCCAGATCTTGGGATATCGTTAAGTGTAATAATAGTCCCAAAACAACTTTGACAATATGGCGTTGGAAGAACAATCATATTGGACTGACCCAAGCTTGTTTGTTATACTTTGAGATATTATCGCCACATGTCAATTGATATAACACATAGAGTTGACGTATGCTTTAGCCCCTTAGGTCATGATAGTATCATAGTTACTTCTTATCGTACGATGGACTTTGGGGTTGCTTAAACGTCATCTGTAACACAGTAATCATAACGACAATTTACAGGTTCATCAGAAAGTTTGACAAGGGGCTAGATAGTTGAAGAGTGGGATTTTCTTCTCCAATTATGGAGAGATATTCTTAGGGCCCTCTCGGTGTGACGGCATCGATCTTCGTCTAGCCAGACACAGGTTATTAGGTCACGGGGATTTTGAACATGTCAACAAGAAAGAAGAACAAAACCGGTAACGAGGAGGCTGATAGAGTGAGCAATAGAATGACTCAAGAAGATACCGATATATCTCACCTCAGGTTTTGTGAAGTATCATGCAGAAAAGGGAATAGCGCATGATAACCAAAGGTTCACTCGAATATAATTCGTTTACTGATAGGGATCAATATGGATGTCCATGGTTTCACTATTGGTCATTGAACGGAAGTTTTTTTTTCATGTCTATGTTTTACCTAACCTACAGGGTCACAAGCTTAAGGGAATCACGAAATGTTGAGTGTTAGCGGAATGAGAGTTATGAGAAAATATTCTCGAAATAGTTTCGGGAACATAAGAAATAGTTTCGAGAAAAAGCGGAAGCATTTCGGGGTTACAGGAAGAGTTTCGGGGAATACTGGAAAATGATATACATATATATATATATATATATATATATATATATCGGTAAATTATTTGGGGCACCTAGGTTCCTGGGCACCTAGCATTAGTAGCTCGCATATCAACCAATTTGCATTTATTGATTGGAAAAGAATTAAAACACACATTAATTGGTAGAGAGAGAATAACAGAATAAAAAGGAAAGAAATATACATGCATGTACGCACAATGTGACTCGCCGGCTTGTAGACCTTGTACGCACAGATGAATACACATATACATTAAAATTGTACCTTCTTGAGGTATCTATGACTTATTATTTGTATCAATAAATTGTGCACTGACTCCAAATAGTAGAGACATACCCATGATATATATACGTACTAATGAATTATATACATGCACGGGCATGTATATATATCCAATGATTTATTCTAGGTCTTGCTAATAAAGAAATTACATGCATAGTGGATATGTATATACCTACTAACTAAATTATGTACATACGCGGGTATGCATATATGTACTAATGAAATTATATACATACGTAGGTATGCATATACCTACTAATTAAATTATATACATACGCGGGTATGCATATACCTACTAATTAAATTATATACATACGCGGGTATGCATATACCTACTAATTAAATTATATAAATACGCAGGTATGCATATACCTACTAATTAAATTATATACATACGCGGGCTTGCATATACCTACTAACGAAATTATGTACATACATAGGTATGCATATACCTACTAACAAAATTACATGTATGGGTATATGTATACCCGTATACCCAATTATGTTGTGAGTGTATGTATAACCAATTATGTTGTGGGTATATGTATACCTACCTAAAATTACGTAACATACACGTGTATGTACATACAAAGTGATTTAGCCTACGAATAAATAAGTGCTATATAAGGAGGTAATAAATATTGATTTTTAATCAATATAGTATTTTAATTTCCTTCTTTTTCTATGACGTGACATGCATGCATGGAATGATTAAAGAATTAAAGCATGCCAAATTAAGCCATTTTCACTAGTTTCCAAATCAGTCTCTAAACACGGTCCAACGAACAGATAGGCAAGGTACTTGGGCACCTAGGTGTCCCAGACTGTCTCAAATGATCTATATACATACATAGGTATATAAAAATATATCTTTTTAATATAATAATTAATAATAATAAAGCACGGATTGACTTTGTCGGGTTCATCGTCAAAATACGCTTCTTCCCGTGATTTTACGTTTTCAATTTGAATTTAAAACATATTCGAGGTGGTACTAAATTTTGTATCTATCTTATTCGCTATCGTCGCCGGCGTCCGCTTGGGCCCGACCACTTCCACGCTAGCACTGCTTTGGCCCATATCAATTTAGCTCTCTATCTCTCTCCCGTCACGGCTGCAATCCTACGCGGACTAGAAGTCCTAAAATGCCGTACGACCTCAAGTCCCGCTGCCATACAACATGTTTTCTCTTCTCCCCTAAATATGTCTCTCTACGGCCAAGATTCAGTGAAAAGAGGAAGGACGAGATGCTTGGTACCGTGGTCCCCAGCGGACCAGTAGCGGCCAGGGCCAGCACAACAACAACACCAGTAGCTGAACTGCGCTCGGAAATCATAAAGGTCAACATCGAAGCACGGGACTCAGCGTCTGCATCCATGGTTGCGTGTGTGCGCAAAATCATGTCCAAATCTCGTATCATTGCGTGTGTGCGCTGCTGGCTCAGCAAAATCTCATAGCATAGCTATCGCGAAGTCAAATTGGAGCTTGGTCGAAGTTGAGGCCGGCCGGCGGCGTGCGTGAGAAGACGACCTTCGACTTGCGACATCTCGCCGCACGTGGCACTCCAGTCCGCTCAACAGGATTGTCCCAAAGGCAGAGGCAGCCCACAAAGCGGAGCACACGGGCAGACAGCGGCCGTCGATCCTGTCGACGCTCCTCTCGACGCGGCCTTTCATGCTGTACGGACGGTTCCGACCAACGAACTTTCAGGCACCTCCCCCAGCATCTCCGCCGTCGCCTCGCGCTACTGTGCTCCAGGATCCTGCCGCCTCTCCCTGGCACCTTCGTGCGCGGCATGCCATTGCCGTCTGCTCTCCCCCGAGGCGCTCGCCACTTGCCAGCTCCGGACCTCTGTCTTCTTCCATCCACTGTGGCTCACGACCTGATACGGAAAAGACCGACACGACGCTTGCCGGCTCCGTGCAGGCCATACTCGCGGGCAGCCTCTAGCGAACACAAGCTCCTCTGTTTTGTTTCCTCTCGTACGGCTGTAGACACACTCTGGCGCAGTGTAAGCTCTACCGCCTCCCTTGGCTGAGGAGAGCAAGGACGGAACAAGCAGCAGGAGATCGAGGGAGGAGATACTCAGTTGATTTTGTCTCTGGAGAATGATTGAAAGAAGAAAAGGTAGGGAATTTTGTTGGTGGAACTCCGATGAAGAAACAAGAAGCATGAAGATTTTTCTAGCACCTTTCATGAGAGCAGTTTGGGAAAATAGAGAAGGAGAGAGAAGATGCAGTTTTCATGTGCACGGAAAGCCTGGGGAATTTTAAGTACTCCAATAAACTGAACACGAAAACCGAAACCAAGTATAGCAGAATGTATTTTTTTTATTAGTATAAAGCAGAATGCAATTAACTCTGTATATATATGCACTGGCCACTGCACCATGTTAAGATTTTTTCTGACGTGGCTGTTATTGTAGTTTCCAGCAACCTCTTTGAGAAAGATATATACTAATGTTGGCGAGAACTCACCAGCCGTAATTGAACTTAACTTAATTTCATGGACACTATGAACTGTATTTACTTATATCCCATGATTGATTTGAAAGTATTTTCTAAAAAGTTAATCAATTTGAAAAGGCTATTTCATCCATCTCATAATATAAGATGTTGTTACGATCAATTTGAATATCTTTCGCAAAAAAATTAATTTAAGTACCAACCAACATTTTTTCCTTTTTTTTACACGGAGCTACCAACCAACATTGTTAAATTTGGCATGCCAATATTAGACGATCTTTGGCTGAATATATGACATGAGTTAGCACGCCACTATTTTTTTTTACGGAAATCGCTGCTAACTCTTAATTCAAGGAATGTTACACTCCGAGGCCAGCACTAAGCTCACAAACTCTCGGGTGGAACTCGGAACGAAGTCTTATAAATTTTATTCAAGTAGCCATCCCTAGCAAATGCATGCGCGACTCTATTTGCAGACCATCGCACCCAATTAACACCAACCTCTTCAAAACCACAAAGGAGGTGTTTACATGCTCCACAACATGGTCATTTGTAAATCCTTGACGACGCTATTGATCTTCTGGACCATTTTCAAGGTTTGTAAATTGTAGTGGTGTTTTTGGAATCGGAATAATTCGAGCGGCATTTATCCAATTAACCCTTCTTTCTTTCACAGGTATGTGTGGAACGATATACACAAGTCAAAGATTTACTGAAGCTTTTGGGTCGTCTTCAGCTCATAATGGCCCACATTTTCATCACTATGAGGACAAACATAAGTCAATAGTTAGTCTTAGTGCGACATTTAATGCTAGAACCATCAAACGTTCCACTTTTCTCAGGTTAACATTTACTTTATTTTGTGTACTATTTGACTGACACTACCAGAAACTCGAATAATTCTGTGGGCCGGACTGTTTTCCTGTCGGGCCCGCAACCAACTCTCAGGAGAATACAACATTTTCCTGTGGGCTGGCTAGATACCGACGGAAATAAGCATTTTGGCGCGAGGCCAATTCTGAAGAAACAGTATCGCGCCAATATTTCAACCCGCCCGCCTATTTACGTGCCGATGCCCACTCCTCCCCGTAAAACTCCCCAATCCAACCCTAACCTCTCGCCCTTCCGCCTCCGCCATCAAATCCATCGCCGCCTCCGACCTCACGATGCCGCCGACCACCGTCCCCGACGCCTGTGTTCCGAAGCTTCCCGACCACCATCCCAATCCCGTCCGGGCGCCGGCCCTACTGCAGCCTCCACCTCCCACTCCGTCATGCCCGCAAGATCTGCTGCAGGCTCCTTCACATCGACACCAAGCTGCGGCATCCATTGCCTGCTCCGATCACAGCGCCGCCTCTCCTCCACCATGTCCTTCTTGGCGACCATCGCCCCATCCATCTACGGGACCTTCCCCAGATCTATGCACGGTGATGTCTCCTCCAAACCGATTACTCGGTACGGTACAAATGTGGTCTCCTAACTCCAGTGTATTCGGATGCTAATCTATTCTTGCTCTTGATTTCTACTTCATATATGAAATGTCTTGTTCGATTTTTTGCCAGATCCAAGTCTGCAGCAGATCTTGGTTTCTACTTCATATAAGAACACGGTACAAGTTCCCTCTTGATAAAGACATCACTACTTTAATAGGAATCTAATTTCTCTTCATTTTGCAGGTTCTGTACTGAAACTGTTTTTTGTCTCTATTGGAAAATTGGTGCACATGGAATTAGATCTAATTTTCTTTCAGTCATTAGACTTGATACAGCTTCGGTACTAGTATCTCTGAATCTCTTCGCATTTGTTTGAGCCCTTTCCATTTTCTTTTCTATCACGCATAACTCCTGCCACTTTTACTAAAGCATAAGTATATTTGGCTACGAAAACTGGATATGCTGTAAAGCAAATTTTTACCATGAATAATGTGCGCTCAAGTTTTTTCATATATGCTAGAGTACCATGTTATGCCTGGTATACTGTAGATCATCTGATCTGTGTTGAGCCAGTAGCCGTATGTTGGTTTAGTCTAAATCTTAATTCATTGGTTATTTGCTGATTGTATCAGCCAGATAAAGAAAAATAATGAGCTTTTTTTGTGTTCTTCCATTGCAGAACCAACTTGCGTGAAAGTATTGTTGCTACATCACAATTATGTTGAAACTCGCTGTTTCAGCTCACACATCCTCTTGAGGTTTGGTGCTACTATTTTCACGAAGGTACATTTACCCTACACTTCTTAGCATACAATTTTTTGGTTATGTGACATTGAGGAGTTGTACTTAGCAGTATTGACATGTCCATTGTAGTTTGACCTTAACTTGCAAGGAGCCTCTAACGTATTGGCTAGTCAGGTTCATTTTAATTGTTTTGTCAAACTAATTCAGAACAATATGCCTAGGTTGTTAGTTGAAAGGTTTTTGTCAGTTGTATTATGTATCAAATCTGAGACAAGGTCTTGGAAAAATCACTCAATTATTTTGCCTGAGTGGTTGTAGAATTGGGTAACTTGCTTCGACAAAAACAAGTTAGGTGCAATGAAGAAACTAAGGTGCCAAATATGTTATGCTGATTATATGATTTATATATTGTGATATTGTTCCTGTTTCTTGCATCTGTATAACTTACATATAAATTACCTTGACAAATTGGCTCGACCCATTTCACCGTTATTACCTCTGCTCTATTCTTACCTTATGACATATTCTGAAAATGCTGATTTATTATAGGTCCACACTGATTCTAAGATGTTGTTTAACTTGGAAGGTACATTCGATAGAACTTCTCGTACTGGGCCCATGGTATGCCTCAGTTTTCATGGCTTACTTTGTCATTTCACTTTGCAGGAAAAAGGCTTGTGGCATGCGTCAGGTGGTCTTTCAAATGCAATGTTGCTATACATTGGTATCCTCATATCGATCTTTCTCATAGTTCAACACCTCCTAGCCTTTTAGGGATGTTCGTGCGAAAATTCTGTATTTTGTGGGATACTTGGTTTATCTTGTACATAAATCTGATTGTAAATAATGATGATGAGATATACACATACAGCCCACTGAAGGAATTGAGAATATGAACCACATCTAACTTAGCTCTAATTTCCATTAAGCCTCTGAATATAATTAGTGACCGTTAAACCTGTAGAACCTAAGTAGCACTTCCTGAATTCTTTGATGCTACTGGCATGTCCTGGAAAATCTTGGGCACTTGATTATTTCTCTTGATTACTAAATAGCATAGCTCCCATGGAGTCAAATATGTTCATTCTTTGTCATTTGGTCATCGCTCATGAGTTTTCCTGTACAGAATTGAAAATTATAAATTATCTTTGTTCATTGATTGATTATGATCTCCTGGAGTTCGTTCTAATTTTCTAGCAACTACCTATAAATCTGTCATGTGGGTTAGATTCTTGGCAGTGATATTGTTGAGATGGCGAGTTATGCATATCACTCTTTGTATGTAACAACTATCAAATGTTTTTATTGGTAGCTCTATCTTTTTTACGTTCATGAGTTCTTATTGATTAATATCGCAATAATCATGTTTGATTGAAATAATCAGGTGGACCAGTTGCTATCGTCTTCAGTTGCTGGAAACAATACTGAACTACTAATTACTGGATGCTGATGTTTTTCTTGGAATTAAGTGTTTCTGATCTTTGGTTCATTTACAGAAATTAAGTGTGGTTGTATGAGAAGAGACGCGAATTAGTAATTATATTGATGTCACAAGTGATTGATTTTGATGTGAAGTTCTGTATGCATGTATTGGAATGATTTGTGGACTGCTATTACTATTTTTTTGTTTATTCAATACCCGTTTCTCCTGAGGGTTACATCCTGACAGGGATATGTAGGCTATTTCCTGTCGGCCGGAAACCGTTAGGGGAATACGGGATACCGACAGGAATAAGTTCTCTGTCGGTCAGCCGACAAGCATTTTCGGTTTTCCCTGTCGAGCTATGGCTGAGGGCTAGCCTTGACGGTTGGCCGACAGGAAAATGTTTCCCTGTCGGTTTACCCTATTTCCCTGTAGGTACTCGACTCACAGGAAAATTTCAGTTTCTGGTAGTGTGAGGCATATGATATATTTTGTTCTCCCGTATATATATATATATATATATATATATATATATATATATATATATATATATATATATATATGTATATGGATTGACTATTCGTCACTGGGTGAGGAATAGTTATTCTTCACCCTCTATTTTACCACCAATGCACTGTAATTTTACGTTTCGTAAGTTTTATCTTGTTTCTGACGTAAAGAGAGACCGTAAGAAAATATATAATCGCTATAAAAAAAATTATGTTATGTAAAATTACAAACGTAAAAACATAGTGTAAAATATACATAAACTCCAAATTTTCTTAACTTATGACCTATATTTTTATTTTCTTATACCAAATTTTACGTAGTGAATCAATAGGAATGTAACTATTTGAATTTCGAATGTAATTTAATTATGAAGTGATCGTAAGATTACCTCGGGTGGAGAATAACCTATTCTGCACCCTGGGTGATGAATAGCATCACTATATATATATATATATATATATATATATATATATATATATATATATATATATATATACATACATATATATATATATATATATATATATATATACCCGACCCGAATATTTGATAAAATTTCCATAATAGATCCTTTAAATATTGATAAGGTATTATCAATCATATGAGCAAGGAAGACACCCTGGAAAAAAAGAAATAATATATATATATATATATATATATATATATATATATATATTTATTTATTTATATATATAAATAGAGAATAATATTAAGCAAAGTTGAAAATGTAAGCAGCCTTGGCATGTATGTACGCATACACTGGAACAAGGATTCTTGAAGGCAGAAGAAGCTCTCAAGGCTAATCGCATGAAGATCTGTATGAAGAGCAAAGACTGGTAAACAGAGGCCAGTCAATTATTCACCAAGAGACAATGCCACGTGAAGAAAGCAAAGATTCCTGAAGATTGAAGCTTGTCGGCACTCTCTCACACTTTTCTATATTATTAGAAGGACACGCGTGTACCTTAGTAGGACACGTATGCATACTGCCGTGTGTAAAATATGTGAAGGAATGCTCCCGAAGGCCTCCATTGCAGCCACACCTCGCGGCTATAAAAGGAGACGTTGGGCTCAAGAAGAGAACACAAGAGACGGGAGAGCACGAAGCACTCAGAGCATCGAGACTCTCCACCAGAGCACCACTTCCTTCGTAGTCTAGCCACTACCACTACTAGTAGAATAGCCAAGAAGGCGCTTAGTTCGCCAAGAGTTTGAAGGTAATTTCCTAGTTGTGTGTAATCCCTTCGGGGCCTCCCGAAAGGGAAAACCATATGTAAATTCTATTGTTGAAATGATGTAGTTTCTTGGTTTCACTTAGTACTTTTATTTATGAATTTATGGGACGAGTTCTTATGCTAGGGATCCTATAGGAAAAACCTCTACGTGTGTAGTTCTCTGTGTAGCCCAGAGTGGCATTTGAATGAGAACCTTGTGGCCGTAGAGAAGTGTTCCCTTCGGGTGGAACTGCCTGGGAAGACGATAGGAATTTACCCCATAAATTTGCAATTAAAACTGCTAAGTGAACGTAACTAGCTACATCTGATACAACATAATGAAAAATATGGTGAGTACTGAGTAGGATTTTACACCTTTGTGCACATCGCCGGACGAATTGTTGGCCTCGCCAGCCTGTAAATAGATCCTGCATTAAGATATAAGCTGCTTAGTGAATATGGAACGAGCATATAATACCAAAGATTTAAATATTGCTGTGAATAGTGTAATACTATTCCAAATAGTGTATTAAATAGTAAAGCACTTTCGTGAATAGTAAATACTATTCAAGATAAAAAGTACGTCCTGTCTACCACTTTCACCTAATCACATATTAACCTAATCAAAATCTTAATTAATATTGATTAGAAAATATTAGTAAATACTTTATCATCCCTATATTTTTGGTATCAGGTCCAGCGTTTAATCAGTGAAAGGTTAAAATATTTAAACTTAGAAGTTAGCGCAGGTAAAGTAATAAATACTAAGGAAAATCTAAATATAAGGTGTAGAGTAAATCCTTGTGAAGAGCATATCTCGCATTCATCTCATAGCCAGTTAAATACAGTCATCGATTTGATATATAACTTTCACATATCTTGGGGAAAAAGACAAGATAATTTAGACCAAAAATTTGAAAGTTTATTCAAAGAATACCAAAAACTTGCAGATAAGTATTCAGGTTTGAATAATAAAATTGATCTAGCTTTACATAAGCTAGAGGAAGCAAAAGCAAGACAGAATACAGTTTCCAAGAATAACGATTATATTAAAGAGGAAGTGTTATCAATAGGCCGTTACTTAAGTAAAGGCAAAGAGTCACTCCCACGCACTGAATCTAGACAAGATATACTTGAAATAAAAAAGTTGGTGCAAGAGGTTAAAACTTTGATTATCTCATAATTATATGAGTGAATATACTCAAGCATTCAACGAAGTAGCTAAATATATGTCACCTCCTGTCGGATTCTCCGATCACGACTCCCCAAAGGAAGATTCCAAAGTTATAATAAGACAAAATAACACCATCCTCCAGCTATTAATCCAGATTTTAGATAAACTATATAGTTTTCAAAGCAACAAAGAAATTGTGCTTTCATCATCCGGAATAGTTGCCTCTGCTTGAAATATTAATTCAGAAAAATGGACGTATCTAAAGGCTTCCTTAGAAGAGACAAAACCCTCCAATTAGTAAGGCAAGATTCAAGACCTCTGGCCATGAAGCATAGATTATCATGCAAAGCTGATGATATTGATAGCATTGAAGAAGTTATAGATATACAAAGAGATCTAGAAAGATATAAAAAAGATACCCTGAGAAAAATAAAGCCACAGCAAGTATACCACATGGGCATGTTTGAAAGTAAAAGTGGTCTATATAGAATATCCAGAGAAGTAGAATTAAGTGTGTTAACACACCCAGTAGATTTAAGAATTGTAAGCAAAAATATTGAAAATGAACTAAAATATTGTGATTATAAATATATTCATCAAGGTATGTATATCATAGGAGTCAAAGGTATGACAAGAAAGAAATTAGGTGCAAAGGTTTTAATAACATTATTAGATAGAAGATGGGAATCAGTAGACAAAACAGCATTAGGATTTTTAGAAGGAGACATGAATGAAAATAGATTAATAACCTATATAGCTCCAGACCTAATGATGCCCGTAAAAGAAATTATTGAAAAAATGAGTTTTGGTTTCCAAACTAAAGGTTATGAAGATTTTAAAGGAACAAATTTGCTAGTGAGCATAGAATTTATAGGAAGGCTCACTAATAGAAGTAGCTCCAGATATAGAGTGAATGTGAATGACGTAATTGATAGTATGCAATCAAAAGGTATTAAATTTATGAGTCCTCTTAAAATTGGCTCTGAAGAAAGAGCAGGAGAAGAATGGAAGATAGGAGAATTAATTGAAAAAAAGAATTAAAGCAACCTGAAAACTACATAAGCTATCAAAATTGTGAAGGAAGTAGCAGTATTCGATTTATGAACTATAAAGCTGCATCAATAGAAGAATCTGAATCATTTATGTCAGAATCAGAAATTAATGATGATAAGAATAAAGGTATATCTGAATGTATGGAAAAGGCTAATTTAGATGATGAAATAATTCATTGGGAAAAGAAGCTAAAGCATATTGAATGGGAATATAGTCGTTTCTATGACAAAGGATTGGCCAAAAATTAGAGAAAGAGAACTATTTATCATTAGAGAAATTGCAAGGTTAAAGAAACTAAAAAACCATAAAATGTCTGCCACTAGTAGTTCAAGCATGGAAGATAAAATTATAGCATCCGCAGAAAGAAAAGCAAATGCTATTATTAATAAAAATTCTATCAATAATAATAATAATAAAGATAAGAATATTATTCAAAAAGAAGAAATTGTTAGTGAAGAAGAGCAATGGGGTATCAATAATAAGTTATTATTAGAAAGTTATGAGGAAGAGGAGGAATTAATAAAAGAAATGTGGTTAGAAGATGAAAGATATGATGATTCAGAACAAAATAGTGATTTCTATAACTCACTAGATGATGTGGGACTACATAATTTACACAATGCAATGGAAGCCATGGAAGTAGAAAGTAGTGGTAAAAGAAGAAGGGGATATGGAGAATCATCTGTAAAAAGAGAAGGAGAAAGAGAGAGACCTACCAGGACAGCTGGACAATGGCCTCCAGAAAAAGATGATTATCAGCCTACATATATCCCAGGACAATATAGATACATGGGTACTAAAAGAAGAGATTTTGAAAAACCAGTGCAATTCCAAGATTATAAAAATGATGGTGCTATATTAAACCTAGCAGCTCATGATCCAATAGATTGGCCGAATATAATCAGCATATGGGAAGGTTTAATAGTACAAAAATATATACAAAATCAGTATAGCATACCCTGAAGAACAATGGGTAGAATCATACCCTAGTCAATATGAAGAATTAAAAAGGGTAGGAAGTAACCCTAATAACTTTGCGAATGTTATCTCAAATATGATCATAGCAGAAGATCCAGAATTAGGTCATACCTCATTGCAAAATGAAAGGTTAAGAGAAATAGAAAAACTGACATTAACTAGCTGGAAAGGTATTAAAGAGTTTTCCCAGCATTATTTGCATAATGCTACTACTGCTAAACAAGGTTTTAACGTAGGCGTAGTAGAAAGATATTTTAATAAGTTGCACGACCCCTAGGGTCAATAATATTTGAAGAATATAAAAAGGAAACGGCGGGAAACGTGGTAAATATATCTCAAGCTGTAACATTTGTTTTCAAACAATTAAGAAAGGTGTGTACTAGTATTCAAGCCCAAAGATCTATGAAGAAATCAGATTATAATTTTTGCAATAACATAGTCCAAATACCACTTACATATGGAGAAGAAAGGCATAGGAAAAACAAATATTATAAACCACAAAGGAGAGATAATAGAAATTTTAGAACAAAGAAAAGATATTCCTTAAGAAGATCAGACAATAGAGCCCCATTCTTGCATAAGAGAAATCTAAGAAGATACAATCCTAAGAAAACCTATGATAAAATATGCAGGTGTTTCATATGTAACTCACCAGATCATCTAAGTAGAACTTGCCCTAATAAAGACCAGAAAAGATACTCTAGCAAATATGAAGAACAAGAGAGAGTGTTAATTATAGATAGCTTTAATGAAAATATATTAGTATGTGATGATGAAATAAAGAACGATGAGTCAATATATTCAATTATAGAAACAAATGAAGTAGAAAATGAAGCTCCAGAATATGAATCAAGTGAAGATGAAATAGACCTAATAGATGGTTTAGCCGGTTTAAAAATTGAAATGATGAACCAAGTAGATTGTGAACATGATTGGATTAGAGGAAAAGGTGATTATAACATAAAATGTGCTTTCTGTATATATTACCCAAGTCAAGATAATAGGTTCACTTGTAGCTTGTGTTTAAAACAAGCATGTGCCTCATGTCTAAGAGCCAATAATAAAAAATGGAGACAAGAGATAGAATTGGAACCAGAAGAGCGAATATTATCCAGTAGGGTTAGAAATTTAGAAAATAGAATAAATAAGCTAGAAGCAGAGCTAGAAAAACTTAAAGATGAGTTAGAAAATAGTAAAGAGGAAAATGATAATGTTCCAAAAAACACAAAAAGGAAAGAGCAAATGATAACAGTAAGGGATAAAAAAGGAGACAAATTAATACAATTGAAAGATGCAATTACTAGTTTTGGAAAAAAATATATTGTTCGATTACCATTCAAAGAAGTGTTAGGAATAAGGATCCCAGTTAAGATTGTTCTGAAGCCAAATATTTCATATAAAATACTGGCACTATTAGATATTGGTTGCACTAAGAATATCATCCATAATAAATATATTATGAGATGTCCCGAAATAGTTGAAACTATAGATGATAATAAAGCTGAAGTATCTACCGATATGTCAGGAATAAAGAAGATCCATAATCAGCTAGCATATAATATTGAAGCTTACATAAATGGCACAAAATATATAATAGATGAAATTACAATAAGAGATTTGTCAGTAATAAATGATGACATGATAATATGGTTAAGATTTTTACAACAATCTTTACAAACCACAATCATACATGAAGAGGGGTAACATTTATCCCTTATCAAGATAATGTTCCATACATATCTGAAGTGCGAAAACAAAGAAAGTCCTTGCAAAATTTAGAAATATCTAATTTAGATGATGAATATAGCACAAGTCCAGATCCCCTTGAATTCTGTAAAGACGAAGAACTTAGTGAGACCATAGAAGAATATCATATAGAAAATACATGTACATAATGTATTGGGTTGCAATCATTCTCTCCAAATTGGTATAGAGATATAAAATCTAAAAAGGATATAGATAAAATTGGGCAAAGACTAGAAAGCATACAAATTATTGGAGAAATACCAATGAAGCATTGGGATAAGAACTCTATAGTTTGCAAAATAAATATCATAAATCCAGATTATATAATTAAGTTAGGACCAATAGAAGCTACTCCTAAAGATATCGAAGAGTTCAAAATGCATATTGAAAAGTTATTAAAGTTAAAACCTGTAAGAGAAAGCAGAAGCCCTCATCAATCTGCTGCTTTTATAGTTAGAAATCATGCTGAAGAAGTTAGAGGTAAATCTAGAATGGTAATTAACTTTAAAAGGCTAAATGATAATACAGTTGACGATGCATACAACATACCTAATAAGCAGGAATGGATTAACAGAATACAAGGAAGTAAATATTTCTCCAAATTCGATTTAAAGGCAGGATTTTGGCAAGTAAAAATGGCTGAAGAATCTATTCCCTGGACAGCATTTACTTGTCCACAAGGCCATTATGAATGGCTAGTAATGCCATTAGGCCTAAAGAATGCACCTGCACTATTTCAAAGAAAGATGCGAAATATATTTAATGAGAATCAAGCATTTATATTAGTATACGTAGATGATTTATTAGTATTCTCAAAATCATACAAAGAGCATATAGCCCATCTTGAAGTGTTCTTTCAAAGGTAGAACAAAATGGGCTCATACTATCTAAAAAGAAGATGGAAATTTGCAAAGAGAAAATAAATTTCCTTGGTCATGAAATAGGAGAAGGAAAGATATATCTACAAGAACATATTGCAAAGAAAATATTAGAGTTTCCTGATAATATGAGTGATAAAAAGGTTTTACAACAGTTCTTAGGAATTGTAAACTATGCGCGAACCTATATAGATAACTTAGCAAAGCTAGCAGGACCTTTATATGCTAAATTAAGAAAAAATGGTCAAAGATACTTCAGTTCTGAAGATACAAAATTAGTAAAGGCCATCAAGGAAAAGGTCAAGAATTTAAAACCCCTAGAATTGCCTCTAGAAGACAATTATTTTATAATTGAGACAGATGCATCTAAGGTAGGATGGGGTGCGATACTCAAACAAAAACCAAATAAATACTCTTCAAAAGCAGATGAAAAAATATGCACATATGCTTCGGGAAGTTACAAATTAAAGACGGTAAACAATATTGATAGGGAAATCCTTGCAGTTGTAAATGTAATAAATGCATTTAGGCTATATCTAGGATTTAAAGAATTTACAGTCTTGAACAATTTGTGAAGCTATATGTCGATATTACAATAAAATTAATAGTAAGAAAAGCTCAACCAGAAGATGGGTTTTATTTGAAGACACTATAGCTGGGAATGGTTATAAAGTTATTTTTGAGCATATTAAGGGGAAGGATAATACCTTACCTGACATATTTTCTCGTGCATCAAATTTGCAGAAATGAGGAGAGGATTATTCGCCAACAAGTATGAATATCTCTTCTTTGGAGAAGAAAATAGGCTGAAAATGTTCTAGCCAAATACATTCAATTTCAAGCCAAAAGCCCATATCAAGCTTGATGAATCTCAAAGATGCATATTGGATAACTTTTGGTTCCAATATACTCTCAAAAGAGAGGAAAAAGGGTATTTTTTATCAATTCTCAACAGTTTGGCTGAATATTTTAACGAATTAAACAAAAATGTGCCAAAGCCAGAAAAGGTTGAAATGCCAAAAGGAGAAACTCTATATCTTATATTCGATGGAAATAACCCTTGCATATATTTGGAATGGGAAAATATTATGATTGAAAAAATAGATGCAAAAAGAAATGGACGGGATTTAACATTCAAAAGATATTACAGTATAGATGAGGCCTTATGTCGGTGTCAAAACCGGCGGATCTCGGGTAGGGGGTCCCGAACTGTGCGTCTAGGCGGATGGTAACAGGAGACAAGGGACACAATGTTTACCCAGGTTTGGGCCCTCTTGATGGAGGTAAAACCCTACGTCCTGCTTGATTGATATTGATATTGTGGATGTTTACAAGAGTGGATCTACCACGAGATCAAGGAGGATAAACCCTAGAAGCTAGCCTATGGTATGATTGTTGTTGTATATGTCTATCGACTAGCCTGGCCCCGGTTTATATAATGCACCAGAGGCTTAGGATAACAAGAGTCCTAGCCGAATACGCCGGTGGGGAGGAGTCCTTGTCTTGATCGCCAAGTCTTGTTGATTCTTCCTTGTATGCGGCAGCCGTCCGGACCGCCCATGAGTATCTGACCATGGGGGTCCTCGGCCCAATCCAACTGATCGGGAGGCGATCGTTGAGTACCCCTAGTCTAGGACACCGTCGATGCCCCTGAACCGGTCTTCAAGTTAGGGGCGGCTCCTCGATTCTTCCGAACCGTTCTTCATCTTGGTTGCCGGTCTTGAAAACTGGTTCAACAAATCTTCTCATCTTCTATCTTGAGGATCGCCAAATGCATTCGACGCGTTGGGCATCCGAGGAGCCCCTTTAAGTTTACGGCCTTTATCAATGCCTTGTTATTTTTATGCCATGCCTCGGGTTTGAAGTTGTTCCCGGGCGGCAAGGTCCTCTTGCGTCCGAGCTCCAACACCGGACTGCATTCGAGGTATCTTTTGCAGCCGAGCACCAATGCCGGACTGCTTCCCAGCTCTAACGCCAGACTATGTATCCGAGCTCCAAAGCCGGACTATGTATCCGAGCTCCAACGCCGGACTGTATCCGAGCTCCAACGCCGGACTATGTATCCGAGCTCCAACGCCGGACTTTATCCAAGGTGCCATAAATCACCTTGGTTCAAAGAAGTTGGAAGGAGTTTAACCGAGCTTAATGCCGGAACTGCCCTCTAAGGAGCCAGCCACTTGCATCCGAGCTATATGTCGAACTGCTTCCAAGGTGGTTAAGCACCTCGGTCGTGGGCTGAAATGTTTTTTATTGCTGTAATTTATTCTCTGACGAGATATATAGCCAGTAGCCCTCAAGGTATGTATAGGTCTAAGACCCGAGATGCACCTGAAGGATGACATAAGACCGCTGATCCCCGTAGCCGCTGAGACTCAGGTTGATTTGCAAAATCGGTCTGAGGATCAAGTCGTAGCTCGACAGAACACTTCGGGACACAAAAAGCGGCGTGCTCAGTCCTCGAGACTCAGGTTGGGTGCGGCCGACCAACCTGAGGATCAAAATCTCCTCGGAAACTGTATTGCACTTAAGATTTTCTGCATAGAACAAGCAATGCAGTAGCCCCCGAGACACTGGTCGGGTGGCAACACCAGATCAGGGGATCAATGTGCCCCTTTAGTATTTGTGAGTACTAAGCCCGAAGCCCAGTAGCCCCCGAGCCTTAATGCGGGCACGGGTGGCCGAATTAAGGATCAATATCCATAGTAAAATCACAAATTATGTGTAATGACTCAATGTATCCAAGTACTTTATGTCATTGATGCTCGGATCCGCACTGTACAAAACTTTGTTGACCGACCATGGGCTTTAACCTCGTCGGCCGGTAGCCGAGGAGTGTTTGTCCTACTTTATAAAGCCTTTATGAGGGCAAAGATTTACAACAAACAAGGCAATCTGGCCATATGGTTTTATAAACAAAGGTACGCGGAGAGACATGTTATATTACTGTTTAACAGAAGAAATGTCTTCCAAAGAAAATAGTCCCGCTATCGGTTCCTTTCTTTGGGTTGTCATGCTAAGCATGATCATGAAACCTCAGCTCCAATGTAAGAGCAAAAGATCGAGGATTTAGTTTGGGAGGCCAGTTAATAGCCCCTGGTAGTGTTCGGTGACAGTCGAGGTCAAGCCGGAAACACTTCGGCCAATGTTATGAATGGCCCGTCATTTAATATAGTCATCGGATCGCTGACCAGCTTACACCTATTGTGACAGTCAGTTTTCGGCTTTCTCCACTGAGGTGCTTGACCATGCGAGCTGGAAGCACAATCGCAGTGGTTCTCCCTTTGCACATCTAGCCGAACAAAGCGGAACATAGGAGGCAAGCGCGGGAGCCGGGCAACCCAACTATTGACCGAAGACACAATTCGAAGCTGATGCATATATAGCAATATCCGAGAATGTTTTTGCCGAATCTCAAAAGGTGTCCGGCGTTGCACTGCAAGACTTGTGCTGAAAACACACAAATAGTTTAAAAGTGCCATGGGCTCGAAAAGCCAAAAAACTTATTCAAAAGATTAATGTCCGAACTAGATCAAGTGTTCGGTGCCAATCCGAAAATTGGACTTTAGAAAAAAAGGTGCTTTTGCCGTGCTTTAACTTTGCAACGACTAAGAAGAAAAACACTTAGTATGAAACGGCTCAAATAAACATAAGAGCCCCCAAGCGACTTGGATAAAAGTTGACTATAAAATGTAAGGTGACATGTAGAATGCCTTCTAGCGGATTGTAGATCGTTTGTCGTAGCGGACCTTTTCGCTTCAACCTCTGGACCCAATAGTCCGGAGTGTGTCCGAATACCTTCGTGGTTATATAAGAACCGTGGTATGCATGGAGACAAGGCGTAGGGGTCATTAGTGCTGTGTCAAACAAGTGCCCAACTAGTTATGTTATATTACATGGGTAGTAAGAAACATCTTCCAGGGAGAATAGTTCCGTTAAGGGTTCCTTTCGCTGGGATGCATGCCCTAAAGTGCATGTCAAAGCTGCTATGAAAGCAGAAAATCATCTGGGGGCAGATGGGTAAATAATTAAAAATCATCTTTTAGTTCACCGACCGAGTATTCCCTTAAGAACGCTAGCTTTCGGCTTCACCTAGTCTGAGGTACACATCCGGCTGACCCGGCAGTAACAATCGCAGAGGTGCTCCCTTTACCACCTAGCCGAATAATCGGGAACGTAGGGGTAAGCACAGGAGCCAGGCAACCCAGCTTGGCCAAAACTTAAGTCATATCAATGCATATAATGGTGAATAAAAGGTACATGCGGAAGTGTGACACATGTGTTGGGCATGAAGCCCGTATTAATAAGCTTCATTAAAGAAGCCCCGGTATAATGAGCCGGTAGCGCGTCAAGTGTGTGCGAACAAAGTTTCGACAAGGAAAATTTGTACAAGCAACTTTTTACAAAAAAGTATAATTCTTGGTCGAACCGAACACAAGTTAGAAATTTAAAACTTTGAGCATGAAGGCAACTTTGCTGGTTAATGTGTTCGGTATTGACGACGCGGTCCGAGCTTGATGCGGGCCAAGGTTCCATCCCCCAAGCCGGTCCCGAGGTGGCGGAGCAAGGAGCTCGGCACTCCGAAGTGGCGGCATAGCATGGTCAATGCAGGACGGCAGAGTGATGCCGAAGTCCCCGGCATGGGGTAATGAAGTGTTGACGAAGCCCCCCGTCCAGCCGAGGTGACGTCAAAGGATATAGTCCGGCTAGATCATTTTCCTGTGCACAAAAAATAGTGCAGACCGGGGATAATAGTAATAATAGGAATTAAAATTAAAAAAATGTTGCATAATAAATAATTTATGCAAAGTGAGTAGTAAAAGAAATATGGCCTGGCGCCGAAGTCGATGTCGATGCAGGTCGTCGGCGTAATGCAATAAAGGCGTGGCAAAGCCTGGATTCACAGGTCGGTCCGAGTTCCGGATGCGGCGTTCGCCGAACTGTGTACGGAAACTGACCGAACCATCATGCTACCGTCGATAATGCGGCCACCATTTGATAGACCTGTGTACATATGCTGGACTAACCAGAGTAATAATTCCTTGGAAATTTTTTAACCCAAACAAGCAAAAAGAAATACTAGGATTAATAGCACCTGGTTTATTTGTTGTAGCAATCCGAATGAAGGTGATTTCCAAAATTGAGACTCGATCCGCGCACCCATGCCTGGTCGGCTAGTGACGCCGAAGTGTCCGGAGTAGGTTGATGAAGAGATGGCGAAGCCCCCGGTCCAGCCGAGATGTCGAAGTAGGTCGGCGTGATGGACACCAACTTGAAGAAGCAATAGTGCGGCCCTGCCGATGCAGGTCGTGACGTGGTCGATGCCGGCTTGATAAAGCGACCGTGCGGCGATGCTGGTATGCCCGCTCCGTGTAATCCGTGGGGCGGTGATGTTGGTGATGAACGCGATGCCGGACTCTTGTTCGGCTTGCCAAGATGATGATCCGAAGAAGTTGAGCTTGGCTCAATAATGTGACGACGTGTCTAGCGCAGGTCGGCAGTCGTGGAGCATTATTGCCGGACTGGTTTGACACCAGCATGATGTTGAAGATCATGTTCAAAAGATGTTAAAGTTAGTGGGATGTGTTCGGGAACAAAACACAATACCCCATACAAAACTTCCTTCAAAAAGGATGTCCGAAATCCCGTTCATAAAAAAGACAAACTCGGGTCGGATTCATTTTCACGCAGAAAACAGATCCAAAAAGTGATGCACAAATCGGAAGTTTCCCAGAGTTTGGACGGTCGGATCGAGCTGAATTTTTGGCAGGTGGTAGATAAGGGAATTCCGCAGCAAATCAACGGTTGGATCCTCCAAAGGACATCCGAGCTAGACGCTGCATACCACGCCCTAAACTCGTCCGGATTCTCGTCCAGATTCAATGCGGCTCCGGTATATCGGAGATTGCCGGAGATTCCTCCATCGGAACTCAATGAAATTTTCCAGGGTTGTTGTAGACTCAATTCCGCACAATTCCACCGAAGCAATCGGTAAAACGACGCTTGAGGGGGCGGTGGCGGCGGACACAAGTCCGCTGTCCAGAAAAACAGTACGGTCGCCCGAGGGCAATGTTGACGCTGAGCCCCCGGGCTCCCTGGATGATTCCTCCATGATCTTGATAGAGATCGGAGTTGATGTTGATGAAGGCCCTCATCCGAACATGACGATCGGAGGTAGGGTGCAGTCCTTGGTCGAACCAAGGTGACCAGTCGAGCTGGTGACGAAGATGCCGAAGTTGCAGTTGATCTGCAGGCGAGCCATTGATCCTTTCGCCGATCACACAGCGGAACTCTCAATGAAAGCACCAATGTCGGTGTCAAAACCGGCGGATCTCGGGTAGGGGGTCCCGAACTGTGCGTCTAGGCGGATGGTAACAGGAGACAAGGGACACGATGTTTACCCAGGTTCGGGCCCTCTTGATGGAGGTAAAACCCTACGTCCTGCTTGAATGATATTGATATTGTGGATGTTTACAAGAGTGGATCTACCACGAGATCAAGGAGGCTAAACCCTAGAAGCTAGCCTATGGTATGATTGTTGTTGTATATGTCTATCGACTAGCCTGGCCCCGGTTTATATAATGCACCAGAGGCCTAGGATAACAAGAGTCCAAGACGAATACGCCGGTGGGGGAGGAGTCTTTGTCTTGATCGCCAAGTCTTGTTGATTCTTCCTTGTATGCGGCAGCTGTCCGGACTGGCCCATGAGTATACGGCCATGGGGGTCCTCGGCCCAATCCAACTGATCGGGAGACGACGCGTTGAGTACCCCCTAGTCCAGGACACCGTCACCTTACTTTGGGCAAGGAAGGTATTAGGACCAGATTATTATATTGACCCAAAAGCTAAAGACAATATCCAAATGAAAAGAGGCATACATGCTTCACCAACTCCCACAAAGGGGGAGGCATCAAGCTCAAAAAACATTAAAAAGGAAGATTCCCCAAAATATAAGACGTATCAAGAATGCCTTCTAAAGGGGCTTGACCCTTTAGACAGTGAATACATGGATCAAGAAATGGATAAAAGGTTTGAAGAATTTTCAGAGATAATAAAGAAAGAATTAAAGGAGGAAATATTAAAAGAATTAAGGCAAGAAATGGATGAAAAATTTGAAGAAATAAAGAAAGAATGTGATGAAAAATATGATTTCAATCTGTTAAATGATGATGATCATATGGACATAGCAAGGCATGGGCAGCGGCCTGAATAAAGCCCAACTTGCATATATTGATATTGCTATCAATTATTCGGGCGCGGAGGACCTATACGTGACCCGAATATTTGATAGAAATTCCCATAATAGATCCTTTAAATATTGATAAGGTATTATCAATCATATGGGCAGGGAAGACCCTCTGGAAAAAAAAGAAGTAATATATATATATATATTTATATAAATAAGTAAATAATAATATTAAGCAAAGTTGAAAATGTAAGCAGCCTTGGCATGTATGTACGCATACACTGGCACAAGGATTCTTGAAGGCAGAAGAAGCTCTCAAGGCTAATCGCATGAAGATCTGTATGAAGAGCAAAGACTGGTACACAGATGCCAGCCAATTATTCACCGAGAGACAATGCCACGTGAAGAAAGCAAAGATTCCTGAAGATTGAAGCTTGTCGGCACTCTCTCACACTTTTCTATATTATTAGAAGGACACGCGTGTTCCCTAGTAGGACACGTGTGCATACTACCGTGTGTAAAATAAGTGAAGGAATGCTCCTGAAGGCCTCCTTTGCAGCCACCCCTCGCGGCTATAAAAGGAGACGCTAGGCTCAAGAAGAGAACACAAGAGAGACGGGAAAGCACGAAGCACTCAGAGCATCGAGACTCTCCACCAGAGCACCACTTCCTTCGTAGTCTAGCCACCACCACTACTAGTAGAATAGCCAAGAAGGCGCTTAGTTCGCCAAGAGTTTGAAGGTAATTTCCTAGTTGTGTGTAATCCCTTGAGAGGCCTCCCGAAAGGGAAAACCATATGTAAATTATGTTGTTGAAATGATGTAGTTTCTTGGTTTCAGTTAGTGCTTTTATTTATAAATTTATGGGACGAGTTCTTATGCTAGGGATCCTATAGGAGAAACCTCTGTGTGTGTAGTTCTCTGTGTAGCCCAGAGTGACGTTTGAATGAGAACCTTTTGGCCGTAGAGAAGTGTTCCCTTCGGGTGGAACTGCCTGGTAAGACGATAGCAATTTACCCCATAAATTTGCAATTAAAACGGCTAAGTGAACGTAACTAGCTACCTCTGATACGACATAATGAAAAATATGGTGAGTACTGAGTAGGATTTTACACCTTTGCGCACATCGTCGGACGAATTGTTGGCCTCGCCAGCCTCTAAATAGATCTTGCATTAAGATATAAGCTGCTTAGTGAATACGAAACGAGCATATAATACCAAAGATTTAAATATTGTTGTGAACAGTGTAATACTATTCCAAATAGTGTATTAAATAGTAAAGCACTTTCGTGAATAGTGCCCTACCTAATGAATAGTAATTACTATTCAAGATAAAAAGTACGTCTTGTCTACCACTTTCACCTAATCACATATTAACCTAATCAAAATCTTAATTAATATTGATTGATTGGAAAATATTAGTAAATAGTTTATCATCCCTATATTTTTGGTATATATATATATATATATATATATATATATATATATATATATATATATATATATATATATATATATATATATATATATATATATATATATACACGTGCTATTTGTCACCCTGGGTGAAAAATTGTTATTCTTCACCCCAGCCGTACCATGCGCCCTCACGCAACAGCCAAGCCATGGTTGGAAGGTCGTGAGGTGATTTACCCCATGCATGTGGTAACATTACAACGTTGCCTCAAAGAAAAGGTCTCTCACGATCAAGAAGGATCGTAAGAGAAATATGAGCGTGAGATAAAATTACTACACAACTTACGTCATGGAGGCTAAGATGGCCGCACCAAATGCACCAGCTGAAAAACAAAGGCTGCCGTAAAATTACGTCAATGAATTATGGTTGCAGGTGAAAAAAATATCTGGTTGTATTCCTAGTTTTTTAGATAAGACTGGGTTCTTCTCTCTTTTTTTAAGGGAAAGACTGGGTTCTTCGTAAAGTACTGTACTAGTACTACATTACGTGATTTCCTTCATTTTTCCATTATAAGTCTGAATTGGGACTCAAAATTAGAACACCGATCTGGAAAAAGTCATTATTTATAGAACCATTGGTCTCAATGGTCTCAAATGTTTCCACATATCAACTTGGCACTTTTATGAGTTACTGATTTTTTATATTATATCTAGACAGTTCGATTTTTGAACTCTAAATTCAAGCAATGATCTAAAAGAAGCACTTATCAAATTCTGGGCATGTATGTTAGTTTTGCAGTGTGGGGAGTCTGTTGCTTCATACTATGATGGGCTTTGTTTACCTAAGAACTTTAAAGAAAATTTTCAGTAAGTATGAGATAATTCAGAAAACAAATAAAAGAGTTGCAACCAGATCAAGAATATTACGTTAAGACTTCATCGACTATAACCAAGTTCTACATGGAAGAGAAACCGGCCAAAAGCCTACACAATCAACATGCTCGGGAAATTTCAAGATGAGTTGAAAACAACAATGTATTGTGCTGATATGCCAAGTAAAGCTGATGGTTCATTTATTAATTTTGATGTGTGGAGTTTCAAGACAAACAAACGTGAGCTAAGAGAATGAATGGATATTTCTAATAAAGTATGGTGTTATGGTTGGCAAAAGATGTCAAGATGTAATAATGATGCAACACAATTAACCTTGCATAAATAATTTGTTGCAAACAGAAGATTGTAGAAAATGCTAAGCATAAATAAAGCAATTAGTATCCTTCTATTAACTGGAGTGCAAAAACTCAATTCCATTTTTGTAAGGAGAGGCCAAGTAGTTTTACATACTCCGTTGTACGTACAAAGGTATAACCAGATAAAGAAGATGCAAATCATTGGCCTAAGGTATAGTTTCAGTTAAGTCATTACTATACTTGTGGCTACCCGCAAACAAAAGTAATATACTGGTGGCGGATGACATTCTAGTTAAAGACCCAAAACATGAAACGAGCAGTCATTGTCTGATGGGATGTTCTATTGGACTGGCTGCGTCATTATCACATCCAGGATGAGCCATCGTAATTTCTTGTCTCGTCATACGTAACTGAAAATGCAGATGAGAAGGCAATCAGAATACTGGATTTTATTTAAAAACAAGGAAGCGAGTGTGGAAAAGAACAATTGGCAACCAAAAGATAACCAACTAGGACAGGAGTACTTACTGACCAATCATCATTTTAAGGCCATCATTTTCTCATTGGGGAGTCGTGTCACATGCTTGTGACAAGTTTTCAGAGTGATCTCTATGGTGCTTTGATGTCTCGTCAAACACGGGTGGAGGTACATTATTAAACTACAAAATAAAATGCATGCCATGTAAAAACAAGAACCCAAACAACAATTTTGGATTTCATTATTTCTATAAAGAGCACCAGTGAGCCATGTGCTGAGTAACCATAGTTTTGAGCCCAGCACCTCAAAGATATTTAGACGCCTCCGATGGTTCTGTTACCATTAATTTCAGTGCCATCAACAGATGGGGTCAATGTTGTTCCTGAGAAAAAAAATAGATGGGGTCAATGAGTCAAGTTGATGCTTTGGTGTCTTTGAAGGAAATATGCCCTAGAGGTAATAATAAAGTTATTATTTATTTCCTTATATCATGATAAATGTTTATTATTCATGCTAGAATTGTATTAACCGGAAACATAATACATGTGTGAATACATAGACAAACAGATAGTCACTAGTAAGCCTCTACTAGACTAGCTCATTAATCAAAGATGGTTATGTTTCCTAACCATAGACATGTGTTGTCATTTGATTAATGGGATCACCTCATTAGAAGAATGATGTGATTGACATGACCCATTCCGTTAGCTTAGCACTTGATCGTTTAGTATATTGCTATTGCTTTCTTCATGACTTATACATGTTCCTATAACTATGAGATTATGCAACTCCGCCACCGGAGGAACACTTTGGGTACTACCAAACGTCACAACGTAACTGGGTGATTATAAAGGAGTACTACAGGTGTCTCCAAAGGTACTTGTTGGGTTGGCGTATTTCGAGATTAGGTTTTGTCACTCCGATTGTCGGAGAGGTATCTCTGGGCCTTCTCGGTAATACACATCACATAAGCCTTGCAAGCATTACAACTAATGAGTTAGTTGTGAGATGATGTATTACGGAACGAGTAAAGAGACTTACCAAGAACGAGATTGAACTAGGTATTGGATACCGACGATCGAATCTCGGGTAAGTAACATACCGATGACAAAGGGAACAACGTATGTTGTTATGCGGTCCTGACCGATAAAGATCTTCAGAGAAAATGTAGGGACCAATATGGGCATCCAGGTCCCGCTATTGGTTATTGACCGGAGACATGTCTCGGTCATGTCTACATTATTCTCGAACCGTAGGGTCCGCACGCTTAAGGTTTCGATGACAGTTATATTATGAGTTCATGTATTTTGATGTACCGAAGGTTGTTCGGAGTCCCGGATATGATCACGGACATGACGAGGAGTCTCGAAATGGTCGAGACATAAAGATTAATATATTGGACGGATATATTTGGACACCGGAAAGGTTCCGGAGAAGTTTGGAGCTCCGGAGGTTACCGGAACCCCGGGAGGTATATGGGCCTTATTGGGCCCATGTAGGAGGAAGGAGAAGGAACAAGGGAGGGGGGCGCGCCCCCCCAAGCCCAATCCGAATTGGGGAGGGGGCCGGCCCCCCCGGTCGTTTCTCCGTCCCCCTCTTCCTATTCCTAGTCCAAGTACTACTTCCTAATACTAGTACTCCTTCCTTCCCCTCCAAATAAGATAAGGAAGAGAGGGAAACCTACTTGGAGTAGGTTTCCCTCCCTATGGTGCGCCCCCTTGAGGCCGGCCACCTCCTCCCTCCCTCCTTTATATACGGGGTAGAGGGCACCCTAGAACACACAAGTTGATCCTTGAGATCGTTCCTTAGCCGTGTGCGGTGCCCCCTTCCACCATATTCCACCTCGGTCATATCATAGCAGTGCTTAGGCGAAGCCCTGCGTCGGTAGAACATCAAGATCGTCACCACGCCGTCGTGCTGACGGAACTCCCTCTCCCCGGAGCTTTGCTGGATCGGAGCCCGAGGAGCGTCATCGAGCTGAACGTGTGCCAAGAACTCGGAGGCGCCGGAGTAACGGCGCTGGGATCGGCTGGATCGCGAGGAGAACGTACGACTACTTCCTCTACGTTGTGATCGCTTCCGCTTTGGTCTACGAGGGTACGTAGACAATACTCTCCCCTCTCGTTGCTATGCCATCACCATGGTCCTGTGTGTGCGTAGGAAAATTTTAAATTACTACGTTCCCCAACAGTGGCATCCGAGCCTGGTTTTATGCGTTGTTGTCATATGCACGAGTAGAACACAAGTGAGTTGTGGGCGATACAAGTCATACTGCCTACCAGCATGTCATACTTTGGTTCAGCGGTATTGTGAGATGAAGCGGCCCGGACCGACATTACGCCAGACGCTTACGCGAGACTGGTTTCACCGTTACGAGCACTCGTGCTTAAAGGTGACCGGGCGGTGTCTGTCTCTCTCACTTTAGTTGAACTGAGTGTAGCTACGCCCGGTCCTTGAGAAGGTTAAAACGGAGTCTATTTGACGAAGTATCGTTGTGGTTTTGATGCGTAGGTAAGAACGGTTCTTGCTCAGCCCGTAGCAGCCACGTAAAACTTGCAATAACAAAGTAGAGGACGCCTAACTTGTTTTTGCAGGGCATGTTGTGATGTGATATGGTCAAGACGTGATGCTATATTTTATTGTATGAGATGATCATGTTTTGTAACCGAAGTTATCGGCAATCGGCGAAAGCCATATGGTTGTCGCTTTATTGTATGAAATGCAAACGCCATGTAATTGCTTTACTTTATCACTAAGCGGTAGCGATAGTCGTAGAAGCAACAGTTGGCGAGACGACAATGATGCTACGATGGAGATCAAGGTGTCGCGCCGGTGACGATGGTGATCACGACGGTGCTTCAGAGATGGAGATCACAAGCACAAGATGATGATGGCCATATCATATCACTTATATTGATTGCATGTGATGTTTATCCTTTATGCATCTTATCTTGCTTTGATTGACGGTAGCATTATAAGATGATCTCTCACTAAAATTATCAAGAAGTGTTCTCCTGAGTATGCACCGTTGCCAAAGTTCGTAGTACCCGGACACCACGTGATGATCGGGTGTGATAAGTTCTACGTCCATCTACAACGGGTGCAAAACAGTTGCACACGCTGAATACTCAGGTTAAACATGACGAGCCTAGCATATAACAGATATGGCCTCGGAACACGGAGACCGAAAGGTCGGCGTGAATCATATAGTAGATATGATCAACATAGTGATGTTCACCATTGAAACTACTCCATCTCACGTGATGATCGGACATGGTTTAGTTGATTTGGATCACGTAATCACTTGGATGACTAGAGAGATGTCTGTCTAAGTGGGAGGTTTTAATATGATTAATTAAACTTAAATTTATCATGAACTTAGTACCGATAGTATTTTTGCTTGTCTATGTTTACTGTAGATAGATGGCTCGTCTTTGTTGTTCCGTTGAATTTTAATGCGTTCCTTGAGAAAGCAAAGTTGAAAGATGATGGTAGCAATTACACGGACTGGGTCCGTAATTTGAGGATTATCCTCATTGCTGCACGTAAGAATTACGCCCTGGAAGAACCGCTGGGTGCCAGGCCTGCAGGAGCTACGCCAAGTTGTGAACGTCCGCAAAGCAAAGCTGATGACTACTCGATAGTTCAGTGTGCCATGCTTTACGGCTTAGAACCGGGTCTTCAACGACGTTTTGAACGTCATGGAGCATATGAGATGTTCCAGGAGTTGAAGTTAATATTTCAAGCAAATGCCCGGATTGAGAGATATGAAGTCTCCAATAAGTTCTATAGCTGCAAGATGGAGGAGAATAGTTACATCAGTGAACATATACTCAAAATGTCTGGGTATAATAATCACTTGATTCAACTGGGAGTTACTCTTCCGGATGATAGTGTCATTGACAGAATTCTCCAATCACTTTCACCAAGCTACAAGAGCTTCGTGATGAACTATAATATGCAAGGGATGACCAAAACAATTCCCGAGCTCTTCGCGATGCTGAAAGCCGCGGAGGTAGAAATCAAGAAAGAACATCAAGTGTTGATGGTCAACAAAACCACTAGTTTCAAGAAAAAGGGCAAAGGAAAGAAGAAGGGAAACTTCAAAAAGAACAGCAAGAAAGTTGCTGCTCAAGAGAAGAAACCCAAGTCTGGGCCTAATCCTGAAACTGAGTGTTTTTACTACAAGCAGATCGACATCGAAGCGGAACTGCCCCAAGTATTTGGCGGATAAGAAGGATGGCAAGGTGAACAAAGGTATATGTGATATACATGTTATTGATGTGTACCTTACTAGAGCTCGTAGTAGCACCCGGGTATTTGATACTGGTTACATTGCTAATATTTGCAACTCAAAACAGGGACTACAGAATAAACGAGCAATCGCAAAGGACGAGGTGACGGCGCGCGTGGGAAACGGTTCCAAGGTCAATGTGATCGCGGTCGGCACGCTACCTCTACATCTACCTTCGGGATTAGTTTTAGACCTAAATAATTGTTATTTGGTGCCAGCGTTGAGCATGAACATTATATCTGGATCTTGTTTAATGCGAGACGGTTATTCATTTAAATCAGAGAATAATGGTTGTTCTATTTATATGAGTAATATCTTTTGTGGTCACGCACCCTTGAAGAATGGTCTATTTTTATTGAATCTCGATAGTAGTAATACACATATTCATAATGTTGAAACCAAAAGATGCAGAATTGATAATGATAATGCAACTTATTTGTGGCACTGCCGTTTAGGTCATATCGGTGTAAAACGCATGAAGAAACTCCATACTGATGGGCTTCTGGAATCACTTAATTATGAATCACTTGGTACTTGCGAACCGTGCCTCATGGGCAAGATGACCAAAACACCGTTCTCCGGAACTATGGAGCGAGCAACTGATTTGTTGGAAATCATACATACTGATGTTTGTGGTCCAATGAATGTTGAGGCACGCCAAGTGGTATCGTTATTTTCTCACCTTCACAGATGATTTGAGCAGATATGGGTATATCTACTTAATGAAACACAAATCTGAAACATTTGAAAAGTTCAAAGAATTTCAGAGTGAAGTGGAAAATCATCGTAACAAGAAAATAAAGTTCCTACGATCTGATCGTGGAGGAGAATATTTGAGTTACGAGTTTGGTTTACATTTAAAACAATGTGGAATAGTTTTCAACTCACGCCACCCGAACACCACAGAGAAATGGTGTGTCCGAACGTCAGAATCGTAATTTACTTGATATGTTGAGATCTATGATGTCTCTTACTGATTTACCGCTATCGTTTTGGGTATATGCTTTAGAGACGGCCGCATTCACGTTAAATAGGGCACCATCTAAATCCGTTGAGACGACACCGTATGAACTATGGTTTGGCAAGAAACCAAAGTTGTCGTTTCTTAAAATTTGGGGCTGCGATGCTTATGTGAAGAAACTTCAACCAGATAAGCTCGAACCCAAATCGGAAAAATGTATCTTCATAGGATACCCAAAGGAGACTGTTGGGTACACCTTCTATCACAGATCTGAAGGCAAGATTTTCGTTGCTAAATTCGGATCCTTTCTAGAGAAGGAGTTTCTCTCGAAAGAAGTGAGTGGGAGGAAAGTAGAACTTGATGAGATAATCTGTATCTGCTCCCTTATTGGAAGGTAATTCATCACAAGAAATGGTTCCTGTGACAACTACACCAATTAGTGAGGAAACTAATGATATTGATCATGAAACTTCAGATCAAGTTGCTACTGAACTTCGTAGGTCAACCAGAGTAAAATACGCACCAGAGTGGTACGGTAATCCTATTCTGGAAGTCATGTTACTTGACCATGGCGAACCTACAAACTATGAAGAAGCGATGGTGAGCCCAGATTCCGCGAAATGGCTGGAAGCCATGAAATCTGAGATGGGATCCATGTATGAAAACAAAGTATGGACTTTGGTTGACTTGCCCGATGGTCGGCAAGCCATTGAGAATAAATGGATCTTTAAGAAGAAGACTGACGCCGATGGTAATGTAACTGTCTATAAAGCTCGACTTGTTGCAAAAGGTTTTCGACAAGTTCAAGGGGTTGACTACGATGAGACTTTCTCACCAGTGGCGATGCTTAAGTCTGTCCGAATCTTGTTAGCAATTGCCGCATTTTATGATTATGAAATTTGGCAAATGGATGTAAAAACTACATTCTTGAATGGATTTCTAGAAGAAGAGTTGTATATGATGCAACCAGAAGGTTTTGTTGATCCAAAGGGCGCTAACAAAGTGTGCAAGCTCCAGCGATCAATTTATGGTCTGGTGCAAGCCTCTAGGAGATGGAATAAACGCATAGATAGTGTTATCAAAGCATATGGTTTTATATGCACTTTTGGAGAAGCCTGTATTTACAAGAAAGTGAGTGAGAGCTCTGTAGCATTTCTGATATTATATGTAGACGACATATTATTGATTGGAAATGATATAGAATTTCTGGATAGCATAAAAGGATACTTGAACAAAAGTTTTTCAATGAAAGACCTCGGTGAAGCTGCTTACATATTGGGCATCAAGATCTATAGAGATAGATCAAGACGCTTAATTGGACTTTCACAAAGCACATACCTTGATAAAGTTTTGAAGAAGTTCAAAATGGATCAGGCAAAGAAAGGTTTTTACCTGTATTACAAGGTATAAGATTGAGTCGACTCAATGCCCGACCACAACAGAAGATAGAGAGAAAATGAAAGATGTTCCCTATGCTTCAGCCATAGGCTCTATCATGTATGCAATGCTGTGTACCAGACCTGACGTATGCTTAGCTGTAAGCTTGGCAGGAAGGTACCAAAGTAATCCAGGAGTGGATCATCGACAGCGGTCAAGAACATCCTGAAATACCGAAAAGGACTAAGGATATGTTTCTCGTATATGGAGGTGACAAAGAGCTAGTCGTAAATGGTTACGTCGATGCAAGCTTTGACACCGATCCGGACGATTCTAAATCGCAAACCGGTAATGCGTGTTTTTGTTAAACGGTGGAGCTGTCAGTTGGTGCAGTTCTAAACAAAGCGTCGTGGCAGGATCTACATGTGAAGCGGAGTACATAGCTGCTTCGGAAGCAGCAAATGAAGGAGTCTGGATGAAAGAGTTCATTTCCGATCTAGGTGTCATACCTAGTGCATCGGGACCAATGAAGATCTTCTGTGACAATCTTGGTGCAATTGCCTTGGCAAAGGAATCCAGATTTCACAAGAGGACCAAGCATATCAAGAGACGCTTCAATTCCATTCGGGACCAAGTCCAAGTGGGAGACATAGAGATTTGCAAAATACATACGGATCTGAATGTTGCAGACCCGTTGACTAAGCCTCTTCCACGAGCAAAACATGATCAGCACCAAGACTCCATGGGTGTTAGAATCATTCTTGTGTGATCTAGATTATTGACTCTAGTGCAAGTGGGAGACTGAAGGAAATATGCCCTAGAGGCAATAATAAAGTTATTATTTATTTCCTTATATCATGATAAATGTTTATTATTCATGCTAGAATTGTATTAACCGGAAACATAATACATGTGTGAATACATAGACAAACAGATAGTCACTAGTAAGCCTCTACTAGACTAGCTCATTAATCAAAGATGGTTATGTTTCCTAACCATAGACATGTGTTGTCATTTGATTAATGGGATCACCTCATTAGAAGAATGATGTGATTGACATGACCCATTCCGTTAGCTTAGCACTTGATCGTTTAGTATATTGTTATTGCTTTCTTCATGACTTATACATGTTCCTATAACTATGAGATTATGCAACTCCCGTTTACGGAGGAACACTTTGGTACTACCAAACGTCACAACGTAATCGGGTGATTATAAAGGAGTACTACAGGTGTCTCCAAAGGTACTTGTTGGGTTGGCGTATTTCGAGATTAGGTTTTGTCACTCCGATTGTCGGAGAGGTATCTCTGGGCCTTCTCGGTAATACACATCACATAAGCCTTGCAAGCATTACAACTAATGAGTTAGTTGTGAGATGATGTATTACGGAACGAGTAAAGAGACTTACCGATGCTTGAGATTGAACTAGGTATTGGATACCGACGATCGAATCTCGGGTAAGTAACATACCGATGACAAAGGGAACAACGTATGTTGTTATGCGGTCTGACCAATAAAGATCTTCGTAGAAAATGTAGGAACCAATATGGGCATCCAGGTCCCGCTATTGGTTATTGACCGGAGACATGTCTCGGTCATGTCTACATTATTCTCGAACCGTAGGGTCCGCACGCTTAAGGTTTCGATGACAGTTATATTATGAGTTCATGTATTTTGATGTACCGAAGGTTGTTCGGAGTCCCGGATATGATCACGGACATGACGAGGAGTCTCGAAATGGTCGAGACATAAAGATTAATATATTGGACGGATATATTTGGACACGGAAAGGTTCCGGAGAAGTTTGGAGCTCGGGAGGTTACCGAACCCCCGGAGGTATATGGGCCTTATTGGGCCCATGTAGGAGGAAGGAGAAGGAACAAGGGAGGGGCGCGCCCCAAGCCCAATCCGATTGGGGAGGGGGCCGCCCCTTTCCTTTCTCCTTCCCCTCTTCCTATTCCTACTACTAGTACTACTTCCTAATACTAGTACTCCTTCCTTCCCCTCAAAATAAGATAAGGAAAGAGAGGGAAACCTACTTGGAGTAGGTTTCCTCCCTATGGTGCGCCCCTTGAGGCCGGCCACCTCCTCCCTCCCTCCTTTATATACGGGGTAGAGGGGCACCCTAGAACACACAAGTTGATCCTTGAGATCGTTCCTTAGCCGTGTGCGGTGCCCCCCTCCACCATATTCCACCTCGGTCATATCATAGCAGTGCTTAGGCGAAGCCCTGCGTCGGTAGAACATCAAGATCGTCACCACGCCGTCGTGCTGACGGAACTCCCTCTCCCCGGAGCTTTGCTGGATCGGAGCCCGAGGAGCGTCATCGAGCTGAACGTGTGCCAAGAACTCGGAGGCGCCGGAGTAACGGGCGCTGGGATCGGCTGGATCGCGAGGAGAACATACGACTACTTCCTCTACGCCAGATCGCTTCCGCTTTGGTCTACGAGGGTACGTAGACAATACTCTCCCCTCTCGTTGCTATGCCATCACCATGGTCCTGTGTGTGCGTAGGAAAATTTTAAATTACTACGTTCCCCAACAGTCTTGTCAAAGGAGGAAGTACTTGCTGAAACTGCAAAAATAAAAGGAAATCCAGGTGACAACTTACCTCCCGTACATGATTTAATGTTTTTATTACTTGTAACTATAACAACACCACTCTACCTCGGCAACCATTGGTTTCGAGATTCATGAAGTTAAAACAAGCTAGTAATAAAAATTCAACCATGAAAAGAAGCCACAAATCAATGAAAATCTAAAATGGGGGTAAAATTTAAATCTTTCAGTCTCCTAATTGTAGAGCTTCATTTATTGAGAAATAAGACTTTTTTAGGAAACATGTACATGGATTATGACAATACTGAAAAACCCTTCCTTCAATCATGGCGTATACATGACGAGTGAAGGTAAACTATAATTGACATAATCTATGAACACTTACACATTAGACAAGGTAGCGGTTCAATCAGCTCTAGAACAAATGTGTTAAGTATGAAAGTATTTTTCATAGTATTTGCATTTGCTACATTCTAATTTTTCTAGTGCAGGTGGCTCACTTCCCACCAAGACTAAATAGTAAGATAGATACTAAATATTCATATATAAATTTGTACAGTGAGTAGCATGCCACAATAGGACATATAGAGTACATTAAATCTCAAGTATTTATGCTCGTTTCAAGAGTGTGCCAAAACATAAGTTAAATCTTGGTAGTGACTGAAGCAGACTATTGGAAAGTATAAATTCAATAAATAGGATTCTTCTGCTTTTAGTAATAGATGAATGGCATGAATTATATCTTTGTAGCGACTATTGCATCACATACTAAGAATAAAAAATCAAAAATTCCATATTGGATTTACCTTGACGACTCAAATATGATGAGGGAACTTGGATTTTCAAAAAAAATTGCAAGTGAACTATAAAATACTAACATCGTTTAGCTCACAAAAACATAGATGAAAAATACTACACAACCTAAACTATGAAAGGGTTCGGTGGATTCAACATTTAGCTCACCTTAGGCCATACGAGGCTAAAGTTTTGAGACAGGGCGTCAAAACGCAGGCTGGAACTGCACCATATGATCATTTTAAGAAGTATTTCTTTCTTACGAAGGTAGACAATCTTTAGGCTACAATTCATTTTACTATGCAATAATAATAAAATATAACTAGATAAAAGTATATTTCGCCATTTCAGGTTCTGGCACCTACAATTAAAGGTTACTGTAATTGAATGGCTATCTTAATAGCTAAAAAACTAAAATATAACAATCAATGAGCGACTCAATGTAACATCACATTCATTCAGGATATAAGCATGCTTGTACAGAGATAACCAGATAGCTCCTCAAACCAAGTAGAACATCACATAGTAGCCAGCCAATTGATTGCACTATATCTATAAGATAGTAGCCCTGAACCATCAATTCAGCTCTACTTTGCTCCAATTCTTAACAAAGTTATCTAAAGTGAATATTAGAAAAAGGAATTGTTGACAAGAAGATTATTTCCTTGACAACACCTAATTTCCTGGCAGACAAATATCAAAAGAAAACACCATATGTGCACGTAATCTGACATATATCACTAGTAGAAAATAGGGCAATGGTCCAGGCCCGGCCAACCCATTAGTCCCGGTTCAATCCAGAACCGGGACCAATGGGGGCATTGGACCCGGTTCGTGAGCCCCAGGGGCCGGCCGGGCCACGTGGGCCATTGGTCCCGGTTCGTCTGGACCTTTTGGTCCCGGTTGGTGGGACGAACCGGGACCAATGGGCCTCGCTCCTCGCCCACCACAATTGGTCCCGGTTGGTGGGACGAACCGGGACCAAAAGCTGCCCTTTAGTCCCGGTTCAAGTCACCAACCGGGACCAATTATTTGCCTATATATACCCCTCTCCCGCGAGCAGAGCACTCCGAGTGCTCTGTTTTTCGTGGCAGGTGAGGGTAGAGCTTTGCGGTGCTCTAGCTCACCTCCTATGCACACGAGGTGTTCGATGGAATGCCCGAGCCACACTACTTAAGCTTTCTCCTCTCCAAGGTTTAGCGTTCCGTCACATCCCGTCCCCGTCTTCACCGCCGTCGATCGCCCGCGCCGATCTCGTCGCCGGCACCACCGTGGTGAGCCTCTTGTTCTTATCTTATCTTAATTTAGATGCTCTGCAGAGCTTTATGTTGTTAGATGAGAACTATGTATGTACTTTGGTTTTAATGTGATGATGAACTTCTATTAATTTGGTTACTTGATTATCTATTCATGATGTTCTGTAATGATTTTTGAAACACTTAATTATATATAATGCACGCAAATGAACCGGGAATGGATGTACGGTTCAAGACACACCTCCGAGTACATTAAGGGCGTGCATGATTTTCTCGAAGTGGCTGAGGCAAACAAGCAGAATGGTTTTATGTGTTGTCTATGCCCTATATGTGGGAATACGAAGTCTTACTCTGACTGCAAAATCCTCCACACCCACCTGTTTTACAAGGGTTTCATGCCACACTATAATGTTTGGACGAGGCACGGAGACATAGGGGTTATGATGGAAGACGTCGAAGAAGAAGAGTACGATGACAACTATGTGCCCCCTGAATACGGTGATGCTACTGAACATCAAGACGAACCAGACGATGTGCACGATGATGCTGCAACGAGCGAAGCTGCTGAAGATCAAGAGGAACCAGACGATGTGCCCGATGATGATGATCTCCGCACGGTCATTGTCGATGCAAGGACGCAATGCGAAAGTCAAAAGGAGAAGCTGAAGTTCGATCGCATGTTAGAGGACCACAAAAAAGGGTTGTACCCCAATTGCGAAGATGGCAACACAAAGCTCGGTACCGTCGGAATTGCTGCAAAGGAAGGCAGAGAATGCTGTGCCTGACAAAGGATTTGAGAAGCTACTGAAAATATTGAAGAAGAAGCTTCCAAAGGATAACGAATTTCCCTACAGTACATACGCAGCAAAGAAGGTCGTATGCCCTCTAGGATTGGAGGTGGAGAAGATACATGCATGCCCTAATGACTGCATCCTCTACCACGGTGCGTACAAGGATCTGAACGAATGCCCGGTATGCGGTGCATTACGGTATAAGATCAGACGAGATGACCCTGGTGATGTTGACGGCGAGCCCCCCAGGAAGAGGGTTCCTGCGAAGGTGATGTGGTATGCTCCTATAATACCACGGTTGAAACGTTTGTTCAGAAATAGAGAGCATGCCAAGTTGATGCGATGGCACAGTGAGGACCGTAAGAAAGACGGGAAGTTGAGAGCACCCGCTGACGGTCGCAATGGAGAAAAATGGAGAGAAAGTACTGGGATGAGTTTGCAAAGGACCCAAGGAACGTATGGTTTGCTTTAAGCGCAGATGGCATTAATCCTTACGGGGAGCAGAGCAGCAATCACAGCACCTGGCCCGTGACTCTATGTATGTATAACCTTCCTCCTTGGATGTGCATGAAGCGGAAGTTCATTATGATGCCAGTTCTCATCCAAGGCCCTAAGCAACCCGGCAACAACATTGATGTGTACCTAAGGCCATTAGTTGAAGAACTTTTACAGCTGTGGAATGGAAACGGTGTATGTACGTGGGATGAGCACAAACATGAGGAATTTAACCTAAAGGCATTGTTGTTCATGACCATCAACGATTGGCCCGCTCTCAGTAACCTTTCAGGACAGACAAACAAGGGATACCACGCATGCACGCACTGTCTACTTGACACCGATAGTATATACCTGGCAAGCTGCAGGAAGAATGTGTACCTGTGCCATCGTCAATTTCTTCCGACCAACTATCAATGTCGAAAGAAAGGCAAGCATTTCAAAGGCGAGGCAGATCACCGGAAGAAGCCTGCCATGCGTACCGGTGATCACGTACTTGCTATGGTCAATGATTTACACGTAATCTTTGGAAATGGTCCCGGCGGACTAGCTGTTCCGAATGACGCTGACAATCATGCACCCATGTGGAAGAAGAAATCTATATTTTGGGACCTACCCTACTGGAAAGACCTAGAGGTCCGCTCTTGATCGACGTGATGCACGTGACGAAGAACCTTTGCGTGAACCTGCTAGGCTTCTTGGGCGTTATGGGAAGACAAAAGATACACCCGAGGCACGGGAGGACCTGCAACGCTTGCACGAAAAAGAGGGCATGCCTCCGAAGCAGTATGAAGGTCCTGCCAGCTACGCTCTTACGAAAGAAGAGAAAGAAATCTTCTTTGAATGCCTGCTCAGTATGAAGGTCCCGACTGGCTTCTCGTCAAATATAAAGAGAATAATAAATATGCCAGAGAAAAAGTTCCAGAACCTTAGGTCTCATGACTGCCACGTGATTATGACGCAACTGCTTCCGGTTGCATTGAGGGGGCTTCTACCGGAAAACGTCCGATTAGCCATTGTGAAGCTATGTGCATTCCTCAATGCAATCTCTCGTAAGGTGATCGATCCAGAAATCATACCAAGGCTAAGGAGTGATATGGTGCAATGTCTTGTCGGGCTTTCGAGCTGGTGTTCCCACCATCCTTCTTCAATATCATGACGCACGTCCTAGTTCATCTAGTTGACGAGATTGTCATTCTGGGCCCCGTATTTCTACACAATATGTACCCCTTTGAGAGGTTCATGAGAGTCCTAAAGAAATATGTCCGTAACCGCGCTAGGCCAGAAGGAAGCATCTCCATGGGCCATCAAACAGAGGATGTCATCGGGTTTTGTGTTGACTTCATTCCTGGCCTTAAGAGATAAGTCTTCCTAAATCGCGGTATGAGGGGAGACTGACTGGAAAAGGCACGCTTGGAAGGGACTCAATAATATGCAGGGACGGATATTCTTGGTCTCAAGCACACTACACAGTTCTACAGAACTCTACCTTGGTGACCCCTTATGTCGATGAACACAAGAACAGTCTGCGCTCCAAACACCGAGCAAAGGCGACGATCGGATTACATGTGAACACATCAGACTTTCAGCAGTTGGTTGGAAGCACGTATCGTGAGGTGACAACACTGTTTGTGATGAGTTGTACTTGTTGTCCAGGGGACCATCTTTGACTGTATTGATTTGGAAAGGATACGAGATAAATGGGAATACATTTTACACGATTGACCAAGATCAGAAGAGCACCAACCAAAACAGCGGAGTCCGCTTTGATGCAACAACCGAGAGAGGAACGGACACATATTATGGTTACATAGTGGACATATGGGAACTTGACTACGGACGTGATTTTAAGGTCCCTTTGTTTAAGTGCAAATGGGTCAATCTGTCAGGAGGCGGGTATGTGTAGACCCACAAAGATGTAATGACAACAGTGGATCTGAAAAATCTTGGGTACACTGACGAACCGTTCGTCCTAGCCAATGATGTGGCACAGGTTATCTATGTGAAGGACATGTCTACCAGACCGAGAAAGATAAAAGATAAGGAAGCGAATACATCATACGATGAGCCAAAGCACCACATAGTTCTTTCAGGAAAAAGGGACATCGTGGGAGTGGAGGATAAGACAGACATGTCTGAAGATTATGAAAAGTTTCATGAAATTCCTCCCTTCAAAGTCAAGGCTGACCCCAGCATCCTGATAAACGATGAAGATTATCCATGGTTACGGCGCAATAAGGAAATGACACAAGCGAAGAAAAGTGAAGACTTTCTCCCGCAACTATTATGATGATACCATGCCAACTTTATAATCGACGAGTATGATACCATGCCAACTTTCAACTTTTTCGTAGTTCATTCAAATGCTTTAATGTCTTATGGTTCGGCCCTCGTAATAATTAAAAATAGCAACAGTAAGTTTTTTGTTGTAAGTAGAAACAAAATAAAATAAATAAAGCAAGAAAGAAAACAAAAAAACAAAAAAAGTGCTTTCAAATTTGAAAAGTAATGGCACTAACAGAAAGTTTATAATTTTCCTGAAACTAAAAGCAAAAAGAATTAAAAAATAAAGCAGAAAACAAAAGAAAATAAATAATGCAGAAAACAAAACAAAAAAACTAGAAAAAAATAAAAATAGCAAAAATAAGTAAACAAAACAAAAAAACAAAAAAATTGCCACCTACTGGGCCACCACAGCCTGAATACGACTAGAAACCCATCAATGGGCCAGGATTCAGGCCTGCCGGCAGGCCAAGAGGCCCATCGAACATAGCAGTAACAAGTAGGCCCGTAAGCCTGCAATGGAGAGGAGGTTGAGAGGGTGCGGCGGTGGGGCTTATAAACCATCGCGCCCCTCTCAACTAGCGCGGTGGGACTAAACTTTGGCCCCGACGCGTGCAGCACAGGGGCCTTTGGTCCCGGTTGGTGGCACCAACCGGGACTAAAGGGGGGCATTGGTACCGGTTCGTGCACCAACCGGTACCAAAGGCCGCCGCTTCCTGCCCTTTGGGCTGCCGACAAAGAGGCCTTTGGTCCCGGTTGGTGCCATGAACCGTGACTAAAGGGTGCATTAGTCCCGGTTGGTTTCACGAACCGGGACCAATGGCTTTGCTATATAAGCAAACACTTTGCAAAAATTCAGAATCTCATCGCCAGTTGCCCCCCCGACGACGCCGACCCGCCTCCTCGACGCCGCCAGGCTGCTCCACCTCGCCGTCGCCGCCGCCGCCAAGGCCGTCGCCCCCCAACCAGCGCCGTCCTCGTCGCCCGGCCTCCCGAGCCTGCGCCATCCTCGTCGCCCGGCCTCCCGAGCCCGCCCCCTCCGCCCAGCCGCCGCCCGAGCCCCCGAGCCCCACCTTGTGGCCACGCCTCGCCGCCCCACCGTCGCCATCGTCATCTAGTCAGCCCCATTGTGAGCCGCCACACAAGACCGGCTCTGTTTTTCTTTCACTTTTATTAGTTTAACTTTTTTCATATATATATATATATATATATATATTGTATATGTGTATGTATGTGGCTATGTGTATGTAGATGTTCAAAATGTATAAAAAATTGTTCAGAGCATGTTTTTCTTCATATATGTATTTTTGTTCATATGTGTATTAATGTTTTCATATATGCAAAAGATAGATTTTTAGGAAAGTTAGGTTTTTTCTGTTCATAGATTTTTTTGGTGATATTAATTATTGTAGAAATATGCAAATGTTTGTATATTCATATGAACAATGCATTAGGCAAGACCTTTGTTTTTTCAAATTTTCTATTTGAACATTTTTTAAACAAGCAATACTAAAAGAATGAGAGGAAAAGGAAAATAAGAAGAGGAAGAAAGGAGAAGAAGAGGAGAAATAAATAAGAAGAGGAAATAAGAAGAAGAAGAGGAGAAGAAGAAGGAATAGAGGAGAAGAAGAAAATATAAAATTTCTATTTTTCTTCTTCTCCTCTATTCCTTTCTTCTTCTCCTTTTTTTCTTCTTCCTCTTTCTTCCTTTTCCTTATTTTCCTTTCGCAAGAAGAAGAAAAAGAAGAGTAGAAGAAGAAGAAAGGAATAGAGGAGAAAGAAGAAACTTCAACACGAGTGGGGGTACCGATACCGCCTCCCAGATAAAATTTTTTTCCCACGTATATGTATTTCGAGTAGTTGTCGATATAACCCGCTGGAGTTAACTTCAACATGTGGTGTGTTAGATATATATTCCCCCTCTCGACCGTGTTAACTTATACAACGGCAGCACCCCCTCGGCCCTCTCGCCGACCAAAACTCTCGAGGACACACAAACCCTAGAGAGAAAACGATGTTGGTAGCTCCTACCCCTCCCGCCGCCCTACCCGATAAATTAACTCTCTCGAGGCCACCCAAATTAACCCTTGAAGCGTTCTGTCGAGGCGACCCCAAACCCTAGAGAGAAAACGATGTTGGTCTCCTACCCCCTCCCACCGCGCCCCTACCCGACAAATTAACTCTCTGAGGCCACCAAACTAACATGATTCCTTATTGTGATTAGCTAGCTAGTTCTACGTTTGCCACTAATATATATATATATATATATATATATATATATATATATCCATCTGTACCATGTTTGAATAATAATTGACATGTTGTAAATATTTGCAGAAACTATGGAGCACTCCCGAAGAAACAGAAGCGATGTTGGGGCACATAATCGCACAAGGAAGTGATGAAGTTGCGTCATTTATCAACGACACCAGACTGGGTGAAGAAGAGGGCTATGTTCATGATGGCTTCGACCCATTAATGCCGGTACAAGAAGAGGACTATGTTCATGATGGCTCCGGTCACACAATGGAGGTACAAGCAGAAGGAGACCGTCTTGACTCCTTGTGACCAAACCGAGTCCGGCCAGGTATATATTAATTAGTTAAGCCCGTGCTGACTAGTTAATTGATGCATCCATTGTTTTGGTATATGTACACATATCAATTACTCTCGTCTTTCTTTCTTATAATTTCTAGCCCTCCGGATCGAGCACAACTTCGGTAAGGAGACGAGGCCCAAGAAAAGTTGAGCTCGGATGAAAAGTTTGAGATCATAGAAATCGCGCCCAGACGGTGAACCGATTGAACCCATGCGGACAAGGAAGGCATTTTCTGCTTTCGGTCGCGGGGTTCTTGTTAGGGACAAGATCCCGATCAGCATCCATCAATGGTATAAGCCTAAGGAGGAAGACCACGAGGTGTCTTATGTCAATGATATGCGTAAAGAAAATCTTTGGACTGAGCTGAAGGCAAATTTCACCCTACCACCGTGAGGAGGATCCGGAGAAGCCAGCTAAAGAGCAATTAATCAAGTCTTGTGCTCTTAAGAAGATGGCAACCCTAATGAGGAGGTGGAGGAAAGAGCTGAACCAGTTTGTCGAGAAAGATAAGACACCAGAATTCATCGGCAAATATGAGAAGATCAAAGATCATCGCCCGCATTTGTGGCCCACAAGACATTGGTAAAGAGTAAGAAGATGTCGGCGACAAACAAGAAAAATGCTGCGAAGAAGAAGCTTCACCATCGCACGGGGTCGTGGCTACCTCAAAGCCCGCCTAAGTGGTCCAAGGCTGAGAATGATCTGCTTGATAAAGGGATCGAACCGGAGACAATGTCTTGGCAGACCGTTGCGGACTTGGTTCCTCGGGCTGGTGGAACCTTGGACCCGTAACAGGAAGTGCCAAGGACGGACGAGCAAGCGCAAATACCAGTCGTGAAGCTTCGGCACTATATCGATGCGCAGCGAGGGACGTTCCTTCCAAACAGGGAGAAGGACGAGCTCACAATGCCCCTTTGGGAATCCCGAGCACCACGGACGGACACGAGGCACGCCAGGCTCCCTTTCGTGGAAGGTTGGTTTTCCGGATGCGGGGTTCCAAAACCCACGAGAGGAGGAAGAAACTGGAGCAGGACCAACTGCAGCGCGCTGCGAAAGGGTAATGGGGCTAGAGGAACGAGAAGAGGAACGAGAAGCAGCAGATCGCAGCAAACGACCTGCTGAAGCTTCCCCCCAAGCTACCCCGCCATCTCAGCGGAGAAGCAGCGTGGCTTCCATCGAGCTGCTTCAGCCGAAGCATGTTTTGACGGCTCCTGCCGGCTATCCCGTGGATGGTATCACGGAGTCTCAAAGTTGCCACATTATGGCGCGATGGATGACTTTTAAGGTCAAGGCGGCTGTTGGCCAAGTTTATCCTAGTGGACCCGGCACAACTTATCACTGCCAGCCGATTCCAGAAGGATATGCTAAGGTGATGGTGGATGAAATAACGGAGGGATTTGAGGACCTCCCGCTTGACCACCCTACCGGTGAAGGGAGACTAGGCTGTGTTCGCTCTGAAGACTCCATGCCTATGGCGGAAGGAGCTCATCAACCTTCCGAACTGGGCGCCTCCGCCTCCTCCTCCTCCTCCGTGAAGTCAGACACTCCGCCTCCTCCACCGCCTCCTCCTCCGGGCGAGTGACGATCAGGCACGCGTGGCGGCACTCCGCCTCCTTCTCCGGCGCGTGGCGGCACTCCGCCTCCTTCTCCGCTGCTTGGCGCGCCCGAGCAGCCAGCCTCCTCCTTCTCCGCCTCGTCAGCAAGGGCGGAAGAGACCCGCCGCCGCTCCGGCTGCTCCGGCGCGTCGTAGTCCTTCTCCTCCGCCTCGTAAGCAAGCAGAAAAGAAGACATCCGCTCTGCCGGCGTCTAGCAGTACAGCCAAAGGCGGGAGGAATATAGATTCGGTACTTCTCTAAAGACTCCAGAGAAGTTACCGTACGAGAGGACCGAGGAGGAAAACGCGAAGATCGCGCAGACCGAAGTGGATCCGGTGAAAGACCGGCCGGGAAGTACTGTAAGACATCAAAGAGCAAAAGAATGAGCAGCTAAGAAAAAAATTGACCAGCTCGGTGAACAAGCAAACCAATCGTGCCCCCTGCTCAATGTGTCTAGCGGCAACATCGTCGCTAATGTTCCGGGGATGGTGGCCGGTTATGGCAATCTAGAAGATTACCTGCCTGACGATGCACTTCCTAAATACATGAAGGTGGACGAACACAGATACGAGTACGGGAAGCCTCTCGTCAAAGATGAAAAATCTCTAACAACGATGATGCGAAGATTCCATACTTGGTACATGAAAACCTGCAGAGAGTCTGGGGGGACAAATTGTTTGTATCTGAACATTAAACAGGAGCACGACCTCGTTGGAACTGATCTGTAGTGTGTTCCATTTGAGGAGTTCTTCGAGTTCTTCAATCGAAAGGCCCTCGATAAATTAACGGTCTTTTGCTACTGCCTGTAAGTACTATTTCTATCATTAAGTCTCTATATATAGCTCGGCTCTTTCGTTGCATGTATTTATAATTAATTATCCTCAATATATTATGAATATTGAAGATCAAAGTGCAAAAAATGAAATCTATGATATTGGGTTCATTAACACAAATATCATAGATGTATTTCTGGTTGAAAAGCACATCAAAGAGGCCGAGGACAACTTGCTACAATCGTTGATGAAAAATCAAAAAAAAGATACCATACTCTTTTCTTATAACGGCAAGTGAGTGTTACTGACCGTTTGCATATTCGGTTTCCCTTATTACTCGAGCGAGGTTATAGTAATGTAATTGATGTGTTATGCATGCGTGCGCAGGTTCCACTATATTCTTCTGGAGATTAAGCTTGAGCGTGGACTAGTAACCGTCTTAGACTCGAGACGGAAAGATCCCAACACCTATGCGGACATGACTGAAATGCTCAGCAAGTAAGTTCAATTAACCGATCATTATCGCACCATAGCGGCAACTTTTTGTTCATTTCCTGATATCTCAAGTAATAATAATTACTTTCTTTGTCTTGCAGGGTTTGGAAACAGTTCACCGCAAAAGCTTCGGGACTGCCGAAGGAGCTGCGATATATATACCGAAAGTAAGTACTCTTGGCTAGCTAGTTGTGCGCATCTCCCATTGATTCTATAGCTATACTTTCATCAATGCCATTTATAATGCTTCATTATCAGTTTGATTGACCTCTATTTCTCGTAAAGTGCTTGTGGCAGGAACAAGGGAATGATTTCTGTGGATACTACGTAATGCGAGTTCATATACAACGCGACTTTGAAAAACAAGCGGGGCTACTCTCCAAGACAATATGAAGTGCGTAAGCAATTAATAATATATTCACAATTTCATTTTATTACACCATCATTTCTGTTGAGTTTCATTCATATATATGTATTAATTAACCCCCTTCTTCAAATTAGACGTGGCAGACGCGGAATGAACTCCTAGAACCAGATCACATTAAAGCAATTCAAGAGGAATTGGAGGGATTCTTTCTTGACCACGTCATCAATAAAGCCGGAGAATACCATGTGGAAGTTGATTTCAAATGCTAGGGGACTGTAATTGAGAGATCTGATATATTGTACATGTATGTAGCCAGTAGCGTTGGGCATACATGATACGAAAACTTGTTTTAAATTGTTCGACCAATCTCTCGGAGAAGGAGAGGTCGATCGATCATTTCTCTCGGTATGCATGATGAACTTCTGTACTCGATGGTTCCCTTCATTTTCTTACTAGCTATCGTGTCGAGGGCTATATGTATATAGTACATAGCGTCGACCAAGCACGGATGAAAGAGAGGACAATTCTCTCTATTAATTAGCTAGCTAACACAATATATGAAACACCTAAATTAACCCCCAAAACCCCCAACCTCCCCCTTTCAAAAAAAACAAAACCCCAGCCATCGAATCTTGTGGCGTGGATGCCTATTGGTCCCGGTTGGTGCCACCAACTGGGACCAAAGGCCCCCCTGCCTGGGCTCGGCGCACCGGCCACATGAAGGACCATCTGTCCCGGTTCGTGTTAGAACCGGAACTAAAGGGGGGAGGTATTAGTAACGACCCATTAGTCCTGGTTCATGAACCGGGACTAAAGGCCCTTACGAACCGGGACTAATAGGTGTTTTTCTACTAGTGTATGCAGCAGCCAATGTTTAATTTCTAGTTTAGTTAGATACTGAATGTAAGGTGAAACGTCCCATTATACAAGGAAGGATTAATTAACCAGACAAAGTAAAGAAGCAAAAAAGAAATTTCCCAAAATGCTTCTGAATAGTTTTTTTAGACTATCCTTGCTCAACAACTAAACACTGATGTTGACTTATTTCGTGAAGCTCGTAGCTTATTTTTCAAGTGTATCTGTTCAGCAACTAAGCTCTGCAGGCCATGATTCTTTTTAACAAAACACAGGAGAGCTTCCCTTCCAACAATAGAAAAACATTATATCATACAAAAACTTGCCAATAGCAAGCGCAAGAGAAAAAAACACTAAGCCAATTACTCCAAGAGGAAAAAACAACTACTCAAATAGTCAAACCTGTCCTCAACCAACACACCAGCTGCCTAATGGAAACATCAGAACTGTGCATTGATCATTGCCAAACTTCAGTTAAAAGTTATTACTCGGTCAAGTAGAAAGAATAAAGAATAAGAGACTGGAAAGATTATACAGTTTTTCGAGCTATCAAAAGACTTCATGTTTACAATGATCACAAATCATCAAATCAAAATGCCAAACTTCTTTAGTGTTTTCTTATTTCCGGAATACGCAGAACTCATGTTTACAATGATCACAAATCATCAAATGAAAATGCAGCAACAAACTTGTTTGTGTTAAAAAGAAAGAAACAATAAAATCACCGTGTTCTTCTACACCAAATTCTTCCTCTTCCGTTAGGCAGATCCGTGCACAGTGCGTTAAGACAATACACATATTAGAAAACAAATACGATGTGTTACAGAGACTGAGGAAGCTAGACATAAAGGAGAGGAGCACCTCCAGCCACGGCGTCTCCTCTTATGTCTCTCTCCCCCTCTTTGACATGCCATGCCGCCCCTGTCTATCAACCATTGGTCCCTGGAGATATGCTTGCTATCTTGCTCGTGGACAGATCCATCCGTGTTCTTGCAGACTGCCACTGGGAGAATTGACAGGTTCGTAAGAGGAGGCGCTATTGTATTTCACAAAAACTCACCTGTTCCACTCAGGCACCCAGACCATACAACATTGTCAGAAAATCATTAAGGGGTATAAAACTGCTATGGTACTACATACTGTTATGTTGCACCGGTAGCTATATAGATTGGAAAGTGGCTCGCCTAGGGATGTCTCTAGCGATATAATTTCTACTGCAAAATTAATGACATAATTATCCTAGTTTTTATAAAATTAGTGATGACACACAAGCAGCTCAAAATTGATAGGATTCCTACAAGTACGTGAGTTATTTAGTTCCAAATCCCACATGAGGTATATCTACTTTAAATCAAAACATAGATGATAGGAAAGACAAATGCAATGTAAGTAGAAATCAATCACATCACTGTAGCCCACACATCATTTTTTTTATCTATAGAAGGAAATGTTAGCAGCACCTCCAGAATCATTATTAAGTACATAGTAACAGACTAATGATGTTTGGAGCAGCTAATAGATACAGTAAGTATGGCCTTCAGTGATAGAGCAAAAACTTTTCTGAATAATAGATGTATATTTGCATATGGTGCATCTGATGAAACAAAAGTACAACCAAACTGTAAACTTGAAATAGCAATTTGCAATCTCTTAAAATTAGAAATCCGACAAATAGGACTATTTGTTTTAGAAACAAATGTTGATGTGTGTACGACAAGAATGAATTTTTTTTCAATAATACAGTGCATGAATGATTGAGAAAATGGTTTGGTGACGTGAACCCGCCCGCACGACCGCGTCCGGGCGCGCAATTGCACAGCCCGCACGTCCGGTGTGTGGCAACCCCGCCCGCACTGCCCCGTCCGGGCCAGACGACCCGCTGCCCGCACGACCCAGCCGTTCCCGGCCTCCGATCCATCCCCTCTCTCGTCTGCCGCCATCGTCCCACACCTCTCGAACCCCGACCACCGTCGCCGGCCATCTCTGGTTGCCATGGCAACCAGGGCAGATCCATAGGGCACTCCCACCGCAAACCACACCCCAACCCTCCCACCCCCAGCCCCCCACTCCAACCCAGCCCTCCAGAGACGATCAGCTAAAACCAGGTGAAATCTCCCGATCTCATCCTTCTCATCCTTAAGGCTGAAAATCTCCCGATCTTGTACTGGGTCCATGCTATAGGGGTAGAACACTGCATGGTTCAGTGTATATTCGCAATTGCCAGGCAGAATACACCAGGTCTGCCATATACTACGTTTGAGATTAACTTAAGTTCCTAGTTTGATTGACGCAAGTAGTTGGGTATGAAATGGATGAGTAGGGACCCCTAAAAAAGGAGAGGAAGGACAATTTTGGAATGAAGGGGGTGGGAAAAATTAATTTCCACTTGTGTATAACGATTGCCACCTTTCGTTGTCGATGAATCGCCACCTATTTGACCTGTTGCTTGCCATCCCTATCTTCTATGTGCAAGCAGTGGAAGAATACAATTCTTGTGGATTGTTGATGCGTTCTTGTTCGTGCAGCGATTGAGAACACATTGGAAAGAAGCGAGACACGGAAAGAATGAATCACGAAGTTGGCCGATACTTGGGGTTCTCAAAGGCCGAACGCCCCTTGGGATGCATCAGAGTACAATCAACTCATCTCTGCAGGGCCGTTGCTGCCACTACTAGAACAGTATGCAGGTGTTGGTATGATGCATGATAACAAAAGAAGAGAACAGGTGCCATCTTCGTGACGATGAAGATGACATTCTACTTATGTCGTACACTGTCATTTTTTTGCAGGTTCTTATGACCAAAACACTCTTAGGGGCCCCCGTGGCAAGTTCAGTCGCAAGGCGCTAACACTGACAAATGTACGGGCAGCCAACTTCAACTAGCTAATATGGCTAATCAAGGTAACGCAAACGAAAAAAGAGCACATACTGGTGTGGACATGAAAAATGAACATGCAAATAAATGGCAAAAGGACTCACGAGTTATCACGGGTAAAAATGCAGAGCCTTCATGCAGCACGTGGCATCAGGCAGCACCCATGTACCTGCCATCAACGTCATACACAGGTGAGTCCATAAAAAAGTGAAGTTGCGGATGCGCACTTAGCAGAAGGAGCATAGTTGACAACTGCAATTGCCATGACTGGACATCTACAATTGCCATGTGTAAAAAACTTCAGTTGTCATCCCTGGACAACTATTGTTGTCATCCTGCAGTTGCCATGGAGGAACAACTGCAGTTGCCATGCAAGTGCAACTACAGTTGCCATGCCATGACAACTGCAGTTGCCATGAAGGAACAACTGCAGTTGCCATACCGGTGCAACTACAGTTGCCATGCCAGGAAAACTGCAGTTGCCACGTCAGGGGCAACTGCAGTTGCCGTGCTAGCACAAACTGCATTTGCCATGAATTGACCAACCACTACTATGCTTACAGGTTATTATGGTGGTGGTAACCCGGCAAACGTCTCGTGGCAAGCTTCACAAATTGCAGGTGGAGCACGTCATTTTGGTGTCACAGACCACACAAGATGGTCACATGCAGCACAACAAGATAAGGAAAAAAACTGAACCACAAAACAACACTACATTTGTTTTTCTGGCAAAAAAAACACACGTGCCGAAAAAAAAGAATTGAAGCAGTGATGGTGGACAAAAACCAAGCATAAAACACTGACAAGTGGTTGCGTGTAAATGAGTCATGTATTGTCTTTGAAAAATTGCCAACTGCTAAAAGCATGTGTGCATCACTAATGGTTGAACGCATTTCGCCTAGTGAGATCAATCTTATAATGCAGTAGTTTTGTTGCTAGAACACAGTGGTTGCCATTTGTTGGTAGCAGTGTTTGCCATGTATGCAGGACTGCAGCTGCCATGCATATAGAACCCAAGTTTTCGTACTAAAATAAAGGAGCTTGTTGTCGTGCATTCGCAAACAATAGTTGCCATGTTTGTTGAACCGTAGCTGCCATGACTGGACAGCTACAGTTGCCATACATGTCCACGCAGACTCACGGCTTGCTGTTTGAAATGATGTCATGCCAAATCACTCGAATTTGATGTGATCCGTTACAATAAACATGTTATTCAAGCAAAATCTTACTCTCGTACCTGTTTTTTCTATTACAGGGCCTACAACTACAGTGAACAGCGGCGCGGGGACATCTACTGCGGGGAGCTCTGAGCGCACGGAAGACGCGTTCCACCAGCCAGCAGACAATCATGCCGCAAACAATTTCGAGTCAGAGTCGGAAATGGCAATCATTCCAGCAATGCCGACAAGCACCCCTTTGAACACAAGCACTGGCAACACTCAAGCAGATGGAACTGCCGCTTATACTGAAGTGAATGATGAAACTGACGACGACGCACAAGGAGATGAAGATGGTGGGCAATCAGAGATCGTGGTACCTCAGCCACCGTACGTTGGGCAGAGATTTGAATCGTTCGAAGAAGCAAAGGAATTCTACCAGACATATGCAAAGTTCCATGGATTTGCGGTCAACACCGAATACCATAGGAAAATTAAGAAAACTAACGAGTACAGTAGAGGTGAGATGAGGTGCCACAAGGCACGGAGGAACAAGAAGGGGAAAGGTGTTGCGCCTGTCGTTCCGGAACGAAAGAGAGGTATCATTCTCAAGACTGAATGCCCTGTCCGGTGTAAGCTAAACGTAGATGTGTACACAGTGGGTGGTCACGGAATATTTTGACGAGCACAACCACAAACTCATAAAGAAGTTCGACTTGGTAAAATTTCTGACAGCCCACAGAGGGTTCACCCCCGTCGAAAGGCAATTCGTAAAGCTGCTACATGATTGTAACGTCGGTCCATCAAGAATGGTCCAGATACTATCGCTCATCCACAGCAAAAAGGGGACTCTGAGTAGCATGCCGTACATACCAGCTGACGTCACAAACCTACAGGCCAAATACCGTAGAGAGAGCAAGTTGGCTGACATAGAGGCCACAATGGCCTACTTCGATGAGAAAGCGAAGGAAGATCCAGATTTCTTCTACAGGATAAGGTTGGACGATGAGGACCGTGTTAGGAACATGTATTGGGTGGATGGTGCTGCAAGGAGAGCCTACAAACATTTCCGAGATTGCATTTCATTCGACGCGATGTACCTCACCAATATGTACAAGATGCCATGCGCTCCGTTCATAGGAATAAATAACCACAATCAGTCATTGCAGTTCGGCTGCGGGCTCGTTCGGAACGAAGACACAGATGGGTACATTTGGATGTTCAAGACCTTCTTGGAGTGCATGGATGGACTTGCTCCGATGAACATAATAACAGACCAAGATTTCAGCATGCGTGCGGGCATAGAGGAGGTCTTTCCGTTGGTAGTGCACAGGCACTGCAGGTGGCACATTATAAAGAAGGCTGAGGAGACGCTAGGACCGTTCTTTGCTGACCGTCCAGAGCTGCACAAGGCGTTCAAGCTGTGCGTGGACCACAGCTTGACGGTGGAGGAGTTTGAAAGGAGCTGGATGGTCATGACTGAAACACATCAAGTCCAAGACAACGAGACTTTTGTTAGCCTGTGGGAGAAGCGAATGTACTTGGTGCCGGCCTACTTCATGCAGTGCTTCTTCCCCTTTCCGTAGACTACGCAGCGCAGCGAGGGGTTCAATGCTGTTTTGAAGCGATATGTGAGCCCTGGCAACTCACTGCTACAGTTTGCCAAGCAGTAAACAGCTTTGCAACAAACAATTCTGGGATCTGAGCTACAGCAAGAAGCTACCACCGCGCTAAAGCAGCCGAGATTGCTAACGTATTTACCGATGGAGAGGCAAATGAGCAAGATATACACAAACAAGATCTTTAACAAGTAAGTCAGTTGCGTTACCGTCTTATTTGCACAAAAAGCACTAAGGCAGTAGGTGCCTTATAGAGTGCAATGCAGTTGCCATGCTATGCAATTGCCACGTTTAATGAAATACTGTTTGCCATGCTTAATCAGCTGCAGTTGTCATGTTCAATGAAAATTCTGTTTGCCATGCTTGCTCGGATGCATTTTCCATGTTCAATGAAGTGCAGTTGCCATGTTTAATGCACTGTGCTTCCCTTGGGGCATGTTGGTATGCAAATGCCAATGTCAACTGAAAAATGTTATATTGTCGACACTTATGCTGAAATGCAGTTGTTAAGTTTACTAAAATGCAACTGCCATGATTGTTGAAATGCAATTTCCATGTTTAATTAACTGTAGATGCCATGTTTAATAAAAATGCAGTTGCCATGCTTTATGCAATGTGCTTCCATTGGGGAATGTTGGTGTAGGAATGACGATGTCCAGTTGGAAATGTACTGCAGTTGCCATGTCGGTGTAACGCATTTGCCATGTCTAATGTACTGCATTTGCCATGTTCAATGTACTATATTTGCCATGTTCAATGTACTATGTTTGCCATGTTCAAACAAAATGTATTTCTATTTCCATGACAACATAAGATGGTACAAAAAAAGAGCGCACGATAGTTTAACAGAAAACACACGAAAATTGCAGATTCCAGGAAGAAATAAAGCGTGCCAGCATGTTCATGGCTTTCCAGGTGGACGAACATACGTTCAAGGTGTGTTCTATTTTGGGCATGTCATATTCAGAACCTGAAGACCCGGACAAAGGAAGGAACTACTTCGTCAAAGCCTCGATAGGCGAAGGCGAGTACTACTGGCAATGCTGCAAGTTCGAACGGGACGGCATTGTGTGCTGTCACATACTAAAAGTAATGGACATGAACGCTGTGACACGGATGCCCCGCCATTTCATAAGGCGGCGATGGACTTGGGACGCTGACGACGCGTTTGCGCCACAGACAACAAACGCAGTTCTGGCTGTGCATGACGAGAGACCTGAGGCAACCATGGAAGCCGTGAGGCACGTTGTGCTGACAAAGAACTATGCTGAGCTAATTGATGAAGCGTGCAAGAGTGATGAGACAGCGAGAGTCGCAGAAAAATACAGGAAGGCACTGAAAAGAGAACTTGATGAGATCAAGAAGAGGAAAGCTGAGGAAGCCTTACACCGGTTCCCCCGCACATCAAGTGTGCCTTCATCCACTGGGCCATCATTTGAAAACTCGGAGATAGGATCTGGAACAGCAAGCACACAGACCCAGGTCAGGAACCCACCCCGTTCCATCACAAAGGGTCGTAAAAGAGAGATAAGGTACAAGTCGGGATTGGAGATTCAAGCAAAACACAAGAAAACGAAGGAAGGGGCGGGCAATCCATAAGGAAAAATTGGGCGCTGTGATATGGTCCTTGTGGACATTTTGTTTTGTACCCTAGATGATGAGAATTTTTTTAAAAAAATTGGGAAATGACTCTTGAGGGGCATCAGAAGTGGAAGGAAAATTCATTGAATGGATAAATGCAGTTGCCATGTTATGGGTACTTAATCTGCCATGTTATGTGTAGTTAATCTGCCATGTTATGTGTAGTTAGTCTGCCATGCTATTTTATACTAAATATGCCATGCTATTATATACTAAATATGCCATGCTAGTTGTACTGGATCTGCCATGTTAGTTGTACTGGATCTGCCATGTTAGTTGTACTGTATCTGCCATGTTAATTATGCTGGATCTGCCATGTTGTTTGTACTGTATCTGCCATGTTAGCTGTACTGAAAATATGCCATGGTATTTGTAATGACTCTGCATGGCATATATTTCCATGACAATTCGACGCGTTTTAGTGACACATAGCGTGTTGTGTGCAATTATGGGAAACAAGTTGGAAAAAGCGTAGCGTGCATAAACCGCAGCAAACGTTGTGGCTACATGATCAACCTACCCATGCTAGCCGGTGCAGTTAGCGATGAAAAAGAAGAAGCAAAACAACCAAAATGAAAAACGACGATGACTTTCACTACCCATGTCTGATGAACTAGTTTTGCCATCTTTTTTAAAACATCATAGACGCATTCGAAACAGCAAACCGGTGCTAGAAACGATGAAACCATAGTAATAATGATAAACATAAAAACATATCTGCTGTAACGCCTAAAAAGGTTCACGTCCACACATATATTACAGAGACTATTCAAATGTCGCTCACACCCCACCACTACATAGTAGGCTACACGGGGTTGCAGTCATAACATAACACACAAACATAGTTTTCGACAAGAACAAAGAGATAGTACCTTACATTCCTCGGTAACAGAATGTAAGGTATGCGTCCGGTGTGTAACGCCACGTGATCACTTGTACTTCTTGATGACTTTCTTGACAGCTTCCTCCACGAACTCGCGTGCTCCGGACCGCTTGTTGAAATCTTCATTCGTCAAACAGTTCCATGTGTAGATTTTCCGGAGCTCAACAACCGTTGCAGCTGTGACAGCAGGGACAAGTCTAACTTCCCACTTTGCAAGGTATTCCAACACGTGAAAGCCACAGTCCGTCCTGCACAAGAAAAAGAGTCATGTGAACACGCAAAAAGGACAGACATAGCAAAGATAGACTACAATTCAAATGTGACAGCAAAAGAGGGGTTGGATTGATGTAAATGGCACATGAAGGAGGGGGGTAAGAAATTACGTGTTCCCTTGCTTCGCGATGCCGCCACGCACTCGATCGGAAATGCCTGATCTGGACCTTTGAGTGTTCGTAGTGACGGTTCCATGTCTCTTTGAGGTTGTTGATGAAGAATTCAGCATGCGTAGTAAGGTCTGCATCAGCTTCCGAACGGATTGAATCAAGCACCTCAAAACATTGGTTCTTCAGGACAAGACATATCGCATAGTGGTGACCACACTTGTCGTGTGGGTCATGTGGTGCAAGCTCCTGGAACATGGGGAACATGAACTGCATTTAAAAAGTGAAGGAAATGAGAAGCAAAGTTCACATGAAGAACAACAACGGGACAAAAAAATTAGAATCACGTAGAATGTTTGGTTAAGGGTGGTGGTAGTTGAAAGAAAGTTGCCGTCCATGTATGAAAAAAATTTGCCCTGTATTTTACTATGAAGTTGCCACATAGTTTGCACGGGATGCAAAAATCAAAAAGTCAGTGTGCACGGCAGCTGTTGCCACATGAAAACATCTGCCACATAAACAGAGTGCAGATGATGGCAAAAAACCATACCATGTGAAAAAACAGTGTAAACAGGGAAGGAGTACTCACATATTTCTTCAGTGTGATCTTGAATTCACCGTGTTGAGCAAAATTCTTCCTCAGGATTTTGTGGTGGAAGTCACCATCCCATATTTTGCAGGTCACACTGTATTGCATGATTATCTTGTCGGCACACACATCAGTGTGATTGTTGATGTAGTTGATCCCGCATGCAACTACATTCTTCGACATTTTACCGTTTGGCCTCACGGACTCAGCAAGATCACCCAGGTCGACGTATGTCGCTTCGCATTGAATGACCTTGATTCTGTCCAAACATGAGCTGTATGAAAATGATATAACATGAAAGAATCATGCCTACTAAGTAAAGAAATATGAAAGAACTAAAACATATGCGGATCGTGTATAGAAAGTTCGAAGAAGATGAATGGTAAAAAAGGAGCAAAGCAAAATGAGAGATTATGGGGTGTGGTCATTTACGCTTTCAGCTCCTTCATGTGCTTCTTCTTGGCCCTCGCATTTCCAAACCGCTTGACAATATATCGTACACAGGTGCATTTCCTTAGTGGCCCTGAATTCGGGCTCGTAGTCTTCCGCGGGAGGTGGGTGAACTACCCTCTGCTGCCTCCACGTAACCAGGGTGGCACTCCTAATGGTATCCTCGGATACCGTGTGTCTGTGAACACGTTGGAACTTGATTGCCCTTGCCCTCGTGAGGACCTCCTCTGTAATGCTGCCTCCTCGATCCTGCGGTAAGCTTCATCAAGTGACGGTGAAATCTCCTCAGGGGTGGCTGCAAGGATAAAAAAATGTGGATTAGGATACCTAGAAATCAAAAACAGATGGATTGTGAGAAGATAGGGTGCATGATGTGAGATATAGGTACAAAAAGTGGGCAGTTGCCATGTGTGGTCCAACTACAGTGGCCATGTCATAGCAACTACAGTTGCCATGTAGTTGCACTGTAGTTGCCATCTAGTTGGACTGTAGTTGCCATGTCACAGCAACTACAGTTGCCATGTTGTGTCAACTCCACTTGCCATGTGCTTGCCATATGAAAAAATGCAGCATGGAAACAAAAAATGCAGGTGACATGGTGCGGAAAATCCAGTTGCCATGTGTGATGCCTTTGTATTTGCCGTGTGTGACAAAGAATTCTGATTGACATGTTGAATCAACTTCAGTTTCCACGTGGTTGCCCAAATGTGAAATGCAGCATGGCTGCAAAAAAAATGTAGGTGACATGGTGCATCAAATCCAGTTGCCATGTCATCACATGTCAGTTGCCATCACAAGTGAGAACCCCCAAAAAATATGATTCGGACAAAAGTCAAACTACAAAGATGTATACAAGAAAATCATAAGGACATGATAAGTGTACCTTGCACTATCGGCTCTGCGAACTTGACAGCCTTCCTGCCCTCGACCATTGGCTGCGCCATCATTGCGGGCATGCCTCCCAGGAAAGCAAAAGCAACTGGCATAGGATCTTGCACCACCGGTTGATCTTGACTGATGCCAAGGCTGAAGCTCGGTGGGGTGAAGGCCATTGGGTGCCTCTCATGCCTACTGGCCGGACCACGAACGACTTGTGGGGCAGAATCCAAGGGTGAAAGATGGACAAACATATCTGAATTGGCCGCTACAGAATGATCGGGCTTATTTGCAGGGCGGGACGTGTTGTCAGCGGTATCAGCCGCAGCTTTCATGACAATCTTCTTGTTTGGGCTGTAGGGGACACCCACATTGACTGGGAGCCCGAAGTGCGCAGATTTAAGCCGGGATTTCCACTGCGGGTAAAGGCGCATCTGCTCCGGGCGTTCACACTGCGTCACTGCGTGCCCGGCTTGACACTGCATCGGTTGTGCTCCGGTCTTCGGTTTCTCCATCACATTGCTTTTGGCGGTGGCGGAACGAGTGTGGACGCAGGAACATAACCAGACTCGTCTCTCCTGCTCCTAGCTACTGACCCGGTGCGTTGGGTATGTCTGTTGGTTGCTTGTGGGGCTCTGACGTCTAGGTGGAAGACCCGGCCTTGAAAGCGATGCCTTAGCGATATCTGCACCGGCTGGAGCTGGAGCTGTTGTGCGGACTCTCACCGTAGATGGCATATCATTGTGAACTGCCGCCTCGGCCCGCTTCGCCGTGGACACAGGAGTGCCACCACGCAGCGCTTGGAATCGATGTCGATGGCGGGAATCTTCCTTGCTTAGGTTCGTCTCGGGCGTCCACTTCAACGCTTCTGATGGGGTGGCATGGCTCACAAAGCATCCTTCATTGCCGGAAGAGTTGGCAATATTTCAGCTGTCTGGCAGATACCGACTCGTCACTCCCGATGTCACGGATGCTGTTGTTCTAGCTCGCACATCTGCAGCCGGGCGGAGATGGTCGACCACTTGCATCGAGTTGGTGGGAGCGTTTGACGGTGCAGCAGCAGATTGTCGCTGGCGCCTCATGTACATCTGAGTTGCCCCATGTTGACAACTTTGAATGTAGCGTTCGGCGGGTCCTTCTTGATATGCTTGGCCCCATACGTAGTAGTCTTCTTCACCTGCAAAAAATAGAGCACATGAAAAAGGTATTAAAATGAACAAAAATATGTTTGCCATGGTAGAAATCTTAAAAAAAATGAAAAACAAGTGGAAAAGCTAGTAGTTGCCATGTAAGGGGAACGTGAGTTGCCATGTGTCATAGTTAGCAGTTGCCATACAAAATCCAGCAGCAGTTGCCATGTTAGCCCACTTGAAGAATGATAAAAATGTCTGATCTGCCATGAATGCAATTTCAAACCTAGGTGTGGGATGAGCTCACAAGCCAACGGTAAAGATGGCAGTTGCCATTAGGTACAGTAAGAGTTACCATTTGGCCTAGATGCCAGTTGCCATGTAAAAACCAATAGGAGTTGCCATACACTTAAAAAGGAAGAAAAAATCATTTGGAAAACAGCGGTTGCCACGTGAAGCGATGACGAGAAGACAATGTGACAAGCTAAGCGGATGCATTAGAAAATCAAGAAAATATAGCCCTATGTCATTGAAAGCGCATGGAAAAACCTACTTCTTGACTGCCTTCCTCGATGCAGCAACACGACAGGATCCCGGTGTTGGTCATAAATGCGTGCGAGGAGATGACCTGGTGGAAGGGTGTCACCGCAATGGGGGCGCCTTTGTTCAACCGGCGAAACACAGATTGGCGTTGGCGCTGTTTCTTCATGCTTTGCTCGTCCACCGGTATCGGCTCATTTGCTGCGTATGAGATGGAGGAAAAAAAAGGTGGCAATTGTCAGACAGCAAACTCGTTGCCGCGGTTGACAAAAACAAGTGCAAAAAAAGGATGAGTCTGTTCCAAGAAAATAGACAAAGCAAAAAACTAAAATTAAAGTCGAACCTCTTCCTGGCAGCTACGGGAACGGTCCTAGACCTCTTGCTTGGAGAACCCTGCCCAACACCCTCTAGAGCCGTCCCCCTCTTTGATGGCAACACCCCCTCGCCTCTCGCAGCTGTATGTTCTTTGACTTTCTCTGGTTGGGGGACATCTGTTGCATCCTTGCCCTTGTTACCACCTGCGCGAACTTCAGCATGTTCATCATCATCGATGTCCTGTTGCACATTCTCCATGTCATCGTCGTCATCCTTGCTGAGACCAGCATGTCCACCTAGTTCATCTTGTGTGTCAGCAGGCTCTTGGGAACTGTTGTAGTCATACCGGCCATGGCAACCGGTTGGCCGATGTGTATGTTATAGGACAAATGAAGTGAATCGACTACGCAATCGGCGTGTCATTGTCGAGCCAGCGAGGGCGTCCACCCTCAACCAACTTCCCGAGCAAGCCGGTCATTCCGGATGCAAACTGCCCTATTAGATGCTCAACAGGTGCCCTCGCCTGTGCACGAAACAAAGAAGCATCAAAACCACCCGTATTGCAATCACTTGCACGACATCAAAAAATACTCCACGGCAAACCATAGATGTAGATCTTTTGATTACCTCGATAGGGCAAGACGGAGCTGAGTGCACGTCCATCCACTTTTCAAAGTTTTGAGGCCCCCCAAACACGCTGTAGTCTATAGCATGCTTGGTCATCAGCTGGAAAGAACAAAAAAAAATAGCTGGACGTAAGAGAGGGAATGTAAGTTTCAGCACGAATGAAAAGAGTTGCCATGCGGAGTGAGACATGGATAAAGTACTCAGACAGCCATGGATAACAAAGGTAGTCATCTCTTATGAACCACAGGCTGTTGCCTCATGCCAAATTGTAAGCATGCCGTGTGGACAAAGAAACCAGAACTAACCTGCAATTTTCCATATGTGGTGTCAGTAGCCTTGTCTGCGGCAAGCACAGCCTTGACAACGTTGATAGTCCACGCAGAAATAACAAACTTGTGCGCAGGCGGCGGGCCTCCTGTCCCAGTGAAATCTACGGTGGACAGATCAAGACAGTCGACGTACATGAGCTGATGCAAAAACAATTTTAAAAAGAAAGAAATATCAGTTGCCATCATGGGTACTGTGTGGAAAAAAACAGGATAATATATGTTCCCTTGATAATCAAGTTGATGTGCATGAAGAAGAGAAGAAAATAAAAAGTTGCCATCTGCATGTGCTAATTGCCATCATAGTGTGATAGCAGTTGCCATGTTGCTATGATGGCAGTTGCCATCATAGTATGATGACAGTTGCCATAATAATATGATGGCAGTTGCCATATTGTCATTATGCCAATTGCCATATTGTCATTATGGCAGTTGCCATCTTGTTATGATCAGGTTGCCGTCTTGTTATGATCAGGTTGCCATGCATGAATAAAAGTGTGTTAAAAAACAGTGTTCACAGAAAGAGCTGGTAAAAAAATACCATTAAATGCAGTCGACAACCCTTTTGGTACATCTTGCTTGAGAATGCATCATGCAGGAAGTCGGCGATAAACTTACACCAATTCATGTTCTTCACATTTTCCAGATCCGCCTGCACCACACAAAATTTCAGGACAAAGAAGGTTGCCGCATCAGAAATCAAAGGGAAAAAAACATCGAAAAACACTGGCAGTCACTAGCTTTACACATGACATCGGAGCCAAAAGATTGAAGGAAAATAAAGTAGTAAAGATGGATCATTCACCAGGATGGGGAAGCATTTGTTTCTTGGGAGAAGAGAAGTGGTCGGCGCGAAAACAGCTGAGATGAGTTACATGAGTAGCTTCATCTTGAAAACATCTCCATGCGTCGTCATGGCTGCAGCCGAATCTGCCATCGCAGACGTGTTCGGAATGGATTCCAACCCAGGAAACAAACGGGGGAACAACGCTTCCTTGATCTCATTATTGACCTCGTACGGGACTTTGATATGTCCACGAGGCACACCCAAAGTGCAGAACATAGATTCCTCGTTCAACGGTAGTCTTCCACGTCCCGGAATCACGAATTCCCTGGAGGCGGGGTCGTAGATCTCACCAAGCCAGTCGCACACATGGTTGACAAGGTTCGTGCACTGGACATCCATCATAGCCTGCATACCCATCTCAGCAGCAGCTCCCTGCTGATCGTCAGTGAATTTGTAAGTCAACGCGATCGATGCGTTCTTGGGAGGCTCATTGCGAATAAGTTTCTTCTTCTACGCAAAAACAGACAAAAAGTGATCAGTTGTTGCCATGTTTTGCAAAAAAGTGATCAGTTGTTGCCATGTTTTGCAATGTCATGAAATTTTAGTTCGTGTCAGACGACTGCAAGCTCGAGGTGTCAACCAGTAACATAAAGCAGGAGGAGGGGGGATGTGTGGACATTTACCTCATCACCCTCTTTTCTCCGTGCAGTTGCCCGATTACGCTGTGGTGGATCCATGAAATCATCATCATCATTTTGATGATCGTCACGAGCCATTCTGCTAAGATAGGAACAGACCAAATTGTCATGGTGGAAATGTAAATGCAATAAGTAAGCATCTAATCAAGAACCTGAAAAAATTGCCACAGTGATAACTGCCACAGCGACAGAAATGTGCTAGGGTGAAATTGCTGTGCTGAAATTCAACACATACTACAACAAAGGGATGAAACCACATCTAATCAAGAACCTGAAAAATTGCCACAGTGTGTTCAGATATCACAAAGTCGTTGTGGCAAAAACAAAAAAATTGCGCTGCGGTACAATGAATTTGCCACATTGTACTTGACTGTAGCATGGCAATAAACATGATGTGGTCAGCCAAAAACTTGCCACATGCAAAGCATATGTATGGCATCTGACACAATTGATATGCAAATTTGGTTGCCACATTATGCAGCCAATTTGCCACACTGTCCTATCTGCAGTATGGCAACAGACAGTGTGTTCACATTCTATTTGCCACATGAATATACTATCCAAGTGGCAACAGGCACACTTGATGTGCACATTAGTTGCCGTCCAGTGTAGTTGGCTGCTGATACTGCATTGACTACCGATTGTGGCAACTATCACAGTGTGGCAACTATCACAAATCATTCAGAAAAATTAGTTGCCACAATGAAAAAGCATGTTTGTGGCTACTATCACAGTAATTCAGCAAATTTAGTTGCCACATGGAAGAGCATGTGTGTGGCAACTATCACAGTCATTCAATAAAATAGTTACCGCATGGGAAAGCTTATTTGTGGCAACTAGCACAGTCATTTCAGTAATTTGTTGCCGCATGGGAAAACACGTTTGTGGCAACTATCACATTTGTTCAGGAAGTTAGTTGCCATACAATCATGATAGTTAATCAAACTACCAAGTTTGCCTCATACTACAGTTTCAAAACCCAACTAACTAGATCTATGGTTCAATGGCAACTACTGGCGACTTCAAATTCAACCTCAAAGTTCTCACCCGAACTGATTGCAAACACAAATTCGAACCAATGCGCATAAAAAAAACCGGGAGACACCTGCCCAATCCAAAGGCAAGACTAGTGCGTGCCTCTGGAGAGGCATAACCACACCGACGATGCCGCCGCCGTGGCGGCGAAGAAACTGCCTAGTGCCACCAAAAACGGCTAACAGGCGACTTCGTCGCCGGCGGGAACGCCGACGCATCGCCGAATCGCCTGAATCTCTACGAATCTCGATCGAGGAATCGAACAGGAAGGGAAGGGGGAAATGCAGGAAGGGATTGCGAGAGTTGTAGCGAGCATTACCTTCAACCCGCAGGCGCTCCGACGAAGCCGCTCTGTTCCGGCAAGCAACACCGACGGCCGCGAACACCGTCGATTCTTCCGCCTCCGCGGTCGCCTTCTCCCCTCGCCTTCTCCTCCAATGGTTTGAAATGCGAGTGGGTTGTGCCAGTAAATGCGGTGCGGGGTGAGTAAATGGAACCGTGAGGGAGAGGGGGCAGAGGTGTGCGACGTGGTTGACGTCCACCGCGGTCGGAGCGTGGCGTGCGGGCGCATAGCAGTTCCACCGCACGCCCCGAGTGGCAACCGCTGACCGTGGGAGGGCAACCAACGTGCGGGCGAACTGCCTCGCACACCGCACACGCGCCTCGTCCTACGTGGCGCAGAAAACCGAGCGGATTGTGCCAAGATTCGTGCACAAAGTTGCCAACGGTGATGCTTGCGTGTGCTCAAGATGTTGAACGCCCACACGTGTGGGTGTTAGCATTTCCGAATATTAAAGGGAGGATTGTTTTAGACAATCCCGATTAGTTTATGTCAAAATAAAAAGAGAAAAGTATACTTTTCATCCCTCAACTCTTCGTGGAGTCTAAATTTGGTCCCTTAACCTCAAAACCGGACAACTTGCACCCCCAACTACCGAAACCGGACAAGGTTCATCCCCAGTCTTTGTTTTGACCGGTTTTGGTAGTGACTCACCCCGGTTTTGACCAGTGCTGACTCAAATTCATGTACTTTTTTTCATATTCATGAACTTTTTTAAATTCACATACTCTTTTCAAATCCGCGTTGTTTTTGCAAGGTCGCATAATTTTTTCAAAAATAAACATACTTTTTTTAAAATCCATTAACTATTTAAATTTGCTTACTTATCTCAAATCCATCTTTTGAAAAAAATGCGTACTTTTTTGGAATCCGTATATTTTTCCCAAGTTAGTGTAATTTTATCGAATCCATGAATTATTTTTGAAATTAGAATACTTGTTTCTAATCTGCACACATTTTAAAGTTCAGGCATTTCTTTCAAATCCGTGTCTCTTTTCCAATCAATGAACTTTGTCTGAAACTCACGTACTTGTTTCAAGTGGACATATTTTTTCAAATCAACATAAATTTGCGTAAAAGAGTTTGAAATCCGCGTACTTTTTTCAAGTTCACATTTTTTTTTCAAATTCATGAATTCTTTCCAAACAAATGTACGCGAATATGAAAGTCCATTTTAAAAATTACATGAATTTGAATAAACTACATGAACTTTTAGAACGTACGTGGAGTTGAAAAAAGTACGTGAACTTGGAAAAAGTACGTGGATTAAAAAAAGTACACAATTTTTTTTAAAAAGTTGACATATTTGAGAAAAGTACCAGAATTGAAAACATTACGCAGACTTGGAAGAAGTACATGAATTTCAGTCGGCACGGTCAAAAGCAGGGTGGGACAGCACTAAAACCGATCAAAACCATGAAGGATGAATCTTGTCCGGTTTTAGTAGTTAAGGGTGCAAGTTGTCCGGTTTTAGAATTGAGGGACGAAAAGTATACTTTTCTCAAATAAAAACCACAGGACGCAATGGGCCGGCCCATTAGCGTACCAATAGCCCGGCCAGAAATTTTTTTTGAATAAAGAATTGTGCCCCGCCCGAAATCGAACCCAGCCACTAACGTTGAAGCGATCAGAATGCTAGCCACTAGACTAGAAAAGAATTGTTGTTTAATTAGTAGCGCGAAATTTGAAAATAATCTCACAGTCATTGCAGATATTGAGAGGACAAGAATTATTTTGAAAAGGTGAATATATTTTAGAATGCAAAAATTTTGTAAATTTTTTAATTAATTTTTTAAATCTGAACATTTTTCAGAAAAGAAAATATTTCTCTTCTTTTTTGAAACCTGAGTATTTTTTTAAAACAAGAACAATTTTTTAAAACTAGGAGGTACTGTTGTGATTATTTTTTGAAAATGCAAAAAAGACCAATATTTCTCTTTTTATTTTTTTTCTGAAACCTGAGTAAACAATTTTTTAAAACTAGGAGGTACTGTTGTGATTATTTTTCGAATTTGAACATTTTCATAAAACCAATATTTTTGGAACTTTAAATTTGAAAAGGCAAAGATTTATTTAAAACATGAATTTTTTAAGAAACTGGAAGGTACTGTAGATAAATTGGTTTAATCTATACCTATTAATAAACTTGGCGAATTTTTGAAATATGCCCACTTGATGCATTGTTTTAGTTCAATTTATTGAACTTGGGATATGGAAGGAATCCATTTCTCTGTCCCATGTTCATGTACGACCAGTCTCACTCAGCCCAGTGACTCTCGTGAAAATGCATGGGTAGTCCAACTAAGGTTTCATGGTCTATATAACACAAACTACTCAATTTACAAGATGACACGGACATATATAGTATACAATGTTTTTTCTATTATATTAGATAGATGGTAAGATAAACTTTTTTCAACGCTTTTGATCTTCGTTGGACACAAAGGCGGCTCAACAATCCAGCTATTGGACCTGGCCAACCTTGGTTAGTGACAACTGGTACTATGACCACGGCGCCGAGGACGACAAAGACGACAACTGATACTACAACTACCGGTGATGAGGACGAGAAAGACAACAAGTGGAAACATGTGTCTGGTGTTATATTAAAATGGAGGATGTGGACATGAGGATGAGGCATTAGTCATGCTTATTATGTTATGAGTATGAGGGTGAGGTCTTTAGCCATGCTCACTGGGTAATGGCGTGTGAGGGTTGTTTTTTTCCGTTGCAACGCACGACATGTTTGCTAGTAAACGTAAAATTAGATAGATACCGGTGTAATTTTACAGCCTGGACGCTGGCCGGTGCGGCTTAGTGCGTGGCCTCCGGCTCGGTAGATGGACTAGGGTGATAAATAAGTAATTCCTCGCCCAGGGTGTCTAATAGAGTATGTATATATATATATATATATATATATATATATATATATATATATATATATGTATATGTATATATAGGTGGAAATTTTTTTCTCGGGACCTAATATAAATAATAGAGGACCTAGATAATGATTTAGAAGTCTCTAGAATTTATATAAAGTCAATGGGCTAAATAAAATATCAATTGGCCTATTAGTCGATAGCTAATGGGCCTTGAAGGCCCATGTAGGGATGGCACCCCCTTTTTAGCTTATCGGACAAGCTAAGGGGGCGCACAAGAGTTGGAGGAGGACTCCTCCACCTTGGCCACGACCCAAAGGGGGTTTCACTTCTCCAAGTCAGCCTAGCCCCTCCCTCCACCTATATAGTATATGTGAGGGGGCGTCCACTTTGAGGTACACAAGTTCTCCCTTTATCTCGGATGCTCCCTCTCTCTAGTTCTAGTTTTTTTTTGTCTAGAATTGATGTAAAATTGAACTAGATCTAGTTAACTCTAATCCTCATAATAGAGAAGCCTCGTTAGTTTCTCTTCTCCCTCCTCTAATTCTCCGGCGACGATTACTTCTGGACGGAAAAACACTACCGGATCATGAAGCCTGTACACTTGCAATCTGTAGAGAGGTTGTGCTTTCGGTCTTTTGTTCGAGGGATCGTCGTGGGAGGTTCGGGGGACTTCAAGAACGGTCTACACCAACTCTTCTTTGCTGCAACTTGAAGTTGGTAACGATCTGATCTAAACCTCTATATGCATCTTTATCGTGTTCTGGACTGTGATCGTAGGACAATTTCCTTTTTGTTTTCTACTATGTTTACCAACACAAACTTCCTCCGATTTTACTAGATGGTATTTTTTTAACATCTCTCTCCTCCTGCCAAAGCATACTTTTAATATAAAATTGCATTCTCTTAGTAGGGCCCTTGGGCAATTCAAATAAAGAAATTATATATAAAGGAAGATTACTTATACTACAGGTAATGAGTATTAATTTCCCTCCATTGTCCGATCTGGCAATTCACATAGGACAGCCAGGCAACCTTGGGATCTGGACCCACGCGTCCCTAACTGCACGGTAAGCCACCATGCATCGCTGATCATGTCCTGTATGCAGGTGCCAGCTTCACATCACGGTTCATGTTGCCATGAAACACACATCCATGTCTTGTGTCCCCCGTCAAGGTCAAGTGGCCAACGGCTAAATGTACAACATGGAGTATTTTGGTGAGTTTTAGCACTGTATTGTACGGAACATTTTGGCATGTTTTGTCGAGACCTGATTTTTGCCCCCATACTTCTTATTCATGATATAAAAAGTAACACAATTTGTAAAGCCACATTGGCAAATATAGGGTCACAACCTCGACCAATATATATTTGTTGGGGAACGTAGTAATTTCAAAAGATTTCCTACGCACACGCAAGATCATGGTGATGCATAGCAACGAGAGGGGAGAGTGGTGTCCACGAACCCTCGTAGTCCGAAAGCGGAAGCATTATATCAACGCGGTTGATGTAGTCGTACGTCTTCACGATCCGACCGATCCAAGTACCGAAAGCACGACACCTCCGAGTTCTGCACACGTTCGGCTCGGTTACGTCCTTGCCTTCTCGATCCAGCAAGAGGAGCGAAGTAGTAGATAAGTTCCGGCAGCACGATGGCGTGGTGACGGTGTTGGTGAAGAACAATCTTCGCAGGGCTTCGCCTAAGCACTACGAAAACTATGACGGAGGATAAACTAGAGGAGACGGGGTTGCCAAAGACACGGCTTGGTGTTTCTTGATGTGTCTTGGGTGCTAGCCCTACCCTCTATTTATATGTTGAGCCTTGGGGTCGAAACTTGGAGTAAAAGCCTCAACAAAGTCAGTTTCACCCGAAGGCAAGAGTCCTTCTCGGACTCGATGCGACGCCTTGAGGTTCCCGGCGTGCAGACCCGAATGTCGTGGACCCGGGCGTCGGCCCTGGACTCATAAAACTTCCTTTTGCGCTTTCCAAAAACCTCGTGGGCTTTCCCCTTTGGCCCAGATAAAGTGTTCTCGTGCCCAAACATTTTGGGAAACATCCGGAACCCCTTCCGATGGATTCCGTAACCTTTTCGGAGATCAAACACTAGTATCCACATATCAATCTTTACTTCCGGACCATTCCGGAGTTCCTCGTCATATCCATGATCTCATCCAAAACTCCGAACAACATTCGATCAACAACATACATAACTCATAGTACTATATCGTCAACGAACGTTAAGCGTGCGGACCCTACGGGTTTGAGAACTATGTAGACATGACCGAGACACCTCTCTTGTCAATAACCAATAGCGGGACCTGGATGCCCATATTGGCTCCTACATATTCTACGAAGATCTTTATCGGTCAGACCGCATAACAACATACATTGTTCCCTTTGTCATCGGTATGTTACTTGCCCGAGATTCGATCGTCGGTATCTCAATACCTAGTTCAATCCCGTTACCACAAGTCTCTTTACTCGTACCGTAATACAACATCCCGCAACTAACTCATTAGCTACAATGCTTGCAAGGCTTAAGTGATGTGCATTACCGAGTGGGCCTAGAGATACCTCTCCGACAATCGGAGTGACAAATCCTAGTCTCGAAATACGCCAACCCAACATGTACCTTCGGAGACACATGTAGAGCACCTCTATAATCACCCGTGACGTTTGGTAGAACACGAAGTGTTCCTCCGGTAAACGGGAGTTGCATAATCCCAGAGTCATAGGAACATGTATAAGTCATGAAGAAAGCAATAGCAGAATACTAAACGATCGAGTGCTAAGCTAACGGAATGGGTCAAGTCAATCACATCATTCTCCTAATGATGTGATCCCGTTAATCAAATGACAACTCATGTCAATGGCTAGGAAACATAACCATCTTTGATCAACGAGCTAGTCAAGTAGAGGCATACTAGTGACACTCTGTTTGTCTATGTATTCACACATGTATCATGTTTCCGGTTAATATAATTCTAGCATGAATAATAAACATTTGTCATGTAATAAGGAAATAAATAATAACTTTATTATTGCCTCTAGGGCATATTTCCTTCAGTCTCCCACTTGCACTAGAGTCAATAATCTAGATCACATCACCATGTGATTTAACATCAATAGTTCACATCACCATATGATTAACACCCATAGTTCACATCATCATCTGACCACCACCCAAAGCTTTTACTAGAGTCAATAATCTAGTTCACGTCGCTATGTTATTAACACCCAAAGAGTACTAAGGTGTGATCATGTTTTGCTTGTGATAAAAGTTTAGTCAACGGGTCTGCCACATTCAGATCCTTATGTATTTTGCAAATTTCTATGTCAACAATGTTCTGCACGGAGCTACTCTAGCTAACTACTCCCACTTTCAATATACATCCAGATTGAGACTTAGAGTCATCTGGATCAGTGTCAAAATTTGCATCGACGTAACCCTTTTCGAGGAACCTTTTGTCACCTCCATAATCGAGAAATATATCCTTATTCCACTAAGGATAATTTTGACCGCTGTCCAGTGATCTACTCCTAGATCACTATTGTACTCCCTTTGTCAAACTCGGTGTAGGGTATACAATAGATATGGTACATAGCATGGCATACTTTATAGAACCTATGGCTGAGGCATAGGGAATGACTTTCATTCTCTTTCTATCTTCTGCCGTGGTCGGGCTTTGAGTCTTACTCAATTTCATACCTTGTAACACAGGCAAGAAATCTTTCTTTGACTGTTCCATTTTGAACTACTTTCAAATCTTGTCAAGGTATGTACTCATTGAAAAAACTTATCAAGTGTTTTGATCTATCTCTATAGATATTGATGCTCAATATGTAAGCAGCTTCACCGAGGTCTTTCTTTGAAAAACTCCTTTCAAACACTCCTTTATGCTTTGCAGAATAATTCTACATTATTTCCGATCAACAATATGTCATTCACATATACTTATCAGAAATATTGTAGTGCTCCCACTCACTTTCTTGTAAATACAGGCTTCACCGCAAGTCTCAGATAAAACTATATGCTTTGATCAACTTATCAAAGCGTATATTCCAACTCCGAGATGCTTGCACCGGTCCATAGATGGATCGCTGGAGCTTGCACATTTTGTTAACACCTTTAGGATCGACAAAACCTTCCAGTTGCATCATATACAGCTCTTCTTCTAGAAATCCATCCAGGAATGCAGTTTTTACATTCATTTGCCAAATTTCATGATAATAAAATGCGACAATTGCTAACATGATTCGGACAGAGTTAAGCATCGCTACGGTGAGAAGGTCTCATCGTAGTCAATCCCTTGAACTTGTCGAAAACCTTTCGCAACAAGTCGAGCTTTTATAGACAGTAACATTACCGTCAGCGTCAGTCTTCTTCTTGAAGATCCATTTATTCTCAATGGCTTGCCGATCATCGAGCAAGTCAACCAAAGTCCATACTTTGTTCTAGTACATGGATCCCATCTCAGATTTCATGGCCTTAAACCATTTTTGCGGAATCTGGGCTCATCATCGCTTCCTCATAGTTCGTAGGTTTGTCATGGTCACGTAACATGACCTCCAGAACAGTATTACCGTACCACTCTGGTGTGGATCTTACTCTGGTTTACCTACGAGGTTCGGTAGTAACTTGATCTAAAGTTACATGATCATCATCATTAGCTTCCTCACTAATTGGTGTAGGAGTCACAGGAACAGATTTATGTGATAAACTACTTTCCAATAAGGGAGCAGGTACAGTTACCTCATCAAGTTCTACTTTCCTCCCACTAAATTCTTTCGAGAGAAACTCCTTCTCTAGAAAGGATCCATTTTTAGCAACGAATGTCTTGCCTTCGGATCTGTGATAGAAGGTGTACCCAACTGTCTCCTTTGGGTATCCTATGAAGATACATTTCTCCGATTTGGGTTTGAGCTTATCAGGAAGAAACATTTTCACATAAGCATCGCAACCCCAAATTTTAAGAAACGGCAACTTTGGTTTCTTGGCAAACCACAATTCATATGGTGTCGTCTCAACGGATTTAGATGGTGCCCTATTTAACGTGAATGTAGCTGTCTCTAATGCATAACCCCAAAACACTAGTGGTAGATCGGTAAGATACATCATAGATCACACCATATCTAATAAAGTACGGTTATGACGTTTGGACACACCATTACACTGTGGTGTTCCAGGTGGCGTGAGTAGTGAAACTATTTCACATTGTTTTAACTGAAGGCCAAACTCGTTAACTCAAATATTTTATTTCTGCGATCATATTGTAGAAACTTTTATTTTCTTGTTACGATGATTCTCCACTTCACTCTGAAATTCTTTGAACTTTTCAAATGTTTTAGACTTGTATTTCAGCAAGCACATATACCCATATCTGCTCAAATCATCTGTGAAGGTCATAAAATAACGATACCCGCCGCGAGCCTCAACACTCATCGGATCGTATACATCAGTATGTATTATTTCCAATAAGTCAGTTGCTTGCTCCATTGTTCCGGAGAACAAAGTTTTAGTCATCTTGCCCATGAGGCATGGTTCGCAAGCATCAAGTGATTCATAATCAAGTGATTCCAAAATCCCATCAGCATGGAGTTTCTTCATGCGCTTTACATCAATATAACCTAAACGGCAGTGCCACAGATAAGTTGCACTATCATTATTAACTTTGCATCTTTTGGCTTTAATATTATGAATATGTGTATCACTACGATCGAGATCCAACAAACCATTTTCGTTGGTGTGTATGACCATAGAAGGTTTTATTCATGTAAATAGAACAACAATTGTTCTCTAACTTAAATGAATAACCGTATTGCAATAAACATGATCAAATCATATTCATGCTCAACGCAAACACCAAATAACACTTATTTAGGTTCAACACTAATCCCAAAAGTATAGGGAGTGTGCGATGATGATCATATCAATCTTGGAACCACTTCCAACACAACTCGTCACTTCACCCTTAACTAGTGTCTGTTTATTCTGCAACTCCTGTTTCGAGTTATTAATCTTAGCAATTGAACTAGTATCAAATACTGAGGGGTTGCTATAAACACTAGTAAAGTACACATCAATAACATGTATATCAAATATACCTTTGTTCACTTTGCCATCCTTCTTATCCGCCAAATACTTCGGGCAGTTCCGCTTCCAGTGACTAGTCCCTTTGCAGTAGAAGCACTTAGTCTCAGGCTTAGGTCCAGACTTGGGCTTCTTCACTTGAGCAGCAACTCGGTTGCCGTTCTTCTTGAAGTTCCCCTTCTTACCTTTTCCCTTTTTCTTGAAACTAGTGGTCTTGTCAACCATCAACACTTGATGTTTTTCTTGATTTCTACCTTCGCCCATTTTAGCATTGCGAAGAGCTTGGGAATTGTTTTCGTCATCCCTTGCATACTATAGTTCATCACGAAGTTCTACTAACTTGGTGATGGTGACTAGAGAATTCTGTCAATCACTATTTTATCTGGAAGATTAACTCCCACTTGATGCAAGCGATTGTAGTACCCAAACAATCTGAGCACATGCTCACTTCTTGAGCTATTCTCCTCCATCTTTTAGCTATAGAACTTGTTGGAGACTTCATATCTCTCAACTCGGGTATTTGCTTGAAATATTAACTTCAACTCCTGGAACATCTCATATGGTCCATGAAGTTCAAAACGTCTTTGAAGTCCCGATTCTAAGCCGTTAAGCATGGTGCACTAAACTATCAAGTAGTCATCATATTGAGCTAGCCAAACGTTCATAACGTCTGCATTTGCTCCTGCAATAGGTCTGTCACCTAGCGGTGCATCAAGGACATAATTATTCTCTACAGCAATGAGGATAATCCTCAGATCGCGGATCCAATCCGCATCATTGCTACTAACATATTTCAACATAGTTTTTCTCTAGGAACATATCAAAAATAAAAACAGGGGAGCTAAACGCGAGCTATTGATCTACAACATAGATATGCTAATACTACCAGGACTAAGTTCATGATAAATTTAAGTTCAATTAATCATATTACTTAAGAACTCCCACTTAGATAGACATCCCTCTAATCCTCTAAGTGATCACATGATCCATATCAACTAAACCATGTCCGATCATCACGTGAGATGGAGTAGTTTCAATGGAGAACATCACTATGTTGATCATATCTACTATATGATTCACGCCGACCTTTCGGTCTCCGTGTTCCGAGGCCATATCTGTTATATGCTAGGCTCGTCAAGTTTAACCTGAGTATTCCGCGTGTGCAACTGTTTTGCACCCGTTGTATTTGAACGTAGATCCTATCACACCCGATCATCACGTGGTGTCTCAGCACGAAGAACTTTCGCAACGGTGCATACTCAGGGAGAACACTTATACTTTGATAATTTAGTGAGGGATCATCTTATAATGCTACTGAGGGTGTCCTGGACTAGGGGGTGTCCGGATAGTCGAACTATCATCTTTGGCCGGACCCCAAGACTATGAAGATACAAGATTGAAGACTTCGTCCCTTGTCCGGATAGGACTTTCCTTGGCGTGGAAGGCAAGCTTGGCGATACGGATATGTAGATCTCCTACCATTGTAACCGACTTTGTGTAACCCTAACCCTATTCGGTGTCTATATAAACCGAATGGTTTTAGTCCGTAGGACGAACAACAATCATACCATAGGCTAGCTTCTAGGGTTTAGCCTCCTTGATCTCGTGGTAGATCTACTCTTGTACTACCCATATGATCAATATTAATCTAGCAGGAGTAGGGTATTACCTCCATCGAGATGGCCCGAACCTGGGTAAAAACATCGTGTCCCTTGTCTCCTGTTACCACCCGCCTAGACGCACAGTTCGGGACCCCCTACCCGAGATCCGCCGTTTTTGACACCGACATTGGTGCTTTCATTGAGAGTTCCTCTGTGCCGTCACCTATAGGCCCGATGGCTCCTTCGATCATCAAGACAGCAGCAGTCCGGTGAGACTTTTCACCGGACAGATCTTCGTATTCGGCGGCTTTGCTGCGGGCAATTAAGCAGCCATCTGGAGCAGATCGAAAGCTACGCCCTTGGCCATCAGGTCAGGTTTGGAAGTTTAAACTACACGGCCGACATCCGCGGAGACTCGATCTTCGACGGATTCGAGCCGCAAGCGCCGCTGCACTATCTCGATGGGCATGATCTAACTCTGCCGCGAGCGGTGTCACGGAGGCCGCCGGTGTCCGCTCCGACCATTGATTTGGAGCCGATCTCGCCGATCGAGGATGGTTGGTTGGACACCACCTCGGGGGCTGAAATCTCTACGGCGATTGAGCCGAACACCATCCCTGTCCTTTGCGAAGACCGTGACTCCAAGGCGCCGGACTCCTCTCCGGACTCCGAACCCTCCGCGCCCCTGCCAATCGAATCCGATTGGGCACCGGTCATGGAGTTCACTGCCGCAGACATCTTTTAGAACTCGCCCTTTGGCGGCATCCTGAATTCACTAAAGTCTCTCTCTTTATCAGGAGAGCCCTGGCCGGACTACGGTCAGGAAGTTTGGGATGCGGATGACGAAGAAATTCAACGCCCACCCACCGCCCACTTTGTAGCCACTGTCGAAAGCTTAAACGACGTGCTCGATTTCGACTCAAGACATCGACGGTATGGACGGCGATGTAGCGTACAACCATGAACCAACACCTATAGGGTAATCGGACAACCACCTCATCCCATGATGTATACATGGTGGATACACCTAAAGGAAGTGACGACGAGGAACAACGGACACTACGAAGGATAAATCCCTCGAAAAGCAGTCAAAACGGCAACATAAACGCCGCACCAAGTCCCGCCGACAAAGACCCAGCCATAGAGCAGGCGAACCGGTGGACGCATTTAACATGCTATCGAGAAACCGTCCGAACAGGACAACTTGGATAAACAACCCGTCCCCGACGAAGATAACAGTCCGGACGATCTCACGCCGGACAAATCGTTGGAGCAGAAGAACCTCCACAAAAGGCTCGTTGCCACTGCGCGTAGCCTGAAAAAGCAGAAGCGGAAGCTCAAAACAGTGGAAGATGCACTCAGAATCGGATGGAGCAAAGTACTCAACACCGCAGACAAATGCGGCGATAGTCGCCGAACAAAGAGCTACCCAAAGAGAAAACTACTGCCCGAATTTGATGAGGAGGCCGTAGAGCCCCCACAATCAAAAAGCAAGAAGGCCACCCGGTCGGATGGACGACCCCATGGCAAACAGAGAGCGGCAAATGGCGCCGCACACAAGCCGGTACGCGATCCGCATAAGGATTCACATCAACAGGATGGCCCAGTTAGGTCTATCTATGGGCCGAGAAAGCAAGCTCTTCAAAGCAATGCAACACGCCAAATATCCGAACATCACGGCACACCCAAATATAGGGGTGCCGCACACCCCCTGTGTTTCACCGATGAGGTGCTGGATCACGAATTCCCAGCGGGATTCAAACCCGTAAACATAAAGGCATACGACGGAACAACAGGCCCTGGAGTCTGGATTGAGGATTACATCCTCCACATACACATGGCTAGAGGAGATGATCTCCACGCCATAAAATACTTACCCCTCAAGCTCAAAGGGCCAGCCCGGCATTGGCTCAAAAGCCTCCCTGAAAATGCCATTGGAAGTTGGCAAGAGCTCGAGGATGCTTTTCGGGCAAATTTTCAAGGGACTTATGTCCGTCCTCCGTATGCAGACGATTTAAGTCATATAACTCAACAACCCGGAGAGTCAGCCCACAAATTCTGGAACATGTTCCTCACCAAAAAGAACCAAATAGTCGACTGTCCGGACGCCGAAGCCTTAGCAGCTTTCAAACACAACGTCCGAGACGAATGGCTCGCCAGACACCTCGGCCAGGAGAAGCCGAGAACCATGGCTGCATTAACAAGCCTCATGACCCGCTTTTGCGCGGGAGAGGATAGTTGGCTGGCAAGATGCAGTACCAGCGACCCAAGTACATCCGAAGTAAGGGATGGAAATGGAAAACCACGACGCAGCAAGGACCAGCGCCGGATTAAGAGGAACGGTCCAAAGAGCGCGGCAGTCAACGCCGGATTCAAAAGCTCACGGCAGAACAATAAAAAACTACCCCTTAAGGACAATAGCGATGAGCTATCCAACTTAAACAAAATCTTGGACAGGATATGCCAAATCCACAGTACTCCCGGGAGGCCTGCAAATCATACCCATAGAGATTATTGGGTCTTCAAACAGTCCGGCAGACTCAACGCCGAACACAAGGGGCTCGACACACCAAGTGAAGATGATGACGAGCACCAAAAGCAGAGCCCCGGAAAACAAAGGAATTTCCCACAAGAAGTCAAAATAGTAAACTTACTTCACGTGACAAAAGGGGAAAACAGAGCGGCACCCACTGAATTATGCGCCGCACAATCTACCCCAGCGGAGTCCCAATGGTTCTCAAAACCAATCACCTTCGACCATCAGGATTACTCCGAAAGTATCCGAAACGCAGGATGGACTGCCTTGATATTGGATCCTATAATCGACGGATTCCAGTTTACACAAGTCCTCATGGATGGCGGCAGTGATATAAACCTGATATATCAGGACACAATCCGCAAGATGGGGATAAACCCAACCAAAATTCGCCATAGCAACACCTCCTTCAAAGGGGTAATGCCAGGCCTGTATGCCCATTGTACGGGCTCCCTGCTGCTAGAAGTTGTGTTCGGCTCATCCGACAACTTCCGCCGCGAAAAGTTAACCTTCCACATCACCCCATTCGAAAGTAGCTATCAAGCACTACAGGGACGTGAAGCTTTCGCCCGCTTCAACACAATACCACATTATGCATCTCTTACACTTAAAAGGGAGTATTAAGTGTTACTCGAGCACGGAAGAACGTGAGACTTCCTTGACAGCCCCACGCCTATCCGGTTCCGCTAATCAAAAGCACCTGAATAGGTCATTCAAACCCCGGACACGGCTAGACGAGTCTGACGCCTACTAGCGGCATGCCCCCATACAAGGGGTTGCACGCACGTACAACAAGAGACAATAAAGCTCAATTTTATTCACCTTCCGAACTGTTTATTTAATATAAAGTATGTTTCTCGCACGATATTTTTTCTTTTCAACTAAGTTCTTCTCTTTTACAGATGAACACCGTGCTACACCCGTCCAGGATACGGCACAATGGAGACACAGGCGCAGACGTGCAGCAGGGACCCGTCTCAAGGATTCTTTTCAGATTAAGACCCTGCGTAAACCTTTTTTACTGTCTCTTGTTGATATATATCCCCCGGTTTCTTACTATAACCGAGAAGGAGGCTGGCGTTTTGGCATCGGCCGCACTAGAATTTTTGCGCGTACCTGGACACCAGGGGCTTAGGGCATTATTCTGCCCATTTTCATAAAGACCGAATACCTTAGGGGGTGTTCGGCGTCTTGAGTTAGGCCTTATATGCATCAGCTCCGAATCATGTCTTTGGTCAAATGTTGGGTTTGCCCGGCTCCCATGTTTTGGTACCTTACGTTCCGTTATATCGGCTAAGGTAGCACTGGGAGAACCACTGCGATTGTGCCCCGGTTGAGCTGGGTTGAGCACCTCAGTGGAGAAAGCTAAAACTGACTGTCATGATATAGTGTGAGACTGGTCAACCACTCGATGACCCAGCGGAATGTTTAGAATTCCCCCGCATTGACGAAGGGCCGTTTTCCGGTCAGGCACATACGCGCCCCGAATTCGGGAGAGCGCGGTGCCCCTAGGTGCTATATAGTAGCTCCACCATCGAGCTCCTATGGCTAAGTGAAAGTGATAAAGCATTATAGTCCGGTTGCCTAGTTTGCTACGCTATCACCTCCTTCACAGGACCAAGACGTTGGATTAAGTGTGAAAATGCGCCTTTTTTGCAAACACCCCCGCACTATGTGCGTGGGGGCTGAAGCCGAAGACTACCATCTTTCACGTTATATACACATATACATCAACGGCCGAATGGGAGGCATTTTAATACTTGAACACACAAGTATAAAAAGCTCTTATATTATATTGAAACATTGCTTTCACAAATCATACATATCATTTACACATAATATCCTTCGAGCACTGCGTCTCTATTAAACGAGCACCCTGGAGGACTTCCTCAAAATAGTGCTCGGCAGGTACTCGGCTTCTGTCCGAGTCTTGGGATGCAACGTCGGTGGCCTTCATCTCCGCCCAGTATGTCTTGACACGGGCAAGAGCCATCCGCGCTCCCTCTATGCACGCCGACCGCTTCATTGCGTCGATACGCGGCACCGCACCAAGGAACTGCTTCACTAAGCCAAAATAACTCTTCGCCTGGGGTCCGCCTGGCCACAAATTAGTCATGACATGCTTCATGGCAAGTCCGGATAATCGATTCAGCTCGGCCCATTCGGCCAACCGATCGGTCAATGGAAGAGGACGCTCTGGACTATGGAATTGCGACCAATATAGCTCTTCCCTTCTGCGCCCCTTCTGGCCTCGGAAGTGCTCAATCGCGTCCGCAGCGCTCGCCGCTAAGTCCAGATAAGCATCCTCCGAACTCCACAACTTGTCCAACTGAGCATACTTCGGATCCGTATATTTCCTCCGCAGCAGAAAAGGCTTTCCAGCCGCAATAGCCCCGGCCTGACTCAGCTCCTCCTTGGCAGCTCTCATAGCGGAACGGGCATCCTTGGATTCGGCGGTGGCCTTTTTCAGGTCCTCTTGCTCCGCTTGACGTTCTTTTTCAAGAACCCCGCAACGGTCGGTAGCATTCTTCAACTTTATGGACATATCGGCCATTTCCTCTTTGCTTCGAATGTGAGCAGCCCGTTCGGCTTTTAGCTCCTCGGTCGCCCTTAAAGCGGCCGCATTACTATTTCTGGCTTGCTCTTTAGCTCGGGCGAGTTCCGCCCGCAGCTCCTCCACAGCAGCGGCACCACCTGCATTAAGCATACAAGTAGTAAGGCACGTGCGTCAAACTCCCTTACCAGGCGCCCGCGAAGAAGTCGCATACCCTGTGACTCGTCAAACCGCTTATTGACAAGCGCGATGTCCGCATCCGCCTCAGCAAGTTGCCGCTTTAGTTCGGCAAATTCATCAGTCCGGCTGGCCACCGGATGCCCCGCCACCTATTTAGGAGCGGTGATATGTTATAACTGAGATTATGATCCTCGGCACGCTGTCCATTTTGACAGCATACCGAGTCTCAGGAGCTACTATCTATACAGGGCGCATTGTATATGCATAACTGTCAGAAGGTACATCATTTTTGCGTACCTCGAACCCCGTCAGTAAGCTTCTGACGGTTTCATGCAATCCGCTCTCAGCGGATGCAATTCTTTCAATCATCATACCCATTAGCGCACGGTGATCTTCTGAGATAGCCGCTCGCCCGAGCAGATCCTTCAGCTCCTCCGACCGCACGCCAGTTGGCGCCGGACCCTCCGGCCCCGCCGGACTTGGGGAAACCCTCCGCGACGACACCTCAGGGGCGTCCGCCTCACATGAAGGTGCGACAGGTGGAGGCGTTTCACCCTCCATCATCTCCGGAAGAAGATCCCACGAAGACGAGCTTTGCTAAGAAGGGATGAGATCCGAACTACAAGGTATAATTTCGGTTATCTTCAGAAATAAATATAGGGATGTCCCTTATTACAAGATCCCTTCTTTTTACTTACGGCTCACTGGAGGGCTGATCCCCTTGGGGAAATAGTGCGGCTGGGGTACTTCCCAGCGCCGGACTCTCTGACGAAGATTTCTTTCCCCTCTTTGAGGCCTTGACCTCCGGATCTTCCGAAGCGGTCCTCTTCTCTCCTTGGAGGGAGGGACTTTTGATCCCCCCCCTTCCTCGAAAGCCTCCTTCGTGGAGGCACTAGCTCCCCTGATCCCCCCTTCGCCTTCTTTAAAAGGCGCTGCCTTCGACATCTTGGTCAGCATGGGATCCGGCGCGGTCTCTGGGTGGGGAGCCGGACACCTTATCAACTTTGCTTTCGCTATCCACTCCTGTTCAAGAAACAGCTCCTTTAAGGGCAAGTTTATGATAAATGAACGGACAGCTCCTTTGAGTATATGGGCGATTGCAGCTTAGTCCTGCGTCCTCAGTCAGGTCCGGACACTTTTCTTATGATCCGAAGAACATTTTATACATCTCCACGGGCGTCGTACCCATAAAATGTTGGAGAGCTCGTGGTCCTCCGGATTAAATTCACACAGACGGAGGGGGCGACGTTTGCAGGGCAGAAGGCGCCGAATCAACATAACCTGCGCCACTGCGACCAGATTGATCTCTCTTTCTTGGAGGTCTCGAATACGGCCCTGCAACAGAGGAACGTCCTTGGACGGCCCCCAGTCGAGCCCCTTGTTGACCCATGACGCCAGCCGCTGTGGTGGACCTGAGCGGAAGGCGGGAAGCGCCACCCATTTGGTGCCCCTGGGAGCGGTAATTTAAAACCACTCCTGTTGCCACAAACCAAGCTCCTCCTGAAAAGAGCCCTCGGGCCACGGAGCATCAGCACACTTGCTTATGACCGCCCCTCCGCACTCTGCCTGTTGCCCCTCGATCATCTTCGGCTCCACCTTGAAGGTCTTGAGCCACAATCCAAAGTGAGGGGTAATATGGAGGAAGGCTTCACATACGACAATGAATGACGAGATATGGAGGATGGACTCCGGATTCAAGTCATGGAAATCCAGCCCATAATAAAACATGAGCCCCCGCACAAAGGGATCCGTCGGGAAGCCTAAATCCCGAAGGAAGTGAGACACGAACACCACGCTCTCGCCGGGCTCGGGAGTAGGAATGACCTGCCCTGGAGCAGGCATCCTATGCGAAATCTCGCCGGTTAGATACCTGGCGTTTCGCAGCTTTAGCACATCTTCTTCTGTGACGGAAGAGGACATCCATCGGCCGAGCTGGTCGGAGCCGGACATTGTCGAAGGTCCGAAGCGCCTAAATCTGAAGCTTTGGGTGTTAGAACTCGTAGCGCGAGGCGAACTCGATGGAGGGTGGAAAAAGAAGAGGGCCTTGGTCTCATTATAAAGAGGTTGAATACCAAGAGCCCTCCCGTGGTCGATCGGGACTCGCCGATAGAGGCGTGCCAGCGAACGCACGGTTGGGTTACCCACGTCCGTATTGATGAGAATCCCGGAATAAGGGGGCACGATGTACGCTTTGATAAGACGTGCCAAGGAAACCGCCTCGCTGAACGCGCTGAGGTGGAAAAGTAAAAAACGATTCGTATAAAGGCCTGGCCGTGGTGTGATGTCACGCCACGGAATACGTCAGCAGATCTGTGCAAAAATTATTCCCTCTACGGTGGTAAGTGGAACTTGTTTTGCAGAGCCGGACACTGTCCTTGTGTGCAAAACCTTCTATGAAGTATTCGGAGGAGGAACCCGCCTTGCAATGCCGAAGACAATATGCGCACCGGACTCGTCGTCATTGAAGCCCGGTTCCGGGGCTACTGAGGGAGTCCTGGACTAGGGGTGTCCGGATAGCGAACTATCATCTTTGGCGGACTCCAAGACTATGAAGATACAAGATTGAAGACTTCGTCCCTTGTCCGGATAGGACTTTCCTTGACGTGGAAGGCAAGCTTGGCGATACGGATATGTAGATCTCCTACCATTGTAACCGACTACGTGTAACCCTAACCCTATTCGGTGTCTATATAAACCGAAGGGTTTTAGTCCGTAGGGACGAACAACAATCATACCATAGGCTAGCTTCTAGGGTTTAGCCTCCTTGATCTCGTGGTAGATCTACTCTTGTACTACCCATATCATCAATATTACTCTAGCAGAGTAGGGTATTACCTCCATCGAGAGGGCCCTTACCTGGGTAAATACTTCGTGTCCCTTGTCTCCTGTTACCATCCGCCTAGACGCACAGTTCGGGACCCCCTACCCGAGATCCGCCGGTTTTGACACCGACAGCTACCGTCAATCAAAGGAAGATAAGATGCATAAAAGATAAACATCACATGCAATCAATATAAGTGATATGATATGGCCATCATCATCTTGTACTTGTGATCTCCATCTCCGAAGCACCGTTATGATCACCATCGTCACCGGCGCGACACCTTGATCTCCATCGTAGCATCGTTGTCGTCTCGCCAATCATATGCTTCTACGACTATCGATACCGCTTAGTGATAAAGTAAAGCATTACAGGGCGATTGCATGGCATACAATAAAACGGCAACCATATGGCTCCTGCCAGTTGCCGATAACTTGGTTACAAAACATGATCATCTCATACAATAAAATTTCATCATGCCTTGACCATATCACATCACAACATGCCCTGCAAAAACAAGTTAGACATCCTCTACTTTGTTGTTGCAAGTTTCTGTGACTGCTACGGGCTTAGCAAGAACCGTTCTTACCTACGCATCAAAACCACAACGATAGTTTGTCAAGTTGGTGTTGTTTTAACCTTCGCAAGGACCCGGCGTAGCCACACTCGGTTCAACTAAAGTTGGAGAAACTGACACCCGCCAGCCACCTGTGTGCAAAGCACGTCGGTAGAACCAGTCTCCTGTAAGCGTACGCGTAATGTCGGTCCGGGCCGCTTCATCCAACAATACCGTCGAACCAAAGTATGACATGCTGGTAAGCAGTATGACTTATATCACCCACAACTCACTTGTGTTCTACTCGTGCATATAACATCTACGCATAAAACCTGGCTCTGATACCACTGTTGGGAACGTAGTAATTTTAAAAAAATTCCTACGCACACGCAAGATCATGGTGATGCATAGCAGCGAGAGGAGAGTGTTGTCCACGCACTCGTAGACCGAAAGCGGAAGCGTTATATCAACACGGTTGATGTAGTCGTACGTCTTCATGATCCGACCGATCCAAGTACAGAAAGCACGGCACGTCCGAGTTCTGCACATGTTCGGCTCGGTGACGTCCTCGCCTTCTCGATCCAACAAGAGGGGCGAAGTAGTAGATGAGTTCCGGCAGCATGACGGCGTGGTGACGGTGTTGGTGAAGAACAATCTTCGCAGGGCTTCGCCTAAGCACTACGAAAACTATGACGGAGGATAAACTAGATGAGACGGTGTTGCCGGCACAAGGCTTGGTGTTTCTTGATGTGTCTTGGGTGCTAGCCCTACCCCTCTATTTATATGTTGAGCCTTGGGGTCAAAACTTGGAGTAAAAGCCTCCACAAAGTCGGTTTCACCCGAAAGGCAAGAGTCCTTCTCGGACTCCAGGGCCAGACGCCAGGGTTCCCGGCGTCTGGACCCAGACGCCAGGGACCCTGGCGTCTGGCCCCTGGACTCCGCAATACTTCCTTTTGCGCTTTCCAAAAACCTCGTGGGCTTTCCCCTTTGGCCCAAATAAAGTGTTCTTGTGCCGAAACATTTCGGTAAACATCCGGAACCCCTTCCGATGGATTCCGGAACCTTTCCGGAGATCAAACACTACTATCCACATATCAATTTTTACTTCGGGACCATTCCGGAGTTCCTCGTCATATGCATGATCTCATCCAAAACTCCGAACAACATTCGATCACCAACATACATAACTCATAGTACTATATCGTCAACGAATGTTAAGCGTGCGGACCCTACGGGTTCGAGAACTACATATACATGACCAAGACACCTCTCTTGTCAATAACCAATTGTGGGACCTGGATGCCCATATTGGCTCCTACATATTCTACGAAGATCTTTATCGGTCAGACTGCATAACAACATACGTTGTTCCCTTTGTCATCGGTATGTTACTTGCCCGAGATTCGATCACCGGTCTCTCAATACCTAGTTCAATCTCGTTACCGACAAGTCTCTTTACTCGTTCTGTAATACATCATCCCGCAACTAACTCATTAGCTACAATGCTTGCAAGGCTTAAGTGATGTGCATTACCGAGTGGTTCCAGAGATACCTCTCCGACAATCGGAGTGACAAATCCTAGTCTCGAAATACGCCAACCCAACATGTACCTTCAGAGACACCTGTAGAGCACCTTTATAATCACCCAGTTAAGTTGTGACGTTTGGTAGCACACGAAGTGTTCCTCTTGTAAACGGGAGTTGCATAATCTCATAGTCATAGGAACATGTATAAGTCATGAAGAAAGCAATAGCAGAATACTAAACGATCGAGTGCTAAGCTAACGGAATGGGTCAAGTCAATCACATCATTCTCCTAATGATGTGATCCCGTTAATCAAATGACAACTCATGTCAATGGATAGGAAACATAACCATCTTTGATCAACGAGCTAGTCAAGTAGAGGCATACTAGTGACACTATGTTTGTCTATGTATTCACACATGTATCATGTTTCCAGTTAATACAATTCTAGCATGAATAATAAACATTTATCATGTAATAAGGAAATAAATAATAACTTTATTATTGCCTCTAGAGCATATTTCCTTCAATATTCGCAAACAAAAAAGACCTCCACCAATATAAGAGAACTCAACTTAATTAGTATCATTGGTAAACTACCCCCCGCCGCTGCTCATCACACGCACACACACATTGCCAAAGCTTTCACGGATGATGCAAGTTGTATGCCACTCTGGGAAAATCCGTTGCATGGTGTGAGCCAAATCGCAATGGAAAAGAAAGATATTTAACAACTTAAATGTCAAGTATCAGCATTGCTCTCCCTATCTATCACGTACTCTCTTGTACGTGGATTGCTCTATCTATCTAGTATCAGCAAAGTGTACCATTGATGGGTAGCTGGCCAGCTAATTGGGTTTGAAAGTTGGGGACAACTTAACCCGCACGAGTGGCTCGCTAGCAAGAATCTCTCTCTGTGGCTGCCACTGAAGCGATCCGAGTAGTACTCCTAGTTGCCTTAAAAAATATATATGACCCTATTTATTAGAGGCTGCTCGATTCGCCGCATTAACTATAGTTGATTTCTCCATGCTTTCAATCAGTCCCGGTCAAATCGGTACATAAAATTTGTCAACTCCTGCAAATCATGAGAGTACCATTTAGAAGAACAAGGCGTCACCCCTGTTCCATTAACAATGGAAAATCAAGAGAATTCCCATCATATGGGTGATGGCAATGCCATTGCACAACCTGAGTTTGGTGGCTGCCGCCGTGTTATGTATATATTCCAATTGGATAGGGAAGCATCGCCCCACCCGCTGAGATACCGCCTGTTATCACCCTTCTCTTCCTCACCTCGCGGATCCGACCTTCAAATTAACCCGGGGATCTACATTCAATCCATGCGCGCCCACACTCCCTGTCTATCTCTCAGCGCAGATGATACTATATTACCGTCGTTATCTTAGGAGATCCTTGCATGGTCACGGGGTAACAAGCCACTGCTAATCACCATACTTAACACAACCCAGATTATACTAATAGTATCGTCGTCATCATAGGAGATCTTTGCAAGCCATGGGGGACAAGCACCAGCTAATCACCACACTTAGACCTCTTCCAATGCAAAGGTGCTTAGATGGGGTGCCAAGTGCATTAAATATCTTAGCAACTCAATTCCCCAATGCATAGGTGCTTAACTTGTTGTTGCTAAGCCCACTTTATTAAATGATTTAGTACCTAAACTCTCTCATGCATTAGTCGGCTTCTTTTATTTATGTGGTTTGCCTAGGTTCACGCGCTCGGCATTGGTTCTTTCTGGGATCACCAAAGTGCTCTCTCTCCTCTATAATTGGTGTGCCATGTCACTTTTTAGCTTATGTGGCATGCTTAGCACCTGTCCAACATGGAACACTGGGAAGGGCCTTAATTAACCACCTATGCACTGATGTCTACTACGCAACCTTCTTCTTGTAGCGTTGTTGGGCCTGCAAGTGCACATGTTTGTAGGACAGTAGCAAATTTCCCTCAAGTAGATGACCTAAGGTTTATCAATCCGTGGGAGACGTAGAATGAAGATGGTCTCTCTCAAGCAACCCTGCAACCAAATAGCAAAGAGTCTCTTGTGTCCCCAACAGACCCAATACAACGGTAAATTGTATAGGTGCACTAGTTCGGCGAAGAGATGGTGATACAAGTGCAATATGGATGGTAGATATAGGTTTTTGTAATCTGGAATAATAAAAACAGCAAGGTAACAAGTGGTAAAAGTGAGCATAAATTGTATTGCAATGATAGGAAACAAGGCCTAGGGTTCATACTTTCACTAGTGCAAGTTCTCTCAATAATAATAACATAGATAGATCGTATAACAATCCCTCAACATGCAACAAAGAGTCACTCCGAAGCCACTAATAGCGAAGAACAAACGTAGAGATTATGGTAGGGTACGAAACCACCTCAAAGCTATTCTTTCGGATCAATCTATAAAAGAGTTCGTACTAGAATAACACCTTAAGACACAAATCAACCAAAACCTAATGTCACCTAGATACTCCATTGTCACCTCAAGTATCCGTGGGCATGATTATACGATATGCATCACACAATCTCAGATTCATCCAACCAACATAAAAGTACTTCAAAGAGTGCCCCAAAGTTTCTACCGGAGAGTCAAGAACGTGTACCAACCCCTATGCATAGGTTCATGGGCGGAACCCGCAAGTTGGTCACCAAAACATACATCAAGTGGCACATGATATCCCATTGTCACCACAGATAATCACGGCAAGACATACATCAAGTGTTCTTATAAAAGACTCAATCCGATAAGATAACTTCAAAGAGGAAACTCAATTCATCACAAGAGAGTAGAGGGGGAAAAACATCAGATCCAACTATAATAGCAAAGCTCGCGATACATCAAGATCGTGCCAAATCAAGAACACGAGAGAGAGAGAGAGAGAGAGAGAGAGAGAGAGAGAGAGATCTGAAGGAAATATGCCCTAGAGGCAATAATAAAGTTATTATTTATTTCCTTATTTCATGATAAATGTTTATTGTTCATACTAGAATTGTATTAACCGGAAACATAATACATGTGTGAATACATAGACAAACAGAGTGTCACTAGTATGCCTCTACTAGACTAGCTTGTTAATCAAAGATGGTTATGTTTCCTAACCATAGACAAAGGAGTTGTCATTTGATTAACGGGATCACATCATTAGTTGAATGATCTGATTGACATGACCCATTCCGTTAGCTTAGCACCCGATCGTTTAGTATGTTGCTATTGCTTTCTTCATGACTTATACATGTTCCTGTAACTATGAGATTATGCAACTCCGTTTACGGAGGAACACTTTGGGTACTACCAAAGCGTCACAACGTAACTGGGTGATTATAAAGGAGTACTACAGGTGTCTCCAAAGGTACATGTTGGGTTGGCGTATTTCGAGATTATGTTTTGTCACTCCGATTGTCGGAGAGGTATCTCTGGGCCCTCTCGGTAATGCACATCACTATAAGCCTTGCAAGCAATGTAGCTAATGAGTTGAGTTAGTTACGGAATGATGCATTACGTAACGAGTAAAGAGACTTGCCGATAGCGAGATTGAACTAGGTATTGGATACCGACGATCGAATCTCGGGCAAGTAACATACCGATGACAAAGGGAACAACGTATGTTGTTATGCGGTTTGACCGATAAAGATCTTCGTAGAATATGTAGGAACCAATATGGGCATCCAGGTTCCGCTATTGGTTATTGACCAAGAATAGTTCTCGGTCATGTCTACATAGTTCTCGAACCCGTAGGGTCCGCTCGCTTAAGGTTTCGATGACAGTTATATTATGAGTTTATGAGTTTTGATGTACCGAAGGAGTTCGGAGTCCCGGATGAGATCGGGGACATGACGAGGAGTCTCGAAATGGTCGAGACGTAAAGATCGATATATTGGACGACTATATTCGGAGTTCGGAAAGGTTCCGAATGATTCGGGTATTTTTCGGAGTACCGGAGAGTTACGGGAATACGTATTGGGCCTTATTGGGCCATACGGGAAAGAAGGAAAAGGGCCTCAAGGGTGGCCGCACCCCTTCCCTTGGTCTAGTCCGAATTGGACTAGGGAAGGGGGGCGCCCCCTTCCTTCCTTCTCCTTTTCCCTTCCCTTTCCTTCTCTCCTACTCCTACTACATGGAAGGTTTCCTAGTTGGACTAGGAAAAGGGGAATCCTACTCCCGGTGGGAGTAGGACTCCCCTAAGGCGGCGCCATAGAGAGGGCGGCCTCCCCTCCTCCACTCCTTTATATCTGAGGGCAGGGGGCACCCCATGGACACACAAGTTGATCCTTGAGATCGTTCCTTAGCCGTGTCGGTGCCCCTCCACCATATTCCACCTCGGTCATATCGTGGCGGTGCTTAGGCGAAGCCTGCGTCAGTGAAACATCAAGATCGTCCTGCACGCCGTCGTCTTGTGAACTCCCTCTCCACAGAGCTTTGCTGGATCGGAGCCCGAGGAGGCGTCATCGAGCTGAGCGTGTGCCAAGAACTTCGGGCGCCGGAATGTAACGGCGCTGGGATCGGCTGGATCGCGAGGAGAACGTCGACTACTTCCTCTACGTCATCATCGACTCGGAGGTGCCGGAGTAACGCAACCTTTGGGATCGGCAGGATCGCGAGGAGAACGTCTGACTACTTCCTCTACGTTGTGATCGCTTCCGCTTTGGTCTACGAGGGTACGTAGACAACACTCTCCCTTCTCGTTGCTATGCCATCACCATGGTCCTGTGTGTGCGTAGGAAAATTTTGAAATTACTACGTTCCCCAACAAGATCAAACACATAGCTACTGGTACATACCCTCAGCCCCGAGGGTGAACTACTCCCTCCTCGTCATGGAGAGCGCCGGGATGATGAAGATGGCCACTGGAGATGGATCCCCCCTCCGGCAGGGTACCGGAAAGGGGTCCCGATTGGTTTTTGGTGGCTCTGGAGGCTTGCGGCGGCGGAACTCCCGATCTAACTTCTGTTCTGGAAGTTTTAGGGTACGTGAGTATATATGGGCGAAAGGAGTACGTCGGTAGATCTACGGGGGCCCCACGAGGCAGGCGGCGCCGAGGTGGGCGCGCCGGGTGGGCGCACCCCACTCTCGTGAGCACCTCCGTATCTTCGGCGTGGGGTCCAAGTCCATCAGGTGGGTTTCCTTCCAAAAATAACTTCTCCAGTTGATTTCGTTCCGTTTTGACTCCGTCTGATATTCCTTTTCCTCGAAACACTGAAATAGGCATAAAACAGCAAATCTGGGCTGGGCCTCCGGTTAATAGGTTAGTCCCAAAAATAATGTAAAATTGGAAAATAAAGCCCAATATTGCCTAAAACAGTAGATAATATAGCATGGAGCAATCAAAATTATAGATACGTTGGAGGCGTATCAAGCATCTAAGCTTAATTCCTGCTCGTCCTCGAGTAGGTAAATGATAAAAAGATAATTTTGATGTGGAATGCTAGTTGGCATAATTTCAAATGTAATTCTTCTTACTTGTGATATGAATATTCAGATCCGAAAGATTCAAGACAAAAGTTCATATTGACATAAAAATAATAATACTTCAAGCATACTAATCAAAGTAATCATGTCTTCTCAAAATAGCATGGCAAAAGAAAGTTCATCCCTACAAAATCATATAGTTAGGCTATGCTTCATATTCGTCACACAAAGATGTTCCCAACTTCTATACCCCCGATGACAAGCCAAGCAATTGTTTCATACTTGAATAATCTCAAACTTTTTCAACCTTCACGCAATACATGGCCTTGAGCCATGGATATAGCACTATGGGTGGAATAGAATATGATGATGGGATTGTGTGGATAAGACAAAAGGAGAAAGTCTCACATTGGCCGAGGCTAATCAGCGGGCTATGGAGATGCCCATCAATTGATGTCAACATGAGGAGTAGGGATTGCCATGCAACGGATGCACTAGAGCTATAAGTATATGAAAGCTCTACAAAACAAACTAAGTGGGTGTGCATCCAACTTGCTTGCTCACGAAGACCTAGGGCATTTTGAGGAAGACCATCATTGCAATATACAAGCCAAGTTCTATAATGAAAAATTCCCACTAGTATATGAAAGTGACAAAATGAGAGACTCTCTATCATGAAGATCTTGGTGCTACTTTGAAGCACAAGTGTGGTAAAAGGATAGTAGCATTGTCCCTTCTCTCTTTTTCTCTCATTTTTTTGGGCCTTTTTTTTGGCCTTGCTTTTTTCTTCTTCTTTTTTTATTTTTTCGTCCGGAGTCTCATCCCGACTTATGGGGGAATCATATTCTCCATCATCCTTTCCTCACTTGGGACAATGCTCTAATAATGATGATCATCACACTTTTATTTTTCTTACAACTCAACAATTACAACTCGAAACTTAGAACAAAATATGACTCTATATGAATGCCTCCGGCGGTGTACCGGGATGGTGCAATGAATCAAGAGTGACATGTATGGAAAATAATGCATGGTGGCTTTGCCACAAATACGATGTCAACTACATGATCATGCCATGGCAATATGACAAAAGTAATGTATGTCATAATAATGATGATGGAAGTTCCATGGCAATATATCTCGGAATGGCTATGGAAATGCCATGATAGGTAGGTATGGTGGCTGTTTTGAGAAAGATATAAGGAGGTTTATGTGTGATAGAGTGTATCTTATCACGGGGTTTGGATGCACCAGCGAAGTTTTCACCAACTCTCAAGGTGAGAAAGGGCAACGCACGGTATCGAAGAGGCTAGCAAAGGCGGAAAGGTAAGAGTGTGTATAATCCATGGACTCAACATTAGTCAAAAGAACTCAAATACTTATTGCAAAAATTTAGAAGCCATCAAAAATCAAGTACTACGCGCATGCTCCTAGGGGGATAGATTGGTAGGAAAAGACCATCGCTCGTCCCGACCGCCACTCATAAGGATGCACAAGCCAGGTACACTTCATATTTCAAATTTGTTAAACAACTTTAACCATACATGCATGCTACGGGACTTGCAAACTTCAACACAAGTATTTCTCAAATTCACAATTATCAACTAGCACGACTTTGATATTATCACCTCCATATCTCAAAACAATTATCCAGCATCAAACTTATCTTAGTATTCAATTCACTCAAAAAGAAAGTTTCACATATCTTGAACACTAAGTATATTAGCATTAAGCAAATTACCATGCTATTAATGAATCTCAAAATAATCTAAGTGAAGCATGAGAGATCAATAGTTTCTTTAAAACAAATCCACCACCGTGCTCTAAAAGATATAAGTGAAGCACTAGAGCAAAAATTATCACGCTCAAAAGATATAAGTGAAGCACATAGAGTATTCTAACAAATTCCAAATCATGTATGGCTCTCTCAAAAGGTGTGTACAGCAAGGATGATTGTGGTAAACTAACAATCAAAGACGCAAATAATACAAAACGCTCCAAGCAAAACACATATCATGTGGTGAATAAAAATATAGCTCCAATTAAAGTTACCGATGAACGAAGACGAAAGAGGGGATGCCTTCCGGGGCATCCCCAAGCTTAGACTCTTGGTTGTCCTTGAATATTACCTTGGGGTGCCTTGGCCATCCCCAAGCTTAGGCTCTTGTCACTCCTTATTCCATAGTCCATCGAACCTTTACCCAAAACTTGAAAACTTCACAACACAAAACTCAACAGGAAATCTCATAAGCTCCGTCAGTGAAAGAAAACAAAACCACCACATAAGGTACTGTAATGGACTCATTCTTTATTTATATTGGTGTTAAACCTACTGTATTCCAACTTCTCTATGGTTTATAAACTATTTTACTAGCCATAGATTCATCAAAATAAGCAAACAACACAATGAAAACAGAATCTGTCAAAAACAGAACAGTCTGTAGTAATCTGTAACTAACGCATACTTATGGAACTCCATAAATTCTAAAATAAATTGGTGGACCTGAGGAATTTGCCTAGTAATCATCTGCAAAAAGAATCAACTACATAGCACTCTCCAGTAAATATTTCTAGCTAATCTCGTGAGCGCTAAAGTTTCTGTTTTTTACAGCATGATCATAAAGACTTCACCCAATTCTTCCCAAAGGTTCTACTTGGCACAAACACTAATTAAAACATAAAACCACGTCTAACCAGAGGCTAGATGTATTATTTATTACTAAACAGAACCAAAAAGCAAGAAACTAAAATAAAATTGGGTTGCCTCCCAACAAGCGCTATCGTTTAACGCCCCTAGCTACGCATGATGATTTCAATGATGCTCACATAAAACATAAGAATTGAAACATAAAGAGAGCATCATGAAGAATATGACTAGCACATTTAAGTCTAACACACTTCCTATGCATAGGGATTTTGTGAGCAAACAACTTGTGGGAACAATAATCAACTAGCATAGGAAGGTAAAACAAGCATAGCTTCAAAACTTTAAGCACATAGAGAGGAAACTTGACATTATTGCAATTCCTACAAGCATATGTTTCCTCCCTCGTAATAATTTTCAGTAGCATCATGAATTAATTCAACAATATAACCAGCACCTAAAGCATTCTTTTCATGATCTACAAGCATAGAAAATTTACTACTCTCCACATAAGCAAAATTCTTCTCATTCAGAATAGTGGGAGTATCATAAGAGACTTGAACACTAAAAATTGTTCCCACATTAAAAGAGTAATGTTCAGAAAAAGGGTAATCATAATCATGACAAGATTTGTAAATATAATCATCACTACTTTTTATAGCATAAGTTTCATCACAATAATCATCATAAGTAGCAACTTCGTTCTCATCATAATCGATTGAAACCTCTCCCAAGATAGTGGAATCACTAAATAAAGTTGACACTCTTCCAAATCTACTTTCATATTCATCACAATAAGATTCAACATCCTCCAAAATAGTGGGATCACTAATTCCTAAAGTTGACACTCTTCCAAACCCACTTTCATCAATATAACCATCATAGGTAGGAGGCATGCTATCATCATAACAACTTTGCATATCAAAACTTGGGATGCTAAAAATATCATCTGCATTAAACATAGCATACCCAAGCTTGGGACAAACATTAATTCCAGCAAATATATTCTCAAAAATATCATCCTCATCAAACATAGCTTCCCCAAGCTTGGGCCCTTTCATATCATAAGCATAATCACTCTCATCATTAAAAATATGGATAGCACCAATAGTATAGCAATTATCATCATCACAAGTAGTAGTAGGAGCAACATCATTTGGGAGGGATACCTTTTTACCTTTGTTGCTCCTTCTTTTCTTTTTCTTCTTCACATTATGTGTAGGTTCAACCTTCCTCTTTGAGCTCCTTATTGATGAAACTGGTTGAATAGAAAGCTCCTCCTCGTTACCTGATTCATCATAAGAAATAATAGGAGGAGATCTGGAAGTCTCTTCCCTTTCATTAGTATTCTCTTCATCTTCTATTTGTTTTCTTTTCTTTATGTAATTGGCAATATAAGGATTTTAAATGCAATTCACCGCACAATACATATAAATCTTTTCTAGATCAAAATCAAGAAATCTATCAAGATTAAATTTTGGAATACCCTCATTTATACGTTTCATTTCTTCATACCCCAAAAGAAGGCTAAGCTCTTTATGATGCTCAAGGGTAATCAAATTATCACAATATTTGGAAACAACTTGATCATGAAACAAATAGCATTGGAGCTTTAAATGACCATGTTCATTGCAAAGTTCACAAGGGGTACTATAAATATTGAATCTTTCAGCACATTCATCTAGATCTTCTTGCAACAATTTGGTTTCTAAGTACTTATGCCTCTTGCAATAAATATCTTCTCTATTTGGTGTGTTCATGCAAACATGCACTCCACAAAAGTTGACATGCTCATAAGAGATATTTTCATCATAAGTAGTGCAATCATCATTAGCGTCATGGATATTCAAAGAATTCATACTAACAACATTGCAATCATGCTCATCATTCAAAGATTTAGTGCCAAACAATTTAATGCATTCTTCTTCTAACACTTTGGCACAATTTTCCTTTCCATCATACTCATGAAAGATATTAAAAAGGTGAAGCGTATGAGACAAACTCAATTCCATTTTTTTGGTAGTTTTCTGTTATAAACTAAACTAGTGATAAAACAAGAAACAAAAAGATTCCATTGCAAGATCTAAAGATATACCTTGACTTACCTAGCCTCCCCGGCAACGGCGCTAGAAAAGAGCTTGATGTCTACTACGCAACCTTCTTCTTGTAGACGTTGTTGGGCCTGCAAGTGCACAGGTTTGTAGGATAGTAGCAAATTTCCCTCAAGTGGATGACCTAAGGTTTATCAATCCGTGGGAGGCGTAGGATGAAGATGGTCTCTCTCAAGCAACCCTGCAACCAAATAGCAAAGAGTCTCTTGTGTCCCCAACACACCCAATACAATGGTAAATTGTATAGGTGCACTAGTTCGGCGAAGAGATGGTGATACAAGTGCAATATGGATGGTAGATATAGGGTTTTGTAATCTGAAATAATAAAAACAGCAAGGTAACAAGTGGTAAAAGTGAGCGTAAACGGTATTGCAATGATAGGAAACAAGGCCTAGGGTTCATACTTTCACTAGTGCAAGTTCTCTCAACAATAATAACATAGATAGATGGTATAACAATCCCTCAACATGCAACAAAGAGTCACTCCGAAGCCACTAATAGCGGAGAACAAATGTAGATATTATGGTAGGGTACGAAACCACCTCAAAGCTATTCTTTCGGATCAATCTATAAAAGAGTTCGTACTAGAATAACACCTTAAGACACAAATCAACCAAATCCCTAATGTTACCTAGATACTCCATTGTCACCTCAAGTATCCGTGGGCATGATTATACGATATGCATCACACAATCTCAGTTCATCCAACCAACATAAAAGTACTTCAAAGAGTGCCCCAAAGTTTCTACTGGAGAGTCAAGAACGTGTGCCAACCCCTATGCATAGGTTCATGGCGGAACCCGCAAGTTGGTCACCAAAACATACATCAAGTGGCACATGATATCCCATTGTCACCACAGATAATCACGGCAAGAAATACATCGTGTTCTTATAAAAGACTCAATCCGATAAGATAACTTCAAAGGGGAAACTCAATTCATCACAAGAGAGTAGAGGGGGAAAAACATCAGATCCAACTATAATAGCAAAGCTCGCGATACATCAACATCGTGCCAAATCAAGAACACAAGAGAGAGAGAGAGAGAGAGAGAGAGAGAGAGAGAGAGAGAGAGAGAGAGAGAGAGAGAGAGAGAGATCAAACACATAGCTACTGGTACATACCCTCAGCCCCGAGGGTGAACTACTCCCTCCTCGTCATGGAGAGCGCCGGGATGATGAAGATGGCCACCGGAGATGGATCCCCCCTCCGGCAGGGTACCGGAAAGGGGTCCCGATTGATTTTTGGTGGCTCTGGAGGCTTGCGGTGGCGGAACTCCCGATCTAACTTATGTTCTGGAAGTTTTAGGGTACGTGAGTATATATGGGCGAAAGGAGTACGTCGGTGGAGCTACGGGGGGCCCACGAGGCAGGGGGCGCGCCCAGGGGGTGGACGCGCCCCCCACCCTCATGAGCACCTCCCGTATCTTCTGACGTGGGGTCCAAGTCCATCAGGTGGGTTTCCTTCCAAAAATAACTTCTCCAGTTGATTTCGTTCCGTTTTGACTCCGTTTGATATTCCTTTTCCTCGAAACACTGAAATAGGCATAAAACAATAAATCTGGGTTGGGCCTCCGGTTAATAGATTAGTCCCAAAAATAATATAAAAGTGGAAAATAAAGCCGAATATGACCTAAAACAGTAGATAATATAGCATGGAGCAATCAAAAATTATAGATACGTTGGAGACGTATCATGCACCTGTAGAGCCAGCAGGCAAAACTGTCCTATGTGGCAATGAACATACATCACCCAGCCCCGAGATCTGGACGCGCACAGCCTTAATTGCGCCGGTGAGCCACCGTGCCTTGCAGGTCATGCCAGATGCGCATCACAGTTCACGTTGCTAAGGAACACACATCCATGTCTTGTGTCTCCCGCCAAGGCCATGTGGCCAACGGCCAATTGTACAACATGGTGTATAGTAACATCCTTTTTTATAAGTACAGTAATACATACTTCACTAGGTTCTCTGCGCAAGTTTAAAGACATAGGGAGTATTTGGCAATTCTTGTCGAGATCGGATTTTTGCCTGCACCAAAGGATTAATTTTCGCGCTGCATTGCTTGTTCTTGAACAAAAAGAATTAATTTTCATGCTATGAAAACACCATAATAATAATCTTATAATAAAGCCGCATTGGGGAACATAGGGGCACTCGACTTCTTACTTCCTCCGTTCCCATGAATAAAGTGTGACCACACTTCAAGATTTAATTTTCAGCACCAATTAGATCAATAATATCTAATTTACATGACTTCTGGTTATACCATTGAAAACTTTTTCCGAATTCAATGGTAACCTTGTTGCACATAACCCACATTTTGTTGGTTAGATAAAACTTGATTTTTGACATGCCTTGATTCCTTGAAATTGAGGAAGCATTTACTCTGTTCGGTCAATTAACAGACACATTACCAATGCTCCAGGAGGATGTAAGTTAGAGGGAACGTATCTGGTGCACCGGAGCAATTGGTGCTACTGGTGCACCGGACCCTGTTGCACATTCAAAAATGCTCGAAAAGATCCGGAAAAAATTTAGTGCATCGACAAAACATCAATGCATGTTGTCACAAAAATTCAAATCAAAATTCAGAACAATGCTCAAGATACAAAAATAACAAATTTGACGTCAATGTGCTAATGGGCCAAAACTGAAGCCCAACTTGTGTTATGTACTGTTTAGTGTCAAATTTGTCATTTTTTGTATCTCAAACAATGTTTCAATTTTTGATTTGAATTTTTGTGACGACGTACATCGATGTTGCCTCAATGCACTAATTTTTTTCCGGAATTTTTGAAATAACTTTTAATGTGCAACGGGCGACCGGTGCACCGGTAGCACCAATTGCCCCGGTGCACGAGATACATCCCTGTAAGTTAGATGCCACCCTATAAGATTCGTCTCATGGCATGAGCAAAATCACAATTGGAAATAAAAGAAGATGATTTTATGTGAACAGAAGGAGCTCTGCTTTTGCATTGAAGAAGGATAGCAGTTTTACACAATTCAGACAAGCCCAGGCCAGGAGCCATGTTCAACAGTTGAAGAATCAACATTTTGAGAACCAACCAGTGCCAAACCAGAGATCAAACCCCCAGTTTATTTGAGCATCTGTGTTTGCCATCATCTGAGGAGAAAATTACCCTACCGGCATTTTTTGGGGAGTTCAATAAATCCTTTTTTTAGGGAAACTGTAAATCCTAATTAAAGAAAAGGTTTTTGTTGGCTTTCATTGAAGCCACGGAAATATAACTTGGTGGAACTGACTAGTTTAGTTACTGGTTACAGCCTGCTCTTAGGATTTATTTTCTGGATCTCGATCAGAAACCTGATTTTTTGCTAGGTGACCGATCTGAAATCAGAAAAAAGAAATAGAGAAAAAAGAGAGGCCAGAAACCGAGAGCAGATCTCACCAGGCAATACAATGCCACTTGCCGCCACTTGCCTTGTCTGACAGACAGCTGAAAACCTCGCGTCGCGTTTCAGCATGCATATGGATGAGCACGTTGCAGCAGTGGCAGTACATTTCGTTGCAACAATGGATAGATAGAAATACGTAGTACTACTATCTTTGCTGCTAGATACTTCAGCTCGATCCGGCGGACCGGACACCGTCCATGCGTGTCACGGCCGGCGAGATACCAGCATGAACTACCCGAGACACGAAGACATGCCATGTCTTACCGCCGACCACTGTGATCGGCCGGCCGGCGTCGGCAACAACAACCACACCCAACCCCACTTTACGTTACCTCTAAGATGCACCTGAACACTAGTTGGTTCCTTTGCGCTTTGGTCGCCAGCACGTCATCCTTCCGTGGATCTCGATCGATCGACAGAGGTAGCATATGCAGTGAGCGGTGTCGTCGCTCCCGGACACGGACGGCCGGCCGGAGCCTGCCTACACGATCCGATATGGGCGCGCAGGTAGAGTGGCGAGCGAGGGAGCGGGGAGACAGGCCGTGTGCGCCGGGCGTGACACTGTCCTCTCCTTTTGACGTCTTGTGTAGGCCTGTACCTCGCCACGCGCGTGCTCCCCAACTGGTTTGGTTTGTCATCTTGTTACACGGTCGAATCAATCCGTGTGGACATGCTGATGCTGGTGGTGCTTGACAAAATTGTTTTTTCTGTCTCCCCCTTCATACGGTGTCAACTGTGGTAAAAGTAAAGATGCCAATCTAATACAAGTCATCTATTACAAAAAATATACCAATAGAAACTTTAAATATTTTATTTTCAAATGGTATAATTTTTGTGTCATATAATTTATATTAGGGTGATAAAATTGACAATCTAGGTATACGCGCAAGACTTGTAAAATAAAACGGAGGGAGTAGGTCATTTAATACTATGTGGATGTCTTGCCCATCTCCGGTGCCTCCCATGCATCATGTGTTGTCATCTGCTATACTGTTCTTTGATTTATGAACGATTTTCATTTAGATTTTCTAACCAAGTTTCTAGTTACCGAATTTCGCTGAGTACCATTCCCTCACCGCAAGAAAAAAGAGTACCGCTCCCTCCTTTCTAAAATATAAGGTATACTTTATTTTATCTTTATTCTTCATCATACATATATAAGTTCAATGAATTTTATTATTGCATGTCTATAAATTAGTGTAAAGATATATGAAATGAAATTGTTTCCTAGATAACTATGATGATACAATTTATAAATGTTCAATCCATGTGATTTGGTATATTTATTGATTATCAAAATCATGAATCAAATACTGTACAAAGTCAAGCACACCTTATATTTTGAGAAGAGGAGTATTGTGTTTTTCATTCAGAAGACGGCAGCGTGTATGGTCCTCTCCATATATGGGCTTCGGCAGTAAATAACAGATGGGCCTTTGCAATCAAAGTCTCCAAATTCACGGCGAAATTCAGAGGAGATCCAAACTGTTTGTTTCTTAACCAAATATTAGATTCAGAAGAAACATGAGTTGCACATTTTATTTGGATGACAAGATTACTACTGATCGGTGATGACACATCATGCTTAATTCCGGACATGTACTACACATTTTATCTAGATTAGCTACATTTCAGTCAGCTGACTTTTCAGTTTTGGGTCAGTCCATTTTAAGTGAAGGAAGGAGAAGGAATGGCCTCGTAGGAGAGAAGGAAGGGGCTCGCCGTCATCACCACATTATCTATCTTAGGGTTCAGGGTGATGGCAGTGGTGGACGGCGGTGGCGTGGCTTCGTCCGAAAAGAAAACTAGATGGGGGCGGGCCTAGAGGGATGGTCGGGGGCGGCGACAAGCCTGGCTGTGGGGGGAGGTCAAGGGGAGGGCAAGGCGGCCGCGGAAGCGCCGCCAGCCGTGCAGGCTGGCGGTTCGGTCTGGACTGGAAGGCGGCCAGAGGAAGAACATGAACAGTGTGCGTCGGGTTTGAGGTGAAAGATGACTGCAGATCCGTTGGATCTTGATCCAGATCCAACGGTACAGATAGAATCGACTGGTCACAAAAACAATCCAGTCGACTAACGCATAGTCATTCCCTATTTTATCACTCTCCATTTCTCTTTTACTCCCTCCATTTCACAATATAGTGCGCCCGTACTTCCCGAGATTCAAGTTTGACCGAAAAGTAACCAACAAGACCAACTGCGGTGAGTGTAAAAATTATATCACTGAATTCATAACGAAATACGAATTCAGTGATATAATTTGTACTCTCGCCGGAGTCGAGCTCGTTGGTTAAATTTATGGTGAAACTAGAATCTCAAAAGGCGCAGGCGCACTGCATTGTGGAATGGAGGGAGTAACATCATGAAAAGTGTACTAATTTCTGAACACTAAATGATGCGCAGTTACTATTCATCATCTACTACTAATTTACAGTTACACTGGATTTTTTGCTGCCACTAATTTCACTAGTACAGCTAAGATGGTTGGTAGTAGTAGTAAAGTTAGAAGATGTGCAGCGTCTGGATGTTGAGGAGCGCGACCCTGGTCTGCACGAGGCTCCGGAACACCTTCTCGCTGACGGCCTCCAGCTCCTCGATGCACTCCTCCAGCTCCTCCAGCCTCTCCGCCACGGCCGCCACCGCCATCCCCTCCTCCCCACACCCCGGCGCCGACGACTTCTTCTTGCTCTTCTTCACCAGACACACCAGCGCCGCCGTGCCCTTGCAAGAGCACGACTCCGCCTCCACGGACCCGGACATGGCCGCCACGGCCCCGAACAGCGCGGCAGACGCCGACGCCGTGGCCGCTGCAGACTCCATCAGCAGCCCGGTCACCTCGACCTCCGCAGCGTTGCCTTGGCCTCCGCCGAGGATACTCAGTCGCGATGGCCTGACGGCGCACTCCCTGGCCGCAGCGGCAAGGCCCGCGAGCTCCTTGCCGGCCCTGCGCTGCGTCCGCACGGCCGACGCCAGGCGCGCCCCGTCGCGGCGGCGCACGGCGGTCAGCGCCTCGGCGACGTCCTGCTTTAGCGCCACTACGGTCTCTTGGAAGCAGCCGTGCGCGTCGGCGAGGCGGAGGAAGGAGTCGAGGAGGCGGTCGACGCTGCCACCGGCTCCGGAGAGCGCGTCCTGGGCCTCGGGCAGGTCGAGCAGGTCGCCAAGCGCGGCGTGGAGCGCGTCGACGTGCGCGAGCCCCGCGGCAACGGAGGAGGCCAACGCCGCCGGGCCCTGCTGCGACCAGGCGCGCACCGCGCGGATGTGGGTGTGGAGGTGCGCCAGAATCGGATGCGACCGGCACGGCAGGCTCACGGACCGCCCGTGGTACGACGACGACGGCGCACGCGACTTGGGAGACCTCGAGGGGCTGAGAGGGAAGGAGATGGAGCGCACGAAAGCGCGCGCCATGGCTGCCGGTCGAGCTGCCGCTTTGACGATGGTTGGTGTTGACGGCTGCTTGCGTGTGTGTGTGTCTGTGTGGCTTTGCTGGCTTATAAGGATGGACATGGTGATCCCAGCTGAGTGCTGAGCTGAGCTGCGCTCTCTGGAGTATCAGTTGAGCTGGACGTGGGTTGATGTCTGACAGTGACACCGGCGCTTGCACGTGTGCGTCTGTGGTCGAGGTACAGCGCGTGGTGAGGGAGTGAGGTGGTTTTCAGCGGTTGTGTCAGCAGACTAGTGGCACTATTGCGGTGTAATGCCAGGATCATTCTTGGTTTCTGGCCTCTGTTTTAAATCTTTTCTTTTGATGGTTCCAGATCGATCTGCCCAGCATAATCAGCTTTCTGATGGAGATTCAGCAGAGCAAGGACACAACACCGGCTGTAAGGAATTAAGGATACTCCCCAACTTACATCCAGATTCATATCTCTATATTTGAAAGAAATTTCGTTTGTATTCATCTTTTTTTCACCGATTAAGTGAAAAATCTCTTTAGATATGATACAAGTATCTTACAGTTGAGTCGTATATAGGTTAGCAGGGCTCAACCCCCTCTCCCCCTTCCTCCTAGTTGCAGTAAGTACGAAGCGAGAGTAAGCCGACATGGTTTTCGGCGACCCTCGATGAACTCATGGGATCCCCTTCCTCTGTTGGAAGCTCCGGTTATGAGAACGTTGAGGAACTTATGGACATATTATACACTATACAGCTGGTAGAATTTATTTATTTGTAGTTACACCTAAATTTGAGACTCCTCGTAAACTCTAAAACACTCTATCAAGTTTGGATATTTAAGGATACTAAGGATATGGAAAGATAAAAATGCTATAATATAATCTACAGAAATGCTATATATTCGTTCTCAAAGATTTACGGAGAAATGCATTGTGATAAAAGATTTGCAAAAATATCTCAAATAAATTTAAAATTCTGTCATTTTTTGATAAAAATTATAGTTTAATCTTTAATATGTGAAAACTATTTTAATAATGATAAATAATAAAAACATATGAATCTTACTATACCAAAGCATAACTATATAGTTAATTATACTAGTTGTACAATATAAAAACTAGTCAAGATAGTATGTTGAAAATCGCGTGTATTAATAAAATAATATGTGATTACTACTAAGATAAATCATATAGTATTAAAGTAAAAAGGTTTAACATAAATAAAGGAAACAATTAAGTTTCGCATGTCATATATACCATTCACAAGGGTGTATTTAATTAGAAGACAGAGTATTAATATAAACTAAATGATTTCCCGCGCGTTGCTGCGGCACATTTATTCAAAATCAGATATTACATATAGAGATGGAGATGATCACACGATGGGGAAAAAATATATATATAAAGATAAATTATTTAAACAACATATTTCAGTGTAGTTTTTAAAGAAATTCCAAGAACTCTGATGCTCGGTTAATGCTCACTCAATGTTAAGTAAATGAAACATTACTCGGATTATTATAATATATTGCACTGTGAGCATTTACAATCTATACATTTTGTTCATTAAAGACAGATGTGCTCTTAGGCCTGCCTCAAATTACAAAAGTGGCATGCTACCATGTAGCTTTTGAACTCGTGCCGTCCACCTGCATGTGAGTGGGGTTAGGGAATAGAGTGCAGGAGATGAAATGTTTTATTCTTTTCCCTTAAAAGAATTTTATATTTGGATCCTATTTTAGAGGCTTACACAGAATCATTTTATCTTAATGTAGTACACAGTCTGAGCCAAACTAAATATCCAGACAACCATTATTGAAGAGAAAAAGAAAAATACTAAGTTACTGCCAAAATAATATATGAAAGGCATATGCAGCCTGTCAACAGTTGTAAAATAGCAGCAAAAGATTAAAAAATAAATAAGAAAAACAGATCTCAAAATCTAAGTTAACCTGAGCCTTTTTCTTTTCAATATAGAAGCCAAATTGAATCAGAGATGCAATAATGATCTTCCAGTCTCCAAACCATGTCATAAAGCTGATGAGTAATTCAGATCACATAGTAATAGTTAGAGCCACATACAAAAAGTATAGTATAAACAAATTGATTTGACATGCTTCACTGTAACCTTTTTATGAGAAAATCGAGGATAGGGAGGAATTGAAAGGCAACACAAAATACGTAGGCACATAACAACAATACCAAGAGAAGATAGTGCTAGTAAATAAATTGTTGCATCGTCATGGGATCTTACCATCATGGTTAGAAGCTAGCAGTAATGGATAGAGCAATCTATGAAAGGCATATCAAGTAGTAAATCCCTGCACCAAAAAGTCCAACCCCAAAAAGAAGTTGCGTGTTAATTAGAAATATTGATGGTAACATACCAAATTAAATCTAGGTTGTGGGAATATACCATCTGCTTGCTCGATGAAATCACCATCTGCCTCCTCGACATGGGCGTCAAGGGTCCTTGGCGCTCTCACCTTGATGCGGCGACGGCGGGGCATCAGTACGCTGGTGGAGGCGTCGAGGCTAGTTGGAATCAGGACGGGAGGAGATGGGCTGGGAAGGGGACAGATGAACACATGAGGGGAAATTTATAGCCGATTTAATAAATATACAAACGCAAAGCAATTTGGTCGCTCACTTGCCTTCGGGCTTGGTATTTGTGGTGGAGGGCGGTAACGCCGTCTCCAGGAGCGCGATCTTGTCGACACAGATTGCATACACCCTGCAGCCCCCCGCCTCCTGGCTGCCGCCAACACCGCTGCCCATGTCCGCTGCCTGATAGGAACATAGAAGCCAAACCAGATAAGATCACCATATACCCAGCGAAGGAGCAGATACAATCGAGAAGATCCAAGGAGTACCCATCTTGTCGTTGAGGGACAGTGGAGCCGGGAGGGAAGCGACGAAGGAACCGGAGGCAACGGCCATGTCGGTCGAGGACCCGGGCTGAACGCTACGGGAAAAGAACGAATTTGATGTTTGAAGGGGAGAACAGATCCATCCCTTTTACTCTTGCATTAGTTTTTAGTGGAGAGAGAGGATCAGGCGCAGAAGATGAAGGAGGCCATGAAATCAATCGTTTGGGGAGTAATTGAGGAGACGGTCGGGTTGCAGAGCTGCAATTGTAGCTTGACTTCGGGGTGTTGGGTTGAGGCGCAGAAGATGACCGAAAGGGGCGTTTCTGGGCAGCCTCTCTCGTGGGTTCTACCAACAGTAACTGAAGCTAATGTGGCTGTTTTCTAGTGTGGTGGGTCCTGCATGTAAGCCTCTAACTGAACATCTATCTGGCAGTTTTGCTGACGTGGATAGGCTGCATGTCAAGAGAAATACAATAGTGGGAATGAACTATATATTTAGGTATTATAGATAAAATGACTTCATCTCTATCAGAAACATACTGAGATTAATCATTTCCAAGTAGAATATTATATTTCTACTCGATTGCAAACAAAAATGACCGTATTTGTTTTCTATTCCTCTTAGTATTATTTTTTCTTTCGATTTTATAAATTAGGAAAACATATTATATAATAGATGTGTCCGTTTTTATTAATAATATATATTTTCGCAACTTCTTTTATACGTTTATAAAAAAAATGTACCTACATTTTTATTAGAGATTAGATGAAATGTATTATCAACATAATATTTCATAATTTAATAACTTCAGTGATGTCTGGTATGTTGTTAAATGAATTGTGCCTTAAAAAAGTTCTTTTCGGAATGCTTCTTTAATTTCTTTTTCTTTTAGCCACATTAAGAAACATGTCGCTTCATAGAAAATATGAGAAAACAAAATTTGCGTGGTCATGGAATGCATGAATCATTACAGACATGATCCAGTGGAAATTCGCGGCTACTTGATGAGTAGCTGATGCATTCGGCATTGAAAAGCAAAATATATAGAGCCTACTTTATCATCGATGCAACGAGCTATTTTAAAAAATCTATCCTCTCCCTTTAAACGCAAACTCTTGGCTGGGCTCATCCATTTTTCCAATAACAAAAATATTTTGTAAGTGTTCCCCCCCCCCCCCCCCACCCCCCGCGCGCGCGTGGAAGTGTCGGGGTTGGCCACCTTGTGGCACTTACTAGGTTTGAAAGGGAGTTAACAAGTTCACAGCCTGCATTATGCTCAAATGATTTTTCTCTGAGAGGATTTGTGAATATATTAAAGATTGTCTAGGGCTTATTGGCTTGCATGGACATCTCTAGGAAGGAGCGGTCTCATTGCCAAATTTTTGGATGAAGTTCATGAAACCAATAATCTAGATGAAAAATGGTCACATTAATATTATTTATGCATGCGTCTTAGAGATTTGCATCGAGAAGAATGCGAGAGTGCTTAGAAACGCCTCCATCCTCATGATCATCGTTATGGGCACTGGGGAACATTATTTTTTAGAGTATAAGCTTTGACACCTCCATTATCGTTCTATTTTAAAAAAAATTACCAAATGAAACAAGGCAAATATTTTGCATCTATTTATATAAAAACACAGTATACAAGAAAAAGGATGGTAAAGAATTTAATTGAAGTAAATATCCATTAAAGAAACTGAAAACAATGGGGTAAGGTGAGGGAGGCGGGGCTAGATTAGCAAAAAAGTGTGAACTAAGCATATCTTAAGGCATCTCCAACGCGGTCCATCAAAGCGCACCTAAATGTTCGAACCGCGTGGTCCGAACACATTTGCCCTACAACCTCGTGCATCAAATTTTCGCTGACCAGTCTGTATGTCCTAACCTTGAGATCTTTGCAAGTGCCCAGAAAGTTTGCTTGGCCCACTGTCAGTTGAGCACATGTCCTCACAGCCCATGTGATTTTTCCTATAGCTCAGCCTGGACCATCGAGCTGTCTAGACTTGATGTTTTTTATGCATACGGTTGGATGACTGGCTCGCTTGCCATTGTCCATGACACATCCGGTCATGTTCGTGGACATTTATTATGTCCATTTTGGGGCACAACGTTGGAGATTCCATTAAATGGCTGGGTTACTTGTGGTGAACTCAACCAACTGTACTCTGGTGCTCCTTTATTTCCTAAGTTGTTTTCAAGCGTTCCGACGCTATTATTTCAATGGTATGATTTGTTTGTGGACTATGAGGTGTTGATAGGGGTATATAGGATATGTGTGCATGCGTTGATAGGGGTGAGTGTATGTGTAAGACATGGGAATCTGTGATTGTTCTGTGTTTCTAGATAAAATAACAACAAGTAGCACTAATTTTATTTGGTGTAATGGAAGAGATAACATTTTCCTTATGCCCTCTATATCAATTTTTACAAGCGAAACAATCCAAATCAGCTCATCGGTCGCGTCGTGCATCGGTCGCTCGGTCGAGATGCACATGGGCTCAATTAGCGCCTACCTTAGCGCCAAGGGAGCTGCGTTCGTCCACTTGTTTTTCCCTTAGCTTCTCCCCTTCTCCTTCGCATGCTCTCTTCTTCTCCCGCCAGCTCATTTGTGTTTTCCTCTATCCTTCCCACATCAATCCTCCATGGATTGCGCAATAACAAGCTCGTTCATGTTTTGCCATCTCTCCTTCCCCGCAACAATCCACCTTGCATGGTCCTCACGCGGTTGAGCTCAAGCCACCACTTGGCGCACACAAAGGTTGCTTATGTGGAAGGTGGTGCTTTTTTTGTCATGCGTCTTGGAGGGTGTGTTGCTGTGAGCCGGCCACCGCTGCTCCTAGCCGAATGGTGTACTACAAAGGCGACAAGAGTAATGTGAGCAAAGTCCACGACGGGAGGTGGGGCTGCGAGGTCACACATCACTGTTGTGATTGCCATTCGCATGGGCTGCGATTAACATCGACGCGTGCTACGAGCCCACAATGACCGTTGTCATAGAGCTTGCGAGCGTTAGCATGCGGAACCACAACCAGAAGTACCAAATTCTACCACGGGTGACGGTTTATGCTAGGGGGCGGGGTGCTTCTGCTCTTCAACTCGGAGCGGCCTCTCGTCAGCTGTTAAACCACCCATCCTCTCCATGCACGTGGGTGGGAGTAGCACCATATTGAAAATCTGATAGTGGCAGAAAACACTGACCATTTTTAGCACCTTTTGACGTGGCCAACCATCCGCGTGGCGAGAGGGGAAACAGTTCATGTAACGGTAGTTAACGGCTAGTCTGACCCGCATGGTCAGAACGTCCCCGTAAAGGGAAACAACTCTCATAGCCACCTCACTCCCTCGCTCACTCACTCACTCGTCTCTGGCACTGCCTCACCTTCTCCACCTCTGCGACACTGCTCACCCTCGCTGCAAGGCCACAATGCCTTCCTGGAAAGACATGGAGGAGAGAAACGATGACGACACGGTGCAATTCGACTCTAAGGTAAGCATCAACTGTACTCTATCTGGTAGGGTAGGGCTAGGGTTATTGGTAGGATTTGGTGATTTTGATTTCGGGTGATTTGGATCGGATCCAGTGCATTTGACCACTTCCAATTCCTTTTGGACTCAATCCAACCCCTCATAACCGTAGATGACTATGAAGCTACGCTTGGGCTGGGGGCAGTATGATGTGAGCGTGAGACGTGGGTTGCGATGAGCTTGGGTCCTGTTGCTCTGCTAGACTGCGCGGTCTATCATCAGTTGTTCAACCACCCATCCTCTCCATGCACATGGGGTGGGATTAGAGACGTGGGAGGGGGTGGACGATGATGTTTTCCCCCACATTGGATGTGCATGGGAGAAGACGGTAGGGGCGTACGTGTAAAATGCACAGAACCACCAACATCATGTCACAATTAGCGAAATACCATCACTTTACGAAACATTACATTTTGCACCGCGTGGAAAATCTGACCCTTTTTTGGTAGGTTTTGACGTGGCCAATCGTCCACGTAGCAAGAGGGCAGACAGCGCGTGTAACGGTCCTTAACGGTGGTTCAATTGGCATGGTCGGAACATTCGGGTAAAGGAAAACAGCTCTAGTGGCCACCTCACTCCCTTGCTCACTCGCCTCTCGCACTCGCTCTTCTCTCTCCACCTCTGTGCCGCCATTGATGACGCCACTCACCCTCGCTGGCGGGCCACAATGCCTTCTTGGAAAGACTGGGAGGAAAGCAGCAACAACGACATGGTGCAGTTCGCCTCTGAGGCAAGCATCCGATGTACTCTGTCTGGTAGGCTAGGGCTAAGGTTAGGGTTGTTGGTTGGACTTGGGGATTTTCGATTTGGGGTGATTTGGACCGAACCCAGTGCATTTGACCAGTTCTAATTCCCGTTGAACTCAACCAAACCCTCATAACCACAAATGACGGAGACTTTGAAGGCTACTCATGGGCTAATAGAACAGCATGCGGGGTAATTGATATGGAAATCAGATGGGCGCCCCAAGCATAGCACTGACCTCATTACAAAGTCGTCACGGAATTATGTGGATCGGTAGGATATATAGTGAGAGGGTGTTTGGATCTAAGGGACTTATTTTAGTCTGACTAAAAATAGTCTCTTACAGAGGCTAAAGTTCCAAGCACCCCTGACTAAAGAGGGGCTAAAACTAATCTTGAAACTAAATTTTTTTAGTCAGGGGTATCCCTACTAAAATGTGGATTAGTCCTCTCTCTCCTCATTTAACTCTTCTCCTTTAACACGAGCGAGTTCTGGATTGGAGGGTTTTGAGGATAATGAATGCTTATTAACTTGATTTTTGTCTCTTTAGTACTTAGATCCAAGCATGGGTGAGACTAGCAAGTTTTGGTCCCATTATTTTTAGTCATGAGACTAAAACGTATCCAAGCACCCTCTGAGTCACAAGTTACATAAAAGAACATAAAAGGAGGTTACTTGTTTTCATTCTATTTATAAATAGTTATTTCTTCTATGCACCAATATCACCCAGCCAGAAGCAACATATCTCGATGAATGGATGTAACTAGCCAGTTGCCCGTTGGCGTTAGAGGGGAGACATAAGCTAGTAGATAAACATGGAGTATGGCGTCTTGGAGACCAGACGTATTTTAAATTTTTTGAAAATGCTATTTGCTCGTTTCATAAAAAAATTTAACTTTTTTTGCACGGATACATAGAAATGTTCTTCACAGTTCTATAAAATTTCATTCAATAATATATTGATCTGTAGCCTACACAAAAAGAGAAAAAATCTGGCCCAAAGAAGCAATGAAAAGGTTCAATTTTAGACACGTATTTACATTTTTTGTGACACAAAAAATATATTTTCATGAAACTTCACACGTATGAACTAGACATGTATATGTAGAAGCACATTCTTTTTCCCCTAAAAAAGCACATTCTTTTTTCAGAATTTGTTGTGAAATAGAAATAAATTTTTCTGCCAAAATAAATAAATAAAGTTGGGTCCAATCCTGCCCTCTGGCGAGCTTGCACGGATCTCCTGCGATAGCTATTTGCGTTGCGAGCGGGACAGGACAGCGAGTGTATGTGTGCGCACGTTCATACTACCTTTGTACCAAAATATAAGACGTTTTTGTAGGCTAAACTTGTCTTAAAAACGTTTTATATTTTGATATGAAGGGAGTACATAGATCGACTTCACCATTTTGAGAGAAGGAGGGTGACAACCGGCAACTTCTCCGCGGGTGTGGAGATGCTTCGATGCCCTCGTGCTCCGTGCTGTATATCGGCGCGCAGCCATCGTGGAATTTGATGAGTGCGTTGCCACTTGTGTGCAACGACAATCAAGGTAGCCATCAATCAGATATGGTGATAATGGGATATTATAATCATTCACATGTTAGAAGAGTTGACAACCAAGGTAGCTAGATAATGCGTGGTATCGTTTTAAACGGGGCCCGATATAAGCCCGGCGCTGGCGAGTCTCCAACCAGTAGTGCTAGGTACCAGAGAGAGATTCTGACCGGCCAGCCACTCGTGCGGGTTGTTCCAACTTGATTCCAAAGCCACGAGGCTCAGGTCAATCAGCTAGCATGCTTACCAAACAAATGATATGGATTGGATATATGCATAGCAAAGGACCGATCGAGGGAAGCCAAGCCAGGGAGAGCACGTGGTGAGATTTGCAAGTGTCTGCGAGTACAACTGTACAAGACAAGTAGCATCATGTATAGTGTGCATGAATGCTAGGATTGTTCTTGGTTTCTGGCCTCTGGTTTCTTCGTTTCCTTTCTCATGAGTTCAGATCCATCGTCTGAATAAAATCAGGTTCCTGATCAAGATTCAGCAGAGCAAGGCTAGCACACAAGCCCTAAACGGTAGTCGCAAATTTCATTAAGATTCAGACTTCCATATTTGGGAGTGTTGACTCATTCATTTTTTCAACAAAGGGTGGATTTTATTGCCTTATAATGGAGAATAAAGATGATACATACACAATAAGCATACATACGGTCTTTGCATAGTTAGGACGCACCCGACCAACACCAAGGCACGCACACAAAAAACACGCCAGCAAATAACAAAGTCATATAAAAGCAAAGTTATGCGCATGCTAGAAAAAAAACAGATTAGATCCGCGATCAGCAAACTATGACAATGACCATATCCACATCAACCATCTCATGACATCACACAGACGACAAGGTTCTTTAGCACTAACGCCTTCAGGAAGGTAGCGATTCTCAACCACTGTCGTCACCAGATCAAACCACCCAAGATCAAAGTCTTTGTTTTAACCCTAAAGAACGAGTCTGAGCATATCCGAGAAATACCTTCGAACAAGGTAACGACGTAAACATCGCCATTACAAGGTATAACCAACTCAGGTTGTATGAATGGTTTTTTGGAAGGTTCATCTCTTCGTGCCAAATCGAAGGAGACATGTTTTTGAAGAGAATACAAGTATTCTATGTTGAAAGCATTTTCATCAAGGACTCGACCTATTGTTTCTTCCCGTCCCCTTTTACCTTGCTATATATTAAGTGAGAGGTTACATGGAGGCCATCTGATTTCCCTAGCAACTGTCGATGAACCATGGGGTTCCTTTCCCCTCCATTGATAGCTCCGATGATAGGAGGGGTCCGTGTGGGGAACATGGATTCCAATTCCCAGGAGGGTAGTGTAACTTGCTCGTAGTGTCATTTTGGTGGTGGCAGTGAGGTCACAATGACATCGTGTGCCTCAACTCTGGCCCCATTGTGTTCATGGCTATGGAGAATTGAAGGATGTTGATTCCTATTGCCCCTCGGTATGGCGAGTGTAGGTTTTTCCAACATTCAACTTTCTAGGTCACATATGTTTTCATAGTCAAAGTTGGACTGCCGTGGCCGGCGACTTTGGCATCCACATTTTTCCTTGTACTTGACTTTTCCACGGTGGCGATGTGAAGACGGTTGGAATCCTCACATTGGAGGGTGGCTTGATAACCTACTCTTCTTTGGGATATAAAATACGGTAGTTTACACAGCTCATAGTCACATATATTTGATTGCACATAATAATTAGACACGTGCCTACACCAGGGATCTTCTATTGAGATATTTAAGGATATTAAACTTAGTAAAACTAGCAAGTGTGAAGGAGGGGATTCTGAAATATGTACTAATTGACACTCATACACTTCACTCTTGATAGTGCCTATTTAGTTACAACTAAAGTTGAGTTTTCATACAATCTGATCGGTAAACACACCCCTAGCTACCAAGTTATGTAGATATTTAAGGGTAGCACACCTATGGATGTTCATAAAGTCATTATAAGACAATTGGTAGTAATGTATACATAGAGTAATTTGATGCTTTGGGTATTATTAGATTTAGGGTGAAATGCATTGCGACCAAAGATTTACGAAAACATCTCAACTAAAAATTAGAGAACTTTTTGAAAAAACAATAATTGTTTGAGCTTAGCACAAAAACATATGTAATGAAAAATAATATAACAATATGACAAATATGTATGTTATTGTAGCATGACATGAATATATGGTTGATCATACCAGTTAGACATGAATAATTAGGACAATATATAGATAATTCTATATTAATAAGAACAACATAATTAAGTGGAAAGATATGTTATAATGAAGTAAAAAGTTCAATATAAATAGGAAAACGAAAATCTAATGTACTAGAATAACCTCTGGATCTGTAGACTATGTTCCTATTTTACTATTAGTATAAACCAAATTTATATTTAGTGTTATATTAATTAAGTTTCATTGTTCAAGTTGCTAATTTTGTACTAAAATAACCTTCAATGACAATATGAATTATTAGTTCTGAATCACATATTTCATTTGTGAAATTTAACACTTTTTGGGTTGTTGTACATACTTAAAAAAACTGCATATGTTTTTTGAATATATGGATTGTGTTTTTAGACAGAGAAGATCCTCGGGTTCATTTCTCCCCTAGCAGGGCTACGATTGAATGATATGTCCTTCAATCTATGCAACTTTTGTTATAGACTTAATTAAGTTCCAAACTCATGTTAAACAAGCCTAAACTTTGTGATTTAATCATGATTGATTGGCTACAATTTTTTCTAAGAGGTTGTGTCTAGCTCCCCCCCCCCCCCCCCGACGTGGATGTTATGGTTGCCACCACAATCACAAGGTTTGATTGGTGATTGTGAGATGTTGAACATTGAGCCAAAAAAAGCTACAGAAATAACGCAAAAGTCTTGGGGGTATATGACATAATATGCTTGTGTGTGTGATATGCTACCTTGTTATCTTGTTTCATGTTTTTTTTCCTTTAACATGTTGCACAACCTATGTGGCCATTATTAAAAATACACAATGGATTTGTGCATGGTGCTCACTGCAGCATGCCAAATCGTGAGATATTCTTTTCTCTGGGTGTAACCACTTAGAGATATATAGTAGATGGTCCTTTTTGGACAATTATGAATGGTGGTCTAGCAATAGAATTACTAATGCATGTGTTGTGACATGTAATTATTATTTACTTTTTGTTCCCCGACATTGATCCACCTAACTTGCCATTGCTCCAATCCGTGAAATCAAAGAAAGGCTAGGGGCTCCAAATTAATTGACATTGATAGAGGAAGGGTTGAGATAGGAACGTGATGAGGTGGAGACGGACAAGCATTTCCAGTCACAGAGAGAGTGTGCATGCACTGAGCACATGTATTTTCTAGGGTTTAGTTCGTATTTTTTTTATTTTCCTAGAAATACTTAGTTTCATGAAATTTGCACCATGTATTTTGCAGGAATTATAATATTTTAATTCTCCTTTCTTTTCATTTAACAATCATAAAATACACAATTTATTCTAATTATCTCGAAAGAGATTGTGTTCTCACATTCACTAATTTTTTGAAAGGATTTAAATAAATTAAACATAAACTATTTTTAACATTGAATAGTATTGTAGTTTCCAAAATTAATGCAAAAATATAAACTTGTGAAATATTTTTTTGGTTAGTTGGGTGCTAGTTCTCGAAATAGGCTTTTGCCCGCTTTATATATAAAGCAATCATCAAACCAAGTACACAGCCGAACGATACAAGATGGTGAGTTAGCCCTCATACAATGCCAAGATAACCGGATGTGTAGGACACGACTACTACGCTGCCGAAAGAAAGCATTGGGAAAACTGAGTACAGCGCCACACGCTGATCTAAACACCTAAGCTCCACAACAACGCCCCCAGGAAGGAAAACAACGCAACGCGTCGTCGCTGCCGAATCCAGAGGGGAGAAGGGTCTTCACCCGGAACCCTGGCACGAAGAGGAGCACCACGACAATGTCTTCAAGAAGATAACGTCGCTCGCAGGAGTCACCGTCGTCGGCGTCAAAGCGTAGAGCTTTCGCTCAGCAGCTCCCCTGTGCCACACGAGGTCTTCAGGATAGGTGCAATAAGTTTAGTTCCCAGTGTTGAATGTGACATATCTTGTATTACTATTCCTATCTTCTCTAGCCTTGTATAGCTGACTCCTAGAGATATGGTAGGATTAGTTACCTTGTCACGCAAGACATCATGTGTATATATTGTAACCTACTCCATGGAATACAATATTAAACTTGCCGTGTACTCCCTCCGTATCTTTTTAGTCCGCATATAAGATTTGGTCGAAGTTAAATTTTATAAAGTTGACCGACTCTTTAAAAAAATATCAACATCTGCAATACTAAAGCTATACGGTATGAAATTAATTGTATGATGCATCTAACAATATTTATTTCATATTGTGAATCTTGATATTCTTTTCTATAAACTTAGTCAGAGTTAACAAAATTTGACATTGACCAAATCTTATATGCATACTAAAAAGAAACAGAGGGAGTAATTAGGAGAGTTCTTATCCGTGTAGGACTTGGGTCTAGTAAGTCGGCTACTTGGTTGTGTATAACACAGCCAAGCGGTGAACATTGTAACAACATGGAGGAAAAAAATAAGGAAGAGAGAGGCACGACACGTGCCTTTGGCTAAAGTTTTGGTGCACGTGTTCATCATGCGATTTGATGTGATCGATCCGTGGGCGAGTTTCAATAGATAGTGCTTGAGAGTCACTACCTTCCTGAAGGCGCTAATGCTGAAGAACCCGTCGTCTGTGTGATGTCATGAGATGGTTGATGTGGGTATGGTCATTGCCGTAGTTTCCTGATGGCGGATCTAATCCCTTTGGGTTTTTTTCTCTCGCCTACGCTTTGTTATTTACGGGCATGTTTTTGTGTGTGCGCCCTCGTGTTGGTTGTATCCATCCTAGTTATGCAATGACTGGATGTGTGCTCATATAGTATTTACTTGATGCTTCATTATAAGCCAATAAAATCCACCGTTTGTTGAAAGAATGAATGGGTCAACACTTCCAAATATGGAAGTCTGAATCTTGATGGAATTTGCGACTACCGTTTACAACCTGTGTGCTATCCTTTGCTCTGCTGAATCTCGAGCAGGAACCTGATTTTATTCAGGTGATGGAACTGAACTCATGATAAAATAAACGACGAAAACAGAGGCAAGAAAGCACGAACAATCCTAGCATTCATGGACACTATACATGGTGCCACTTGTCTTGTACAGTTGCACTGACAGACAACTGCAAATCTCACCATGCGCTCTCCATGCCTTGGCTTCCCTCGACCGGTCAGTTGCTATACATAATTACAATATCCAATCAACATATGATTTGTTTGGCAAGTATGCTAGCTGATTGACCCTGAGCCTTGGATTGGAATCAAGTTGGAACAACCCGCGCGAGTGGCTGGCCGGTTAGAATCTCCCTCTGGTAGCTAGCAGTACTGATTGGAGACTCACAAGCGCCGAGCTTATCTCGGGCCCTGTTTAAAATGATACTACGCATTAACTAGCTACCTTGATTGTCAGCTCTTCTTCATCAAGGGAGATCTCTGGTAGGGGTTCCCGAGTTGATTGTCTCGGCAAGATGGTGACATGAAGAATAGGGATGCGGTGTTTACCCAAGTTCAGGACCTCTCGAGGAGTTAAAATCCTATGACATGCTTTGATTGTATTGATGTGATGGGATACAAAGTATAGGTAATCTACCTCGAGATCTGCAAGTGCATCTAGTGCCACCCCTAGTTGGTTTTGGAGTATTGACGACAAACTTGGTTGCGAGACTAATGTGTTTGTGAGAATTGCAGGATAACACAGGTAGTAGTCCCATATTGATTCGGTTTACCTACCAGAGATGACCCCTAAAAAGGTGTGAAGACTATGAAGATATTTGTTGGTCTGTGAAGAGATTCACAATGAAGACTATGACATGAGAAGACATCGCATGAAGACTATGGAGTGCGAAGACATAGTTATTTGGTAGTTTCCTTTTCCTCTTTGTTGAGTCATAGGAACTACCGCACTGTTAAGTGGGGTCCAAGTGAACAAAGTCAGAGTGACTAATGTGATGCTCAACCAAATCCTATGTCTTCGAGCAAAGACAATGAGAGCAAATCTTATCCAGAGTCGGATAAGTCAGCTTTACTTGTAGCCCAAGTGAAGCTGCCGCGTCTGTTTGAAATCTGACCGTTGGACACATGTCAGTTCCTTAGTGACCCAGGGTCATTTCGGATAAATCAGGTCGGGTTGCCTCCTGGCTATAAATAGCCCGCCCCCTACACCATAAATTGGAGGCTGCTCAGAGTTAGTACATGGCTTTTGTCATTTGAGAGCAACCCACCTCCGAAGCATTTGAGAGAGAGATCCTTGCGAGGACAAAGCCCAAAACACCCAGAGCCAAAGAGTGTTAGGCATCACTGAAGTCTTTCTGTCCGCGTGATCTGAAGACTTGTTACACTTGAGGACTGTGAATCCTCCAGCCAGTTAGGCGTCGCGTTCTGAGCATCCAAGAGTCATTGTGGATTGCCGGTGAACGAAGTCTGTGAAGGTTTGGAAGTCTACCTTGAAGACTTACTAGAGTGATTGGGCGAGGACTAAGTGTCTTTAGCTCAAGGAGAATAAGGTGAAGACGCGGTCTTCTGAGTTAAATCTCAACCTCCCTAACCAGACGTACAGTTGTCGCAGCAACTGGAACTGGTCCAACAAATCCCTATCCTCCCCAAGCAACTGGTTCTATCTCCTGTCTCTCTTTACTTACAGTTTGTCTTCGTGAAGTCATTGCCTGCTTGCTTTATCTGATTGACTTCACTGTATGAAGACTCTTGTTGTTTGACTTCATACTATCTTCCATCCTGATCCATACTACCTAGCTGATAACAGTCTTCGTGCTTTTGCTTCATTGGTTGCTTGACTATGTCTTCTCTAGTGTAGTCTACTTTCCGCTGGATATCAATAGGTCATTTCTATTGTTTGTCTTCAAAGCCCTCGTGTTTTGAAGACTTTCATAAAAATCGCCTATTCACCACCTCTCTAGTCGATAACTAGCACTTTCAAGATCGTATGAATGAGTCTAATGATCTTGTCTCTACGGACTAAACTCCCCAGATTATTTAGGGACCCATGGGTACCTAGGATTCCACATGGTCGGTTGTATCTAGAGACAAACATGTTGAATATTTGAATATGCTTTGAAGTGTACATCAAATCTTTGAAAGAATCCATCTTAAGTACGCCAAGGGCCATGGTAATAATGGCCCATTCTTTGATTATTCGTGGGCCCTCGGCCCATCCCATGAACGGTAGGCCGACATGGTACGTACCCTAATCCAGTACACTGTCACCCCTGGCGAGCTTGCATGAACTCCTGCGATAGCTATTTGGGTTGTGAACACGACAGGACAGCGAGTGTATGCGCGTGCACGTATACATAGATCGACTTCAGAGGACAGGAGTGGCAACTGGCAACTTTTCAGCGGGTGTGGAGATGCTTCGATGCCCTCATGCTCCGTGCTATATATCGACCTGCAGCCATTGTGAAATTTGACTGATGATGGGATATTATAATCATTCATTTGGATGAAGAAGAGTTGACAATCAAGGTAGCTAGTTAGTGTGTGGTGTAGTTTTAAAGGGGGGCCAAGAAAAGCCTGGCGCCGGCAAGTCTCCAATCATTATTGCTACGTACCAGCGAAAGATCGCGGATCATGTAGGCCGTGCCCTTCGTGATACATGTTGCCATTAGGGATGAAAACCGAGCGAAAGATGAAACTGGGTACTACACACATTTTTTTATTTTTTCTTATTACAGAAGCGGAAACGAATACAGATAGTCCGAAAGTGAATATGAAAACCAATATTATCGAAAACATACACAGAGCGAATACGGCAACGAAAGAGGGTGTTGACCGGAACTTAAACCATATGAACCATAAAAAAAACCAAGTAAACCAGCAAAATTTGTCAATTCTTAACATGGCTACAACTACCTATATGATTAGGTTAGCGACTTAGCATAGTATTGTAGTAGCACTGGACAACTATGTATATAATCTAGTTGAATATGTGCATGGTAGTAGAACTTCAGCCTCACATTGCCCATTTTGTTCGTTGTGTCATTGGTTGTTGTTTGGTGATTGGGCTACAAAGCAACCATAGGACCAAAGTAAAAAATGGATATTTCATATGCACGGAAACAAAACATTTCGTTCATGTCTGTTCCACCGAAAAACATCGTTCCATTTTCGCGTCAAAAATTCCGTTTTCATTTTCGTATCTCCTCTTCATTTTCGTTTTCCCTCCTAAAAGGAAGAAAGTTCACTTTGTTTTCATCCCTTGCTGCAACGGAACAAACGTCCATGTCCTATAATGTGCTTTGAAAGCTGGGCTCTGGGGAGCTCTTTATTTATTAGTTTTGGCTGAAAACTTTATTTTACATTCTACAACAATTTCTGAAAAATGTGCTTCTACATGTACATGTATGGTTCGTACATGTGACGTTTCATGAAAATATTTTTTTTGTGATGTACACAACAAAGGTAAATAAGTGTATTAAATTGGGCCTTTCTAATTTTTTGGCCCGATTGTTCAATTTTTGGGTAGGCTATTGATCAATATATTATATAATGAAACTTTACAGAATTGTGAAGAACATTTGCATGTATCCGTGCAAAAGAAGTCATTTTTTCTGAAACGTACAAATAGCATTTTCAAAAAAAATTAAAATGTGTCTTGTCTCCAAAATGCTGCACTCCATGTCTAGCTACTAGCTTATATCTCTCCTCTAATGCCAACGGGCAACTGGCTAGTTCGATCCATTCACGGACATGTGTTTGCTTCTGGCTGGTTGAGATTGGTGGAAAGAAGAAACAAATATTTGTAAATTGAATGAAAATAATTAACCCCCTTTTACGTTCTTATGTGACTTGTGACTCACTATATACTGTTGGTGCACATAATTCTGTGACGACTTTGTAACAAGGTCAGTGCTATGCGTCCGGCACCCGATCAAATTGCCATATCATTTACCCTGCATGCTGTTTGATCAGCCCATGTGTATCCATTAGATATGTACTCCCCGCCATCTTCTCCCCCTCGCACATCCAGCATAGTAAAGAAAGAATGCTCATCCACCCCTCCCCCCATCGCTAGTCCCACCTCAAGCGCACGGAGAGGATGGGTGGTTGAACAACTGATGAGAGAGCGCGCTGACTAGCAAAGTAGCAACACCAACACTTATCGCAGCCCATGTCTCCAGCTCGTAGCATAGCGACCCCCCACCCCAAGCCGTCGGCGTTGCTGGTCACATCAGGGTCGCCATTCAGCTGCAGCATCGTTCGACGCTTGTTGCAACTTCATCGCCAATGGACACATCATGGGGCCGCACGTTTCCAATATTGGAGGCGACGGCGTCGCGGCTCAAAGAGTCACCGCCGCAGGTTGCAGAATCATCGCCACTGGACACACCATAGACGCAACATAGATGTTGTCCAATTGCAGCATCGGCAACGACGGTTTCATAGCTCACAACCCCCGCTCTCTCTAGTCCCAGCATAAAATGCCAATCGATTGTAGCATTTTTGCGGGTCTGGTTGCAGTTTCGTGTGCAGACGCTCGCAACAATGACGGATGGCGTCGTGGCTCACAATCCCCGCCCTCTTTCCAGTCCTAACATAAAACGTCTCCGGCTGTAGAATTTTACGCCTATGATGGTAGCTCCATGTTCCACATTCATAGCTTCGATGAATATCGTCGCGGTTGGCAGCCCCCGCTCTCTCTAGTTCCAGCATAAATCGTCACTGTAGTAGCATTTGGTGCCTCTGGTTGCACCTCCACGTGCTAACGCTCGCAACCTCGATGACAAGGGTCATCGCGGGCTAGCAACATGCATCGATGTCGGTCGCAGCCCACGCGGATGGCTGGTTGCAGCAACGATGTATGACCTCGCAGCCCCGCTCATCATCGGCTTGCAACATCACACCGTCGAAGATGCACGAAAAAACAACCACCGCCTTCCCTAGGAGCAGCCCCTTGTGTGCGCCACGCGGTGGCTTGAGCTCAATCTCATAAGGATCCGTGCAACATGGACTACTGTGGGGAAGGAGAGATGGCAAAACGTGAACGAGCTCATTCTTGTGCGATCCATGGAGGATTGCTGCAAAAAGGATAGAGAGCAACACGAATGAGCTTTGCCGCTCATGTGATCCATGGTGGATTGCTGTAAGAAGAAGAGATCATGCGAAGGAGAAGGGGAGAACCTACGAGAAAGGGCTATCAGTGGAAAATAAGTGGGCAATGTGGCTCCCATTGCGGTAAGCCAGGCCACGACCCCACGTGTATCTCGACCAAACAACCAATGCACGTGTATCTCGACCAAACAACCAATGCACGAACCGACTGGTCAGCCGATTTAGATTGTTTCCCTTGTAACAATTGATCTAGAGGGCATAAGAAAAATGTTATTTCTTCCATAACACTAATAAAAACAGCGTCACTTGTTGCCATTTTATTTGGAAACACAGAACAATCACACATTCCCATGTCTTGCACATAAACTCACCCTATAAATGATTGCACACATACCGTATAAACCCCTATTAGCACCTCTGACAGATTTTGGGATTTGCGATGTGGTCATACACACCTCGTAGTCGATAGAAAAATCATACCATTGAAATAATAGCATAATAATGCTTGAAAACAATTCAGGAAATAAAGTAGCACCAATGACAAGTCTATGACTTGAATCCAGTTTGGTTGATTTCACCACAACTAACCGAACCATTTAAGGGAATCTCCAACGTTGTACCACAAAATGGACATATCAAATGTTTGCGGACATGTAGGGAAGCCGGTCATCCAACCGCATGCATAAAAAACATCGAATCTGGACACCTGGATTGTCCAGGTAGACCTAGAGAAAAAACACACGGGCTGTGAGGACATGTGCCCCAACTGATAGTGGGCCAAGCAGATTGTGTGGACACCCACAAAGATCCCGAGGTTCCTCCAGGTTCATGAGAATTCGAACATCCTGAATGGTCCGTGAACATTTTATGCATGGGGTTGGAGGGAAAAAAGGATCCGAACCACGCGGTTCAAACATTTAGGGGCTTTTTGATGAACCGCCCTAATATATGCTTAGTTCACACTTTTTCCGGATTGATCCCCCTCCCCCATCGCCCTACTGCATTGTTTTTCAGTTTCTTTAATGAATATTTCCTTCTATAAAACTATTTGCCATCCTTTTTCTCATGTAATGATTTTTTATATAAATAGATGCACCATATTTGCCTTGTTTCAATTGGTAACATCTAAAAAAAGTAGAACGGCAATGGAGGTGTCTTTTTTTGCAGGTGACAATGGAGGTGTCAAAAGTGTATACTCTCCCAAAGTAATGTTCCACGAGACCTTGGAGCGTGCAATAAACCTCAAATCTTTCAACTTTCCCATAACGATGATGATCAAGTTGAAGGCATTTCTACACACTAGCATTCTTCTCGATGCAAATCTTTAAATACACATGCATAAATAATATTAATGTGACAATTTTTCATCTAGATTCGTGGTCTCTAATGAATTTCATCCACCAATTTGCCAATGAGATTTCTCCTTCCTAGAGATGTCAATGCAGGCCGATAAGCCTAAGTAATTTCTAATAGATTCACAAATCCTCTCGGAGAAATATCATTTGAACATAATGCAGGCTGTCAATTTGTTAACTCCCTTTAGAACCTGACAAATAAAATGGTTGAGCCAATATAAGAGTTTGCTTTTAAAGGGAGAGGATGGATTTTTTCTAAAATACTTTATTGCATTGGCATTGATGATAAAATTGGCCCCGTATGTTTCTGGGTTTGGCTAAAACAAAAGAATGTAAAATTCTTCAAAATAGAAATATTTTAAGGCGCAATTTATTTAATAACATATCAAATATCACTGGACTTATTAAATTATGAAATTTTATGGTGAGAATTCATTTCGTCAAATCTCTAATAAAAATATACATAAATTATAAATTAAAAACTTAGAAAAATAGTTACATTAAATATTTTTTTAAGACAAACTGACATATATCTCTAAACATATTTTTCTAATTTATAAAGTGAAAGAAAAATAATATTAAGAGGAATAGAAAACATATTGCATCCGCTTTTTCATAGAGTAAAGATATGATATTCTCCTTGGGTTAAATTAATGTCAAAATGTTTTTTTATAGAATATATATATCAAGTTATTGTATGTATATAACCACTTTGTCTTGTAATTACATACACCCATTTGAATGTTATATGATATGTTAAATTTAATTGTTTTTTCTTTATTTATATTAAACTTTTTTACTTTAATGCTATTATATATCTTATTTTCATAATAAAGTCATATTGGTTCCACTAATACACGCAATTTTCAACATACTATCTCAATTTTTTTTGTATAGGTAGTATGATTAATTATATAGTCACGCTTTGGTACAATAACATACTTATTTGTTTATTATTTATCATAATTTTTTTTAGATGAAAAGGGCTCTTGCCCCGTCTCCATTTCCATTAAGAAAACGAAACCACAGAGTGCAAAATCAGTTACAGACCACGGGAGGAGATTGAAACATCTCTCCGGCACAAACATCCCAAGACTTTTATGAAAACACTAAGACAGCTGAAGACTACCAGGCAAGAAAAGGTTCATTAATGTAAAACGGACTGGCCACCCTCCAAACCACAGTAGGGACACCAGGTTTAAAACCCATGTCCATCCAGCCTCCCATCTTCTGCATGGAGTATTGCAGCCACAGTTCGTTCCTCTTCAGCCTGGCTCTGGCCAGAGCAGCAGCGGTGGTTTTCTTGCAGCCTCCCAGATAGCTACAGTAATCTCCTCCACGCGCTCTCTTGCCACCTCTTTTCACAGGATCTTCCAGATGTTGTAGTATCCTGCAATCTTTCTCAGAACCACCTGCACACCCATCCAAATTGTGTTGTTAAAACACAAGTCATTTCTGCATCTCCAGATAGCCCAGAGAGTAGCTGAAATAACCAGATTTTCAGCTTGCAAGTTATTATGTCTACTCCACATTTCTGCCACTTTATTCAGGGCAGCCATATGTGAGTAACCTAACATGGAATGGATGTTTCTCCAAATTTCCATGGCTACCACACATTCAAAGAATAGGTGATTTATATTCTCACCATCAGAGCAGAACAAGCAAGTCAAATCATTTAAATTTTGTCTCTTAGCAAGGTTCTCCCTAACCAAAATTTTATTATGAGCAAGCAGCCATAAAAAAATGTGGATATTGGGAGGGACATGAATTTTCCAAATGTCAGGAATATGAACTGGGCTAATGCCCCTAAAATTGACCATGGCATACATAGATCTAACAGAATAAGCACCACCCGCCTCCAGCTTCTAGATTAATGCATCCTCATCATCATTGAAAGTAACAGATTGCACAATATTCAGCAGGTCATACCACAGGAGAAGCAATATGTTATCAATACATCTCCTAAAAGTGATCTTAAGGTTACTACCATCCCAAAGGTCAGCAATAGCTTGATTATGCCATTAGCAATATTATACAATTCCCAAAACTGAATAGCCAAGCTACAGGATCCAAACCAATGATCTTCCCAAAATTTAACTCTCTTTCCATTGCCCACCTTCCATTGATACCCTTGCTTGGCTGCTTTAGCAGCCCATAACACCCCTTTCCAAAAAGGGGAAGAGTTAGAATCAGGGCAGGAGAATATATTGGGATTATTGGCTCTATATTTAAAGCAACAATCTGCTTCCACATCTTACTATCACCATTATGAAATTTATAAACCCAGGAGGCTAGTAGACTTAAGTTCATCTCAGCAATATTGGGAATCCCTAAGCCTCCAAATTGTTTTTTCTGGGTCACCAAGCCCCAGTTGGCAAGATGGTACTTATGGTGACCCTCATAATTGTCCCAAAAGCAGTGGGCCATCTGTGAGTTGACCAAATTGACAGCCCATTTGGGGAATTTAATCATGCTCATCAGATAGGTGGGAATACTAGCTAAACAAGATTGAACTAGAACCAACTTCTTATCATAACCTACTAATCTACCTCTCCAGCCAGCAGCCCTCTTCAACACCTTATCAATTACTGGTTGTAGATCTTCCCTCCTCAACTTGGTGTAATGAAGGGGAAACCCCGAATATTTGAGAGGAAAGGACCCCCAAACCACAGGACAGGGCTTGAGCTACCTTATGGGCTTCCTCCTCTTGAACATTAATAGGGATTAGATCACATTTATGAAAGTTTATTCTAAGCCCAGACATATGTTCAAAGCAGGATAGGAGCCATTTTAAATTTCTAGCTGAGACCAGGTTGTTATCAATAAAGAGGAGGGTATCATCTGCATATTGCAGACTTGTTACCCCCTGTGGAAATAGATTGGTCATCAACCCAGTCAACATGTTACTCTTTGCTGCTTTATTAAGCATCCTACTAAACACATCTGCTACTAGGTTAAAGAGCAGAGGGGAGGCAGGGTCACCCTGTCTCACACCTTTAAAAGTCTCAAAAAACTCACTGTTACAATCATTGATCCTAACTCCCACTGAACTTTTGTACAAAATGGATTCAACTTTCCTCATCCACTTGGGGCTAAAACCCCTTTGATACATAACTTTCAATAGGAACTCTTTACCAACTCTATCATATGCCTTCTCATAGTCTAACTTAAAGACAAACCCTTCTTTGTCATGTGTCACAGCATCATGAATAATTTCATGAGCTTTCACCACACTTTCAACAATATACCTGCCTTTAATAAAAGCAGTTTGGTTTTGTGAAATAAAATCATCCCCAATGTCCCCTAGTTGATTGGCCAAACACTTAGCAAAAATTTTGAAGCTACAATTGGACAAAGCAATTGGTCTAAATTTTTGAATGGTGTCAGCCCCAGGTTCCTTTGGGATGAGAGTTAACAAAGAAAAATTCAATCTATATAAATCTAAAGACCCCTGATTCCAAGCCTCCACCAACAACATAAGGTCATCCTTAATGGTTGACCAGAAATGTTGGTAGAAAAGGAAAGGAAAACCATCAGGGCCTGGAGCCCCCTCAGCATAGGACCCAAAAACTGCCTTCCTCACATCTTCTTCAGTGATATCAGTTTCTAGGATCTTATTTTGATCCTCAGAAACTTTTTCAGAAGGGTCCCAAAAATCTTCATCCAAAGAAATATCTAGGGTATCTTCCTTGCCAAATAGGGTCTTGTAGTAATCAACAGCAATATCCATCATATCACTAGTTGATTCTACAGGGCCATCTGGTCCCACAAGCAGGTCTATCTGCTTCTTCCTCCTCCTATGGTTAGCAATAGCATGAAAGTAAGCAGTGTTTCTTCCTCCCTCTAAAATGTTTCTATCCCTGGATCTCTGTCTGGACTTGATTTCCTCTAGTCTCCATATTTTTTGGAGATCAGAGGCAATCTTGTCCATCTTACTTTTAGAAGGAGGGGAGAGGATTTTACTCTCAGATTCTATATCTAGAATATTATATTCAGCAACCAGCTGCTGTTTCTCTTTGTTCTGAGCAGCTTCATAATTAGCATTCCAGCCTTTACATACTTTCCTAGGCAATCTAATTTTAATCTGCCACCTATTCATAGGGTCCTTGATAAAGCATGGAGAATTCCAACATTTCTTCACCATGTCATCAAAACCTTCTACCCCTAACCACCATTTTTCAAAACTAAATTGTTTGTTTTTAGGTGGTTGGATAGCCCCAATGTACATCACTAGGGGGGTGTGATCACTACCCACTCTAGGAAGTGCTTTAAGTTGAACAGCTGGGAAGATAGATTCCCAGCTCGTGGACATAAAAACTTTATCAATGTTGGCCATAACCAGATTATCCTGGTTATTGGCCCAGGTAAATTTCCTACTAGAATTATTAAGCTCAATCAAGCCATATTTGTTAACCCAGTCATTGAACAAGGTCACCCAATGCATGTTAACAACACCAGTACTTTTCTCATCACTACTTCTGACCAGGTTAAACTCACCCCCTATAATTATGGGTCCCAACCATGTGTCAAGAATATTATGTAACTCATTCAAGAACTCTAGTTTAACTCATTCAAACAATGACATATTTTTATTTTTATTTGAGATATTTATGCAAATCGTTTATCGCAATGCATTTCTCAGTAAATCTAAGAGAACGAATATATAACATTTCTCCAAGTATACATTTCTGCAAATTATATTATAGCATTTTTATGTGTTTCTATATCCATAGTATCCTTAAATATCCAAACTTGGTAGAGTGTTTTAGAGTCTACGAGGAGTCTCAAATTTAGGTCTAACTACAAATAAATAAATTCTACCAACTGTATAGTGTGTAATGTGTTCATAAGCAGTTCCTCACCCATCTTCTTACCGGAGCTTCCAACAAAGGAAGGGGGTCCCATGAGTTCATCGAGGGTCGCCGAAAACCGTGTCGACTTACTCTCGCTTCACACTTACTGCTACTAGGAGGAAGGGGAGAGGGGGTTGAGCCCTGGTTGCTAATATATGTGACTCAACTGTAAGATACTTGTATCATATCTAAAGAGATTTCTCACTTAATCGGTGAAAAAAAGATGAATACAAAAGAAATCTCTTCCAAATATAGAGATATGAATATGGATGTAAGTTGGGGAGTATCCTTGCAGCCTGTGTTGTGGCCTTGCTCTGCTGAATCTCGATCAGAAAGCTGATTATGCTGGGCAGATCGATCTGGAATCACCAAAAAAAAGGGGAATTAAAACAGAGGCCAGAAACCAAGAACGATCTTGGCATTACACCGCAACAGTGCCACTTGTGTTGTCTGACAAAACCGGTGAAAACCACCTCACTCCCTCACCACGCGCTGTACCTCGACCACACACGCACACGTGCAAGCGCGTGTGTCACTGTCAGACATCAACCCACGTCCAGCTCAACTGATACTCCAGAGAGCTCAGCTCAGCTGGCTGGGATCTTTATGAGTCAGCAACGCTGCACAGACACACGCAAGCAGCTGCCAACATCAACCATCGTCAAAGCGGCAGCTCGACCGGTAGCCATGGCGCGCGCTTTCGTGCGCTCCATCTCCTTCCCTCTCAGCCCCTCGAGGTCTCCCAAGGCGCGCGCGCCGTCGTCGTCGTACCACGGGCGGTCCGTGAGCCTGCCGTGCCGGTCGCATCCGATTCTGGCGCACCTCCACACCCACATCCGCGCGGTGCGCGCCTGGTCGCAGCAGGGCCCGGCGGCGTTGGCCGCCTCCGTGGCCACGGGGCTGGCGCACGTAGACGCGCTCCATGCCGCGCTCGGCGACCTCCTCGACCTGCCAGAGGCACAGGCTGCGCTCTCCGGCGCCGGCGGCAGCGTCGACCGCCTCCTGGACTCCTTTCTCCGCCTCGCCGACGCGCACGGCTGCTTCCAGGAGGCCGTTGTCGCGCTCAAGCAAGACGTGGCCGAGGCGCTGGCCGCCGTGCGCCGCCGCGACGGGGCACGCCTGGCGTCGGCCGTGCGGGCGCAGCGCAGGGCCGGGAAGGAGCTCGCGCGCCTCGCCACCGCAGCCAGCGAGTGCGCCGTCCGGCCCTCGCGCCTGAGCATCCTCGGTGGCGTTCATGGAAGCTCGGCGGAGCTGGAGGTGACGGGGCTGCTGATGGAGTCGGCCGCGGCCACGGCGTCGGCGTCAGCCGCGCTGTTCAGCACCGTGGCGGCTATGTCGGGGTCCGTGGCGGCGGAGTCATGCTCGTGCAAAGGCACCGCGGCGTTGGTGTGCCTGGTGACGAAGAACAAGAAAAGGGCGCCGATGCCGAGGTCAGTGGAAGAGGAGACGGTGACGGCGGTGGTGGCGGAGAGGCTGGAGGAGCTAGAAGAGTTCATAGATGAGCTCGAAGCCGGGAGTGAGAAGGTGTTCCGGAGCCTGGTGCAGACCAGAGTCGCCCTCCTCAACATCCACACACTGCACATCTTCTAGCTTTACTATTACCATCCATGCATGATGCATCCATCTTGATTTTCTAGTGAAATTAGTGGCAGTAACTGTAAATAAGTAGATGATGAATAGAAGAAGGAATTTCTGCAACTCTTGCATACTAGTACGTCTGATTGTCACTTAATGTTCAGAGTTCAGTACACATTTTATGTTGTTAAAACAAAAGTGAAGAGTGCTAAAATATGGGACGGAGGGAGTACTAGTTTGGATCTCCACAGAATTTCACCGCACTCCACGTATGCTGGTTCAGCAATAGAAGATGGGCCGTGATTTTGGAGACTTTGACTGCAAAGACCCATCTGTGATTTACTGCCGAAGCCCATATACAGAGAGGTCCTCTGAATGAAAAACACAATACTCACTCCGCTTGATTTTGCATGATGCATGACTTTGATGATCAATATGTATAGCAAACACATGGATTGGGCAATTATTTATTGTATGGTCGCATTTGTCTCCAAAACAATTTCATTTTCATATGTCTTTACACTAATTCTATAGACATGCAATAAACAAAATTCATAGTCAGTTGTGTGATGAAGACTAAAATATTCGGGAAAGGAGGGAGTGGTACTTAGCAGCACCACATCGTATACCTGAAAAATCGACTAGAAAAGATAAATGAAAATCGTTCGGAAAACATTTTTGTGCGAAAAGACATAGATCTATTATAAGATTTCACCGCGAGTACAAAGCATCCCAAATACAATAACAATTCACATCGAGGTCCTTCACTACCAGAAAAACTGGGGTTGCCGACGGCCAAATCTATGCCGACGGCCCCCGTCGGCATCTATTGACCTATGCCGACGGCGAAGGAAAGGCCGTAGGCGTAGAAAAGCCGTCGGCATACATCCATCTATGTCGACGGGGCCGTCGGCATGGACCAGGCCGTCGGGACCGCCGAAATGCGCCTCACGGGCCCGTCGGCATAGGGCAGGCCATCGGCATAGCCGTGGCCCACCGCCCGGTCGTGCCGACCATTTGACGGCGTTGACCCTACGCCGACGGGCAAGCGATGCGGCCGTCGGCATATCGATGGCGGTATGCCTACAGCGAAGCCGTCGGCATAGGCCCCTCTGCCACGTCAGCGATCCGTGTGCCACGCCACGTCAACGATCCGTGGGACAACCTCCTTGTGTGCACAGATATGCCGACGGCCTAGCCTTATCTTAAAAAACATACCGTGGCTCCGTGTGTGCACAGATAGGCCCCTCTGCCACGTCAATGATCCGTGGGACAACCTCCGTGGGATATACTTTATTTTTTTTATTTTTACTCTGTTTTGTTATTTTTACTTTATTTTAGTTTTTGTTTTTGTACAAGATAATTATGCCTTATCTTAAAAAACATACCCGATGGTATATCGATTGCCCCCCATTACGAACGTCGCTATCGCCGTGTCACGGAGGGGGGAAACGGTCGATACGAAAGGAATTCTGGTTGGTGGGGGGATTCGGGGTGCAGCTATGTCACCGAAACATCACACGGGTCCCGATGCATATGTGAAAGTGTTCATGCATGCGTAGACGCCCGTCTTGGGGCTCACACCCCGGAGGCGCGTGCCGCCTCTTCGGACATGCCACCACACCACCCGCATGTATGAGGGCCCGATGCGACGCTCCGGTGGCATTGCTACCCCAGGGCCCCGTCCGCCTAACCACTGTAGCGTTTGACCATCGGATCTAGCCCTTTGACTTTGCAAGGGCGGGATTTGACGGTGGGCCTCTCCACCCGGTTGTGTTAGGTCAGCCCATAGGAACACTTTGGAGCAACATCCGGGCGGACCCACAGCAAGATCCCCTCCGTAGACCCGACGCGTCCGTTTCCCTCCAGTGCCGGTGCGGCGCCCGTCCGTGAGGCACACCGGACACGCGTGCCGCCTCTTCAGACATGCCACCACACCACCCCGCATGTATGAGGGCCCGGTGCTCCGGAGGCATTGCTACCCCCCAGTGCCCCCGTCCCGCCTAACCCTGTAGCGTTTGACCATGCGATCTAGCTCTTTGACTCTGCACGGACGGGCTTTGACCAGTGGACCTCTCCACCCGGTTGTGTCAGTTCGGCCCATAGGGACACCCGGGAGCAACATCCGGGCCAAACCCACAGCTACATCCACTCCGTGTAGACCCGACGCGTCCGTTTCCCCCTCTAGGTGCTGGCGCGCCGTTCGTGAGGGGGGCACACCGGAGGCAGCGTGCGGGCATTTGCAACCGCCACAACACTTCCAGACTTGTGAGAGGCCGCCTCGCAAGATTTGACGGTATGCTAGCCCACAGAGGCCGCCGCCAGAGTCGTGACGCAGCGAAGAGAAATCAGCGTGGGGAAGTGTTCAGATACTTCTCCATCACGAAAAATTATGAAAAATTACCATCGGGCCTATAGCACATGTGCCCACGTCATGTAAAAAACTCATGATTTTATCGCGCTCCGAGTATTTAATAATATTCACGCCGCATCGTTTCCGCAGAACGTCTACTACCGTGTCATCGCCGTCCGTGAGGGGGGCCACACCCCGGAGACGCGTGCCACCTCTTCGGACATGCCACCACACCACCCCGCATGTATGAGGGCCCGATGCGACGCTCCGGTGGCATTGCTACCCCCCAGGGCCCCCGTCCCGCCTAACCTGTAGCGTTTGACCACCGGATCTAGCCCTTTGACTTTGCACGGACATGATTTGACCAGTTGGCCTCTCCACCCGGTTGTGTTAGGTCAGCCCATAGGAACACTTTGGAGCAACATCCGGGCCAGACCCACAGCAAGATCCCCTCCGTGTAGACCCGACGCGTCCGTTTCACCCCTCCAGGTGCCGGCGGCGGCGCCGTCCGTGAGGGAGGGCACACCCCGGACACGCGTGCCGCCTCTTCAGACATGCCACCACACCACCCTGCATGTATGAGGGCCCGGTACGACGCTCCGGTGGCATTGCTACCCCCCAGTGCCCCGTCCCGCCTAACCCTGTAGCGTTTGACCACGCGATCTAGCCCTTTGACTTTGCACGGACGGGCTTTGACCAGTGGACCTCCCCACCCGGTTGTGTCAGTTCGGCCCATAGGGACACCCGGGAGCAACATCCGGGCCAAACCCACAGCTACATCCACTCCGTGTAGACCCGACGCGTCCGTTTCCCCCCTCCAGGTGCCGGCGGCGGCGCCGTCCGTGAGGGGGGGCACACCCCGGAGACGCGTGCCGGGCATTTGCAACCACCACAACACTTCCAGACTTGTGAGAGGCCGCGTCGCAAGATTTGACGTTATGCTGGCCCGAGGCCGCGTACGGTCGTGGGCAGCGAAGAGCAATCCACGTAGAGGGAAGTGTTCAAATACTTCTCCATCACGAAAAATTATGAAAATTTACCATCGGTCCTATAGCACATGTGCCCACGTCATGTAAAAAACTCATGATTTTATCGCGCTCCGAGTATTTAATAATATTCACGCCGTATCGTTTCCGCAGCGTCTACTACCGTGTCATCGCCGTCCATGAGGGGGCCACACCCGGAGACGCAGCGTGCCGCCTCTTCGGACATGCCACCACACCACCCCGCATGTATGAGGGCCCGATCACGGCAACCGGTGGCATTGCTACCCCAGGGCCCCGTCCGCCCTAACCTCAGAGCGTTTGACCACCGGATCTAGCCCTTTGACTTTGCACGGACGGGATTTGACCAGTGGGCCTCTCCATCCGGTTGTGTTAGGTCAGCCCATAGGAACACTTTGGAGCAACATCCGGGCCAGACTCACAGCAAGATCCCCTCCGTGTAGACCCGACGCGTCCGTTTCCCCCCTCCAGGTGCCGGGGGCGGCGCCGTCCGTGAGGGGGGGGAACACCCCGGACACGCGTGCCGCCTCTTCAGACATGCCAGCACACCACCCCGCATGTATGAGGGCCCGGTACGACGCTCCGGTGGCATTGCTACCCCCCAGTGCCCCCGTCCCGCCTCCAGGTGCCGGCGGCGGCGCCGTCCGTGAGGGGGGGGGGCACACCCCGGAGACGCTCCGAGTATTTAATAATATTCATATAAGTCTAATGAATACCGGAGCTTGTAACGTGTGGATTAGTGAACTATTTAAACAGGTCAAGTTGCTTTCCCCTCGGCGAGGTGGGACTATTTAAAAAAAATTGTGGTTTGCATATATGCCGACGGCCTGTGCGTCGGCATATGTGCACGTTATCCACTCCCCCGGGCTGCTGACATGTGGGGCCCAGGCCTATGCCGACGGCCATGCCGTCGGCATAGGACCAACCTTATCCTCACCGCACCCGACCTCCTCCACTCATTTCTCCCTCAACCGCACCGACCCGACCCCTACCGCCGCCCACCTCCTCCGCCCGCCCCAGGCACGCCACCGCCCGCGCCGCCCGTCCCAGGCTGCCTTGGCGCCGCGCCTCCCGCTCCAACCCGCGCCGCCCCACCCGAGCCCGCCGTCGCCCGCCTCCCGACCCGAGCCACCGCCCGACCCAGGCCGGCCGCCCGACCCAGGCGGCCGCCCGCCTCGACTCCGGCGCCCAGCCGCCCGCCCGCCCAGCGCCCGGCCCCATGGGCCGCCCGCCCGCCCGCCTCCGACCTTCCCGCCCGACCCGCATCGCCCGCCTCGACCCCCCTTGGCCGCCCGACCCCCTCCGGCTTCCCGCCCGCCCGAACCCCGTCGACCTCCCGCCCGACTCGCGCCTCCCGCCCCAACTCCGGCCGGCCCTCTCAAGGTGAAAATTTTATGTATTTTTAGTGTTTTTTAGTAATTTTGTAGCTAGTTAGATAGGTATTTAGATAGATATTTAGATAGTTAGATACCTAGTTAGATAGATAGTTATATAGATAGTTAGATAGGTAGATAGTCAGGATAGATAGTGAGATAGTTAGTAGGTAGATAGTTAGATAGTTAGATAGATAGTGAGATAGGTAGTAAAAAATTTGGTTAGATGAGATGCTATATGTTGCATATCTTGCAAAAAATTTGGTTCGATGAGATGAATCAATGATTATGACGAATAGGTGATAATGATGATGATGAATATGTGATGACGATGATGAATATATTGTTAATGTTTTTAGGTTTTTTGCCTACATGATGCAAAATAAATGAATGCATGTTTAAATGTTTTAAATATGCTCTATGAGTTGTGATGTTCTAAATTTGTTGTCCCGATGGAATTTGCAGGCTTTGTGGTGTTGCATTTCATCAAAGTGACCGTCGTCAATAGCGTTGTTCCCTGAGCATCCCTCATTGTTCGACTCCTTCCCCTACAGCCGAGGGTGAGCTACAAGTCCATCTCCTCCATTTTTGATGTCACTAGATTTCATTCTCAAGTCAACTGGCGTAACCTAGGCGTCTCCCGTCCGAAAGGGTTGCATCGATAAATATGCATTCAATTGCATACTTATCACCGCAGCTGTTTCGGATTGTCCAGCGTTTTCCACGGACAGCCCGAGGATGTGTAGATTGGGTATGTTCTCCATGTTCTACCCTGTTCCGAGACAGGATTTCGGCGGCGCCTCCCCATTGTTCTCCGAAGCACATTCTCTCGGCTATTTGACGAGATGTGTATCTGGAGAACAGCGGGGAGGTGCTGCCGAAATTTTGTCTCGGAACGGGGTAGAATGGAGAACGTACTCAATCTACACATCCTCGGGTGTGATTAGGACCCATCTTTACCTATTAGAGATGTAGGTGGATTCAACGCGGTAGAAACTGAAAATTTGATGTGATTAATTTAAGTGAATCCTTAATTATGTTGTGTGGTTTGCAAAATAGCAGAGGATGGCAGATAATCAGTGGATGTACAGTGGTTTTATCCGTCGGAATCGAGTAACATCAGAGCGGATCGCGAAAACCGATGTGTATTGAAGGAGATATTCTGTCGTCCAATGAGAATTATCCCACCATGCCCTCATGCGAGATGTGCCGGGCGTCACCGTAGAAATCAGACGGACATGAGTGAGCACCTTCGCACGCATGGATATATGCCAAACTTTGACATGCCGCCGATAAACATAGCCGATCAGGACCGTGGTAGAGAGGAGGTGATGCGACAACGCATCGATGGATATGAGGACGACGGGTCGGGGACATGCTAGATGATGTCATTGTTGCAGAAGCAGCCGTCACGACACCTTCAGAGAATGAACCGGAGGAGCCGGAGGCAACCGCAAAGGCCTTCTTGGAGGTCTTGGCCTCGTCGAAGAAACCTCTTTATGCGGGTACGAAAATATCTCAGCTGGATGCCATCTACTTGGCAATCGATTGCAGTCAAGGCTGAAAGTACGGTAGCCGAAATGCTTGAAGCATTCACAGGAATATGGGCTAACAGCCTCCACGAGGGTCATGAACTGCCGAAAAGCATGTACGATACAAAGAAAATCATGAAGGCACTCTCTATTGATTATGAGAAAATAGATGTTTGCCCGAAGAATTGCCTTTTGTTTAGGCACAAGTATGCGGATGACAAAATCTTTGTAGGAAGTGCGGTTCGTCTCGGTACATTGAGGTGGTCGGTGAGGATGGTGAGAAAAAGCAGCTAACCATCCCGTTAAGGTTCTTGGTATCTTGATTTTATAAAAGACTACAGCGCCTTTTCATCACGAAGGAGTCTGCCAAAATGATGAAGTGGCACAAGGAAGGTATAAGGTACAATCCAAAAAAATCGTACATCCATCGGGAGGGAAGCATGGAAGTCATTCGATGAAGAATACCCGAGGAAGCAGCCGAGGCTGGGAATGTCGAATAGCCATATCGGTGATGGGTTGAATCCATATGGTATGTCGTCCAATCCATACAGCTGCTGGCCTGTGTTTGTAATTCCGCTCAATCTTCCTCCGGTGCCCTAATGCAACGGAAGACCATGTTCTTGTCGCTCATCATTCCGGGGCCTGACTACCCGGGAAGCAATTGGGTGTGTTTATGCAGCCGCTTGTGGATGCTTTGCACCATTCTTGGTACTTTCCGAGGTTGACATACGACCGGGATCTGCAGAGAAATTTCTTGATGAAAGTTTGGTTAAACTATTGCATGCATGACTTTCCCGGCTATGCTCTATTCTGCGGATGGTGTACAAGTGGTAAGATGCCATGCCCAGTGTGCATGCAGGCTCTGCGAATGATTTGGCTGAGTAAGGGTGGCAATTATGTAGCCTTTGACCTGCATCGGCAGTTCCTCCCTCCGGACCATCAGACGGGGAAGACAAGAAGAACTTCACGAAAGGCCGGGTTGTTCATGAAGTAACCGAGATTCCAACATTTTGAGGCAGATGTTCTTGCTCAGCTAAAAGCTCAAGCCTAAAGTCAAAGGCAAAGGCAAAGCCAAAGAAAAGGCTTCGAGGGATATGGTGAGACGCTGGCTGGACTCACATTACCCCTTCTCGCAGCTTCCCTATTTCAAGGACCTCAAACTTCCTTACAATATTGATGTGATGCACACTTTGAAAAGAATGTGGCGAGTCCCTTTTCCACACGATCCTCAATATTCCTGATAAGGCGAAGGATAACGTAAAAGCTAGAGCCGATCAACGGAGAATTTGTGATAGACCACGCCTGAACATGAAGCCTCCCACAGCGGTCGAAAAAACTGGTTCAAGCCGGATCTTGACTTTGTCCTTAAACCGCCGAGAAAAAAAAAAGTACTTATCTGGCTGAAACAAATTTTGAAGTTCACCGATGGTTATGCGTCGAATATAAGTAAGGGAGTCAATCTTTCAACGGGCAAAGTGACCGGCCTGAAGAGTCATGACTACCATGTATGGATTGAGCGGATAATGCCGGTGATGGTTCGAGGCTATGTCCCCGAGCATGTCTGGCGATCGCTACGAAGCTTAGCCATTTCTTCCATACGCTCTGTGCTAAAGAAGTAAGTAAAGAGGTGATTGAAAAATTGCATAAGAAGGCACCGGAGTTGATAGTCAATCTAGAGAAGATCTTTCCGCCAGGCTTCTTTACTCCGATGACACATCTCATTCTGCACCTCGCGAGCGAGGTATTGTTGGGGCCCTGCAAAATCGGTGGCGATGACGGCCCGAGAGGCGTAACAAGCATCTCCGACGGAAATGTGGAAACAAAGCTAAGATTGAAGCTTCCATAGCTGAGGCGGTTATCCTAGAGGAGGTGTCGAGACCTCGAGGACATCATACTATCCGGACCACGTTCCCCATCTTCATAACAAGGTGCCTCGATACAATATAGAAGAGCCCAAGTATCAACCCAGGCTCGATCTATTCAAGCGCAAGGTGGGAGGGCTGGGGCCTCGAAATCTTATAACATGCCACGACAAGAGTGGGAGGACCTCATGTTCTATATCTTGCACAACATCAAGGAAGTTGAGGAAGTGTGGATGAGGTAATACCACTACACCATTCCTTTATGTCTTCCACATCATCATGTTTCATGTTCACTTAGTCCCGGTCTAACACCGCTTATCTTTTTTAGTGATTTCGTTCAAGAGGAATGGACGGGAGTGAATCCTCCTCTTTGAGGCGGATGCACTTACTCTTCTCCGTCATGGAAACCACAGACGTAAAAATTTTGTTGCTTGGTTCATGGAGAAAGTAAATTTCCACACTCCCCTATTAAATACCTACTTCAACATTTATTAGTTAACCGAACTAACGACGCAACAATTTCCATTATACTTGTAGGGAAAAGATCCGAACATATCTATGGATGATGAATTGAGATGGGTTTCCATGGGTTTTGACCTTGCCGTCATGACATGTACAAAGTATGATGTGAATGGGTATCGCTTCCATACAGAGGAGCACCAAAAAAGCCGCCCCGATCCGAAAACTATAAATACTTTGGAGTGTACACCCCGGTCAAAATTCAGTAGACTACTACGAGAAGGGTACAAAATATATACGAGGTTAAATTCCGCCGAGCGTGAGACCCTAAGTCTGCACGTGTTCAAATGCCGATGGTTTGATCCGGCGGGAGGGTAAAACATACGCCTTCCATTGGTTTGGTCGAAGTTAAACCATCAACCGTCTATGCCGGAGCCGATCTCTTCATTGCGGCTACCCAAGCTACACAAGTATATTATCTGCCTTACCCATGCCGTAAAGTGTATCTAAAGGGTTGGGAAGTTGTGTTCAAGGTGTCGCTACATGGTAAGCTACCGGACCGAATGAAGACGATTACTACAACATTAACCCCATCACATACGAGGGAGTGTTCTATCAAGAGCAACCTGATGATGATGATGATGATGTGGTTAGAAACGATGACGCTAGACCGTTGGGTGATGATGATGTGGACCCAAACGTCGACGATGCACGGAATGATGGTGAGACCATTGTCAATGAAAATGACATACTTATGCTAGAAAAGTTAAACGAAGACGCTGACAAGGAGGAAGAGCCGCCACCTCCGTCGGACAACGAAGATGATATGATTGATAGTGATGATGAGACGGACCGAGAAAGAGGTTACAACAGTGATGATTAATATGGGTTCTAGCAGATGTACGTTTCAAGTTTAGGAATATGCCTTTTTATGCATTTTTATTAATGTGTTTATTATCATGCATTTTTCTTCATTTCATTAATTTACTAATTGCTTTTTCTCTTTTCAATGCAGGTTCGTGGAACATGGGCAGGGAAGGCCGACGGCGTGGGTTTCCCTCATAGGTCGTCGGCCTGCCTAGTCGGAGTGGTCGAGCACGTAATCCTCCCCTCGGCTACTTGACGATAACTCCTCATAGGGAGGTCGAGGGAGAGGTGCCCCTAGAGGAGGAGGGGGCGGGGAGAGCCTCTAGAGGGCAGGTGCTGGGGAGAGCCACTACTGGGGTCGCGGCGGAAAGCGCACCCTCACCGACTTAGGGGTGTTGTCTTCGAGGCCCTCCTCTATTGAGGTACCCTCCTCTAGTGAGGTACACTCTAGGGAGGAGGAGGAGGAGGAGGAGGAGGAGGAGGAGGAGGTGGAGGAGGAGGCACGCGAGGAGGAGGAGGAGGAGGAGGAGGAGGTTGGGGAGGGGAGGCAGGCGAGGAGGGGTGGTGGCGGGGATGATGGTGGTGACGGGAAGGGGTTGACAACAAGGGATGGCTGCGTGGCAGCATAAAGCTACTAAAGCAGGTTCACACTCTTGAGGAGCAGAAGTGGCTCATTGAGCCACAGGGAAAAGAGTAAGCGGTTCATTATTTTTCTTGTCACATGCATATTCCGGTTGTTATTTATTTTGCTTGTCACATGCTAATAGTTCATTCTTTTGCAAGCTGGATATATTCTAAAGGGTCCGTATTCCCAACGGCCTCATCACCGTCTTGTTGAAGTTATCTTGGCGGGGTTGTACTGTCCGGATCGGTCGAGAAGCCGGACCGTCGGGTTTTGGCCACGAGCTGGGACCATCGAAGCGGCCCTCCACGCGGACCATGAGACCCATGCCAAGGCCGTGACCACTACTTTGGGTGAGTTCTCTTGAAGCACAAGTCCATTCTAGTTTCATGAATGATTTAACTCATGGCTTCTTCCATTCTTGTTTCATGCATGATTGTAGAAATTCTATCGAGTTCTTAGAACCTGAGGGGCTAGAGCGGACCAGATCGTGCTGCGCCAATGCAAGAACAAGGCCCGCCAGATGCAGTACGAGGTGCGCTATGTGGCCATCTCGACATACTACCACGACGTTCTTGGTGTGAAGATGACCAAGGAAGAAGCACGGAGGATGGGCATTACCTTGGAGAGGCACGAGTACTTGGCGGTAAGTATAAAAGATTTTTCATTATGCTTTCATATATTATGCTTTCATTATGCTTTCATTACCATGTGGTACATTTCACCGTTTCATGTTGACATGCCATTATGCTTTTATTATGTAGGTGTGTCCAAATTGGTGTTATGGAAAAGACGAGTCCTGGCGGCATTGGTGGATCTTTGGTGTGATGGGGCTGGAGCACAGGCGGCTATGAGAATCAAAAATAAGGCTAACCGAGGGAATGAGGGAGTACATGCTCAAACCGAAACCACTATCTCCACAAGGCAGTTAATGTATGACTAACCCCATTAAACATTCTTCTTCTTCTATTTACCATCACTTTCTTATGTATGACTAACATCTGTTTGGTGGTGCGGGAGGAGGCCCAGGCGGCAGCTCTCACACATGCAGGCGTGGGAGATCGCTCATCTGTGGAAGGACCCCAAGCTGGCGAGCCCAAGTACTCTGGCAAGAAGACCGCGTGGAGGAAGGAGGCCTACTCCATGGCGTGTCTGAGATTACATCTGACACACGACCCCATTCTTGGCGGATCTGGGCCAGACAGGCGGTGGTGAGCATGGGGCCCAAGGAGCACGGTCGGGAGGCGGTTCTCGATCTTTGTGGTCACTCCGACTAAATCCTACACACAGCTCCGTCGGATCGACCCGAGCCTGAGCCAGCGCACAAGCCAGCCAGTGACCAGTGCACAGTCCCTCTTTCAGGAGCAACAATCTGTAAGTATTTTCCCTTTTATCTTCATTGCTCACTTTATTTTCCGCATCTAGTAGTTTTATGAGTTCCATCATGTCATACCGTAGGCCTACCTGGAGTACACACGCCAGGAGACCATGGCGTGGCATCAGAGGCTTCATGAACACCAAGTGCGGAGGGATCGCCACGGTGGGCGAGGCTTTTCAGGAAATGGCGGCGGCAGGTGTCCTCGATTACCAAAGACAATGCCCTCCAAGACAACCAGTCTGCGCGACCTTTGAGGAGTTTGTGGCATGCACGGCTGGCCCCTCGCCCGGTTAGTTCATCCCCAATCTATTCACCCCAAGCATGTCATGCCTTTCAACACGATCATATATCCCATTAATATGTCTTTTCAACATCCGAGAGCAGATGGATCTACCGTTGGCGGTGGTCTTCGCGGCACTCCGGAGACACGGAGCCCGACCACTCCGATCCACGGAGGCGGAGGTGGAGGCAGTCTTGGCGGTACCGCTGCCGCTAGCAGTGACGACCTGGGCTTCGGCGGTCTTGGCGGTGACGACCTCCGCGGTGCTCCACGTCCTGGCGCTTAAGCCTAGTGTGTGGTGATGATGCTTGAGATGACTTGTGTGTGGTGATGATCATTTAGAGACTTGTGTGTGGTGCTTTTCTATATGCTTATGCTTATGTTGGTTGTGATGATGATCATTTAGAGACTTGTGTGTGTGATGATGCTTATGCTTACGTTCTTTGTTATGTCTTTGATATGTCTTTGTTATTTGAATTGAACTGATTTGAAAACAAGCAGAAAAAGAAAAAAATCGAAGCAAACTATGCGGCGGCTATGCCGTCGGCATAGATCTGGCGTGAGCTCCCGATTCTTGTCGACGTGGCACCTATGCCGACGGGTAGCCGTCGGCATAGCTTTCAAACTAAGCCGACGGCTAAGCCGTCGACATATGATGCCACACGTCGACGGCCCAGGAGCTCTGTGGCGCACCTATCTTGCCGACGGCCCGTGCGTTCGACTAAGCCGACGGCGGGGCGTCGGCATAGGTGTGCCACGTGGCGTCTGCGGTAGCCTAGCGCCGCCACGTGGCACCCCTATGCCGGCGGCTTGTCGGCGTGCGTTGACTAAGCCGGCGGCGAGCCGTCGACATAGAAGTGCCACGTGGCGAAACGCCGTTGCTTTCGGCGATTGGCAGCAACCGCCGTTAAGCGATAAGCGTTACCGACGGCGATGCCGTCGGCGTAGATGTCTGACCACCGTCGGGATAGGGTCTATCTGACGGCCGTTCTATGCCGACGGTCATCCGACTACGCCGACGGATATGTTGCCGACGGCCCTATGCCGACGGGCGTCGGCATAAACTGTCCCGGGCTAGTCGAGGCTAAAGCCGACGGCCCCGCCGTCGGCATAGGGTGCGATTCCTGTAGTGCTTGGATCATCGGACGGCCACCACCACGGCCGGAACGAGCCGCCGACGCGTCACTGTTGCCGCTTCCATATTGAAGCCGGCCTGACCTTGTCGATGACAGCCAGAAAGTCTTCATGCATGTACCTCTAAGGATCAGCGCCCTTGAGCCGTAGTGATTGTCGTTGAACCTTAAATCAATTTGAAGTGCCTAAGATCTCACTACCACGCAAGTTCAAAGAGAAACCCTAACCTCGTCCTTCCTAGAGACGACAACAAAAATCGTACAGAAATCAAAGGACAAGACATCAGTGGACAACATAGGATGCATGGGGAGCCCCCGGAGATGGGCAAGACATCGACGTAGTATTATCCCTAAATGGCCAATTTTTAAGCTTAAGTACATCTCTCGCGCTCGGACAACTCATTAGTATAAAAACCCCATTCGTCCCGGTTGGTTAGAGCCTTTTGTCCCGATTCTTGAACCGGGACTAAAGGGACGTTACTAATGCCCTAGACCTTTAGTCCCGGTTCTAACACGAACCGGGACAGATGGGCCTCCACGTGGCCGGTGCGCCGAGCCCAAGCAGGAGGGCCTTTGGTCTCGGTTGGTGGCACCAACCGGGACCAAAAAGCATCCACGCGTCGACATTTCAGGGCTGGGGTTTTGCTTTTTTTGAAGGGGGTTAATTTAGATGTTTCATATATTGTGTTAGCTAGCTAATTAATAAACATAAGTGTCCTCTCTTATGTCCGTGCTTGGTCGACGCTACGTACTATACATAGAGAGGCCCTCGACACGCTAGCTAGTAAGGAAATGAAGGAAACCATGTACAAAAGTTCGTCATGCATACCGAGGGAAGTGATCGATTGACCTCTCCTTCTCCGAGAGATTGGTCGAACAACAAGTTTTCGTATTATCTATTCGACGCTACTGGCTACATACATATACAATATGTAAGATCTCTTACAATCCCCTAGCATTTGAAATCAACTTCCACATGGTATTCTCCGGCTTTATTGATGACGTGGTCAAGAAAGAATCCCGCCAATTCCACTTGAATTGCTTTAATGCGATCTTGTGGTAGGAGTTCATTCCGCATCTGCCATGTCTAATTTGAAGAAGGGGGTTAATACATATATATGAATGAAACTCAACAGAAATGATGGTGTAATAAAATGAAATTGTGAATATTATTGCTTACGCACTTCATATTGTCTTTTAGAGTAGCCCGCTTATTTTTCAAAGTCGCGTTGTAGATGAACTGCATAAGCGTAGTATCCATAGTAATTATTCCCTTGTTCCTGCCACAAGCACTTTACGAGAAATAGAGGTCAATCAAACTGATAATAAAGCATTATAAATGGCATTGATGAAAGTATAGCTATAGAATCAGCGGAGATCTGCGCGCAACTAGCTAGCTAGTAGTACTTACTTTCGGGTATGTATATCGCAGCTCCTTCGGCAGTCCCGGAGCTTCTGCGGTGAACTGTTTCCAAACCCTGCAAGATAAGGAAAATAATTATTATTACTTGAGATATCAGGAAATAAACAAAAAGTTGCCGATATGGTGCGATAATGATCGATTGAACTTACTTGTTGAGCATTTTTAGTCATGTCCGCATAAGTTTCGGGATCTTTTCGTCTCGAGTCTAAGACGGTTACTAGTCCCCGATCAAGCTTAATCTCCAGAAGAACATAGTGGAAGCTGCGCACGCATGCATAACTCATCAATTACATTACTATAACCTCGCTCGAGTAATAAGGGAAACCGAATATGCACACGACAGTAACACTCACTCGAAGTTGTAAGGAAAGAGTATTAAATCTTTGTTTTGATTTTTGATCAACGATTGTAGCAAGTAGGCCTCGGCCTCTTCGGCGTCCTTTGTAACCATAAATTTATCTATGATATTTGTGTTAATGAACCCAATATCATACATTTTTGTTTCCTGCACTCGACGATCTTCAATCTGCATAATATAGTGAGGATAATTAATTATAAATACATGCAATGAAAGAGCTGAGCTATATAGAGAGACTTAATGACAGAAAAAGTACTTATTGACAGTAGCAAAAGACCGTTAATTTATCGAGGGTCTTTTGATTAAAGAACTCGAAGAACTCCTCAAATGGAACAGGCAACAGATCAGTTCCAACGAGGTCGTACTCCTCTTTAATTCTCAGATACAAAGTATACGTCCCCCCAGACTCTCTGCAGGTTTTCATGTACCAATTATGAAATCTTCGCATCATCGCTGTTAGAGATTTTTCATCTTTGACGAGAGGCTTCCCGTACTCGTATATGTGTTCGTCCACGTCCAAGAAATCAAAATTTACATCGTCAGGCAGGTAATCTCCAAGATTGCTATAACCGGGCACCGTCCCCAGAGCATTAGCAACGATGTCGCTAGACACATTGAGCGGGGGGCACGATTGCTTTGCTTGTTCGCCGAGCTGGGCAATTTTTTTCCCAGCTGCTCGTTCTTTTAACCTTTGATCACTGACAGTAATTCCTGACGCTCCGCTTCGAGATATGCCTTTTCAGTAATGCGCTCATAGTTGGTTTTCGGCAGAGACTTTGGTGGTTTCCTCAGGGCATCGATAGTGCGCTTTGATTTCACCGGATCTACCTTCTCCTCCGGAGGTGGATGTCTCTTTGCTTTCAACTCTTCAAAGAAGTCCTTCACTTCGGTATGCACGATCTTCGCGTTTTCCTCCTCGGTCCTCTCGTACGGTAACTTCTCTAGAAGCTTGAGAGGTGGATCGTATCTGTATTGCCTCCCGCCTCTGGCTGTACTGCTAGACGCCGGAGCAGACGGAGCAGCTGCGGCTGTCTTCTTTCGTGCTTTCTTACGAGGCGGAGGAGAGGGACTACGACGCGCCGGAGCAGCCGAGGCGGCGGCGGGTCTCTTCCGCCCTTGCTGACAAGGCGGAGAAGGAGGAGGATCTTTGTCTGCTCGGGCCTGGCCTTGGCGGAGAAGGAGGAGTGTCGCCACGCGCGGAGAAGGAGGCCAGTGCCCTGATCGTCACTCACCGGAGGAGGAGGCGGTGGAGGAGGCGGAGTGCCCTGACTCACCGGAGGAGGAGGAGTGCCCTGACTCGCCGGAGGAGGAGGAGGCGGAGGCGTCCAGTTCGGAAGGTTGATGAACTTCTCTCGCCATAGGCATGGAGTCTTCAGAGCAGAACCCAGCCGAGTCTCCCCTTCACCGGTAGGGTGGTCAAGCTGGAGGTCCTCAAATCCCTCCGTTATTTCGTCCACCGTCACCCTAGCATATCCTTCTGGAATCGGACGATAGTGAAAAGTTGCGCCGGGTTCAGAAGGTCGAACAGAGCCGACAACCGCCTTGACTTTTAAGTTCTGCCATTTCGTCATAAGGTGGCAATTTTGAGATTCCGTGATATCATGCACGGGGTAGCTAGCAGGAGCCATGCTCCGGCTGAAGCAGCTCGGTGGAAGCCACGCTGCTTCTCCGCTGAGATGGCAAGGTAGCTTCAGGGGAAGCTTCGGCAGTTCGTTTGCTGCAATTTGCTTCTCGTTCCTCTATCGCTTGTACCCTTGTGTGCAGCGCCTGCAATTCGGTCTGCTGCACTTTCTTCCTCCTCTCCTGGCATTTGTAACCGCCTGCGTCCGGAAAACCAGCCTTCCACGGAACGAAGCCTGGTGTGCCTCGTGTCCGTCCAGGGTTCTCAGGATTTCTGAGGGCCATTGTGAGCTCGTCGTTCTCTCTGTCTGGAACGAACGTCCCTTGCTGCGCTGCATCGATATAGTGTTGAAGCCTCTTGGCTGGTATTTCTAGTTGCTCGTCCGTCCAAAGGCACTTCCCTGATACAAGGTCCAAGGTTCCGCCAGCCCCGAAGAACCAAGTCCGGCAACGGACTGGCCAGTTCATTGTCTCTGGTTCGATCCCTTTATCAAGCAGATCATTCTCAGCCTTGGCCCACTTAGGCCGGGCTTTGCGGTAGCCACCTGACCCCGTTAGATGGTGAAGCTTCTTCTTCGCAGCATTTTGCTTGTTTGTCGCCGACATCTTCTTACTCTTTTCCGATGTCTTGTGGGCCACAAATGCGGGCCAGTGATATCTGCTCTTCTCATATTTGCCGATGAATTCTGGTGTCTCTTCTTTGTCGACAAACCTTTTCAGCTCATTCTTCCACCTCTTGAATAGGTCTGCCATCTTATTAAGAGCAAAAGACTTGATTAATTGCTCTTTAACTGGCTTCTCCGAATCCTCCTCTGGCGGTAGGGTGAAATTTGACTTCAGCTCAGTCCAAAGATCATCTTTCTGCATATCATTGACATAAGACACCTCAGGTCTTCGTTCTTAGGCTTATACCATTGGTGGATGCTAATCGGGATCTTGTCCCTAACAAGAACCCCGCACTAAGCAAAAAATGCATCTTTTGTCCGGATGGGTTCAATCGGTTGGCCATCGCGCGCGATTGCTGTGATCTCAAACCATTCATCCGAGCGCAACTTTTTTTTTGGACCTCGCCTCTTTACCGAAGTTGTGCTCGATCTGGAGGGCTAGAAAAAAGAAGAAAGATGAGAGTTAATTAATATGTGTACATACCAAAACAATGAATTCATCAATTAGCTAGTCAGCACATGCTTAACTAATATATATACCTGGTCGGACTCGGTTCGGTCACCGGAGCCATCATCACGGTCTCCTTCTTGCACCGTCATTGGATCACCGGAGCCGTCCTCACGGTCTCCTTCTTGCACTTGCATTGGGTTAAAGGAGCCATCATAATCATAGCCTGCTTCTTCACCCTGTCTTTCCAGACCATCGGTGTCGTTGAGAAACGAGAAGACGACATCACTTCCTTGTGCATTATGTCCCCCAACACCGCTTCTGTTGCTTCGTCTCGGGGGGTGTCCATAGTTTCTACAAATATTTACAACATGGCAATTATTATTCAAACATGACAGATGGATATATTAGTGGCAAACCTAGAACTAGATAGCTAATCATAGTAAGGAATCATATTAATTAGTGGACTCGACGCTGCTTCTCTAGGGTTTGGGGTGGCCTCGACAACGCTTCAAGGGTTTGGGGTGGCCTCGAGAGAGTTTGTCGGGTAGGGGTGCGGCGCGAGGGGGTAGGAAACCGACATCATTTTTTTCTAGGGTTTGGGTGTCCTAGAGAGTTTTAGTCGAGCGAGAGGGTCGGGGGGTGCTCCCGCGGTATAATTTCTCACAGTCGAGAGGGGGTATATATATCGACCGCACCTCATGTCGAAGTTATCCGGGAGGGGGTAATGTCGACAACGACGACATACGTACATGGGAAAATAATATTGTCGGGGAGGGGGTTATATCGACCCCCTCGTGTTGAAGTTATCGGGAGGGGTATATCGACGACGACAGACCCATTAAAACATAAGAAAACAAAGAAGAAATAAAAAGAGGAGAAGAAGAAAGGAATAGAGGAGAAGATCGAAGAAAAAAAAGAAAAAAAGAGGAGAAGAAAAAGGAATAGAAGAGTATTCCTTTTTCTACTCTTCTATTCTTTTTTCTTCTCCTCTTCTTTTTCTTCTTTTTTCCTCTTCTTATTTATTTCTCCTCTTCTTCCTCTCCTCTTCTTCTCCTTTCTTCCTCTTCTTATTTTCCTTTCTCCTTCTCGGTCTATGCACGATAGAAAATTCTAAAAAAATACATCTATGATCCCTCATACATACATACATACAAAAAATACACCTAAAAATACATATATGATCCCTCATACATACATACATACAAAAAACATTTGAAAACAGCATGTATGAACATCTAAAAAAATACATATATGATCCCTCACACATACATACCTACATCTAAATTTCTTTTATGAACAACTAAAAACATCTGAAAACAGCATATAAGAACATCTAAACACATATATCAAAAAAGAAAGCTAGGGGCAGGCAGAGGGCATGGCGGCAGGCGTCAGCGCCCGGGCAAGGCAGGGCGCAGGCGCGAGTCTTGTGAGGCAGGTGCTCACGAGGCGGCGGGCACGGCAGGTGGCGTCGGGGTAGGCGAGGCGCTGGGAGCGGCGCCAGCGTCGGGCAGATGGCGTCGAGGCGTCGGCGCGGGCGGGTCAGGGGGAGCGGCGCGCCGTCGGGCAGATTGCTTCAAGGGCGTCGGCGGCGGCGAAGTTGAGCAGCCTAACGGCGGCGGCGGCGACGACGACGGTGACGCAGACCAGCCTGACGGTGTCGGGGCAGGCTCGGCGGAAACGGTGATGAGGAGCTGGGGACGTTGGGCGGAGAAAGTGATGGATTTTGGAGAAACTGCTAAGTCCTGCTTATATACACAGCGCACTGGTCCCGGTTCGTGGCACAAACCGGGACGAATGCCCCCTTTGGTCCCGGTTCGTGCCACCAACCGGGACCAAAGGTCTCTTTTCAGCAGCCCAAAGGGCGGGAAATAGAGGCCTTTGGTCCCGGTTGGTGGCACCAACCGGGACCAAAGGCCTTGTGCTGCCCCGCGTCAAAAGTTTAGTACCACCTCGCTAGCTGAGAGTGCTCGAGAGTTGTTTATAAGCGCTGCTGCGTCCACCCTCTCGAGCTCCTCTCAATTGTAGGCTTTCGGGCCTAACCGTACGCTGCGTGCCTGTGGGCCTACTGGGCCTCCTGCGCGCATGAATCCTGGCCCATGGTAGGGTTTCTAGTCGTATTCAGGCCGTGGGGCCTAGTAGGTGGCACTTTTTTTGTTTTTTTTGTTTTCTTTGTTGCTTTATTTATTTTCTTTTGTTTCTACTTACAAAAAAATACTTATTGTTGCTATTTTTATTTATTTTATTAAAGTTTATTTTTATTATTTTTCTTTTAGGTCACAAAAATTATAAACTTTACATTAGTGTCATTAGTTTTCTAATTTGAATAGTTAAAATTACTGTGTTTAATATTACTGTGTTTAAAATTCAAAGTTTTTTTTCCAGTTTTTTATTTTGTTTTTTGCATTATTTATTTTATTTTGTTTTTTGCTTTATTTTTAATTCTTTTTGCTTTTAGGTCAGCAAAATTATAAACTTTCTGTTAGTGCCACTAGTTTAGAAAAAATATTTTGTTTTTTTTGTTTTCTTTGTTGCTTTATTTATTTTTTTTTGTTTCTACTTACAACAAAATACTTATTGTCGCTATTTTTATTTATTTTATTAAAGTTTACTTTTAATTATTTTTATTTTAGGTCACAAAAATTATAAACTTTCTGTGGGTGCCATTAGTTTTCAAATTTGAATAGTTAAAATTACTGTGTTTAAAATTCAAAGTTTTTTCCAGTTTTTTGTTTTGTTTTTTGCATTATTTATTTTCTTTTGTTTTTTGCTTTATTTTTTAATTCTTTTTGCTTTAGGTCAGCAAATTTATAAACTTTCTGTTAGTGCCATTAGTTTTACAAAAATTATAAACTTTCTGTTAGTGCCATTAGTTTTCAAATTTGAATAGTTAAAATTTAAATTCTTTAAAATTTGTGTGAATCACAAGTTTGTGATTAACTTTACTGAAAAAATGAGCATATCTGCTCCTATAGAGAAAATTCAACCTAAATTCATAATAAATTTCTATGAATTTCAGAGAAATTCAGTATGAATTTAGGTCAAATTCCCTATATAAGGGCATCTATTTTCACTTTGAGAGGAGCTCAACAAGGCAGAGAGGGAGGGGCTTATAAACCGGTGTGAGCGCCCTTCAGTTGGCGAGGTGGGACTAAACTCGACCATAGCGAGGACCAACCCTTTAGTCCTGGTTTGTGGCACAAACCAGGACTAATGGTCATGGGCCAGGGGCGAGGCGCATTGGTCCCGGTTCGTGCGTGGAACCGGGACCAAAAGGTCCAGACGAACCGGGACCAATAGCCCACGTGGCTGCCCTCTTGAGTGTTCTTGGTGAGAACATAGTTGACAAGGAGCGAACCGGGATTAAAGGTATTACGAGGGCGGAACCATAAGACATTAAAGCATTTCAAATGAACTCTGAAAAGTTGAAAGTTGGCATGGTATCATAATTTCACCCACATAGCATGTGCATGTACAAAACGGACAATGGTATCATACTCGTCTGTTACAAAGTTGGCATGGTATCATCATAATAATTGCGGGAGAAAGTCTTCACTTTTTCTTCGCGTGTGTCATTTGCTTATTGCGCCGTAACCATTGATAATCTTCATCGTTTATCAGGATGCTTGGGTCAGCCTTGACTTTGAAGGGAGGAATTTCATGAAACTTTTCATAATATTCAGACATGTGTGTCTTGCCCTCCACTCCCACGATGTCCCTTTTTCCTGAAAGAACTATGTGGCGCTTTGGCTCATCGTATGATGTATTCGCTTCCTTATCTTTTCTATTTCTCGGTTTGGTAGACATGTCCTTCACATAGATAACATGTGCTACATCATTGGCTAGGACGAACGGTTCGTCAGTGTACCCAAGATTTTTCAGATCCACTGTTGTCATTCCGTACTGTGTGTCTACCTGTACCCCGCCTCCTGACAGATTGACCCATTTGCACTTAAACAAAGGGACCTTAAAATCATGTCCGTAGTCAAGTTCCCATATGTCCACTATGTAACCATAATATGTGTCCTTTCCTCTCTCGGTTGCTGCATCAAAGCGGACACCGCTGTTTTGGTTGGTGCTCTTTTGATCTTGTTCAATCGTGTAAAATGTATTCCCATTTATCTCGTATCCTTTGTAAATCAATACAGTCAAAGATTGTCCCCTGGACAACAAGTACAACTCATACAAACAGTCTTGTCACCTCTGAGACGTGTTTCCAACCAACTGCTGGAAGTCCTGATGTGTTCACATGTAATCCAGTCATCGCACTGCTCCGGGTGTTTGGAGCGCAGACTGTTCTTGTGTTAAATCGACATCACGGGTCACCAAGGTAGAGTTATGTAGAACTCTGTAGTGTCCTTGAGACCAAGAATATCCGTCCCTGCATATTATTGAGTCCCCTCCAAGTGTACCTTTTCCAGTCAGTCTCCCCTCATACCGCGATTTAGGGAGACCTATCTTCTTAAGGCCAGGAATGAAGTCAACACAAAACCCAATGACATCCTCTTTTTGATGGTCCATGGAGATGCTTCCTTCTGGCCTAGCACGGTTTCAGACATATTTCTTTAGGACTCCCATGAACCTCTCAAAGGGAAACACATTGTGTAGAAATACGGGCCCCAGAATGACAATCTCGTCGACTAGATGAACTAGGACGTGCGTCATGATATTGAAGAAGGATGGTGGGAACACCAGCTCGAAACTGACAAGACATTGTGCCACATCACTCCTTAGCCTTGGCACGATTTCTGGATCGATCACCTTCTGAGATATTGCATTGAGGAATGCACATAGCTTCACAATGGCTAATCGGACGTTTTCTAGTAGAAGCCGCAAAAATGCAACCGAAAGTAGTTGCGCAATAATCACGTGGAAGTCATGAGACTTTAGGTTCTGGAACTTTTTGTCTGGCATATTTATTATTCCCTTTATATTTGACGAGAAGCCAGTCGGGACCTTCATGCCGAGCAGGCATTCAAAGAAGATTTCTTTCTCTTCTTTTGTAAGAGCGTAGCTGGCAGGACCTTCATACTGCTTCGGAGGCATGCCGTCTTTTTCGTGCAAGCGTTGCAGGTCCTCCCGTGCCTCAGGTGTATCTTTTGTCTTCCCATACACGCCCAAGAAGCCTAGCAGGTTCACATAAAGGTTCTTCGTCACGTGCATCACGTCGATTCAAGAGCGGACCTCTAGGTCTTTCCAGTAGGGTAGGTCCCAAAATATAGATTTCTTCTTCCACATGGGTGCGTGTCCCTCAGCGTCATTCGGAACAGCTAGTCCAGCGGGACCCTTTCCAAAGATTACGTGTAAATCATTGACCATAGCAAGTACGTGATCACCGTACGCATGGCGGGCTTCTTCCGGTGATCTGCCTCGCCTTTGAAATGCTTGCCTTTCTTTCGACATTGATGGTTGGTCGGAAGAAATCGAAGATGGCCCAGGTACACATTCGTCCTGCATTTGTCCAGGTATATACTTTCAGTGTCATCTAAACAGTGCGTGCATGCGTGATATCCCTTGTTTATGCATCACGAAAGGTTACTGAGAGCAGGCCAATCGTTGATGGTCACGAACAGCAACGCCTTTAGGTCAAATTCCTCCTGTTTGTGCTCATCCCACGTAGGTACACCATTTCCATTCCACAGCTGTAAAAGTTCTTCAACTAATGGCCTTAGGTACACATCAATGTCGTTGTCGGGTTTCTTAGGGCCTTGGATGAGAACTGGCATCAGAATGAATTTTCGCTTCATGCACATCCAAGGAGGAAGGTTATACATACATAGAGTCACGGGCCAGGTGCTGTGATTGCTGCTCTGCTCCCCGAAAGGATTAATGCCATCGGTAACAAAAAGTAAACCATACGTTCCTTGGGTCACTTGCAAACTCATCCCAGTACTTTCTCTTGATTTTTCTCCACTCGACCCGTCGGTGGTGCTCTCAACTTCCGTCTTTCTTAAGGTCCTCACCGTGCCATCGCATCAACTTGGCATGCTCTCCGTTTACGAACAGACGTTTCAACCGTGGTATTATAGGAGCATACCACATCACCTTCGCAGAACCCTCTTCCTGGGGGCTCGCCGTCAACATCACGAGGTCATCTCGTCTGATCTTATACCGTAATGCACCGCATACCGGGCATGCGTTCAGATCCTTGTACGCACCGCGGTAGAGGATGCAGTCATTAGGGCTGCATGTATCTTCTGCACCTCCAATCCTAGAGGGCATGTACTGTCGGGCAATTCATTAGGGCATTGCCGATCTTATACGACCTTCTTTGTTGCGTATGTACTGTCGGGCAATTCGTTATCCTTTGGAAGCTTCTTATTCAATATTTTCAGTAGCTTCTCAAATCCTTTGTCAGGCACATCATTCTCTGCCTTCCACTGCAGAAATTCCAGTACGGTACCGAGCTTTGTGTTGCCATCTTCACAATTGGGGTACAACCCTTTCTTGTGATCCTCTAACATGCAATCAAACTTCAGCTTCTCCTTTTGACTTTCGCATTGCGTCCTTGCATCGACAATGACCCGGCGGAGATCATCATCATCGGGCACATCGTCTGGTTCCTCTTGATCTTCAGTAGCTTCCCCCGTTGCAGCATCACCGTACTCAGGGGGCACATCGTCTGGTTCCTCTTGATCTTCAGCAGCTTCCCCCGTTGCAGCATCACCGTATTCAGGGGGCACATAGTTGTCATCGGCCTCTTCTTCTTCGTCGTCTTCCATCATAACCCTATTTATCCGTGCCTCGTCCAAACATTATAGTGTGGCATGAAATAGTTGTAAAGCAGGTGGGTGTGAAGGATTTTCCGGTCAGAGTAAGACTTCGTATTCCCACATTTAGGGCATGGACAACACATAAAACCATTCTGCTTGTTTGCCTCAGCCACTTCGAGAAAATCATGCACGCCCTTAATGTACTCGGAGGTGTGTCTGTCATCGTACATCCATTGCCGGTTCATCTGCGTGCATTATATATAATTAAGTGTGTCAAAACCAAAGTAATAGAAGTTCATCATCACATTAAAATCAAAGTACATACATAGTTCTCATCTAACAACATAAAGCTCTCCGAGCATCTAAATTAATTAAACCATACATTGAAACTATGTAAAACATTTCAATGCGAAAACAAATGCGATCATAATCGCAACCAAGGTAACAATTGATCCAACGGCATAATGATACCAAGCCTCGGTATGAATAGCATATTTTCTAATCTTTCTAATCTTCAAGCGCATTGCATCCATTTTGATCTTGTGATCATCGACGACAGCCGCAACATGCAACTCCAATATCATCTTCTCCTCCTCAATTTTTTTTATTTTTTTCCTTCAAGAAATTGTTTTCTTCTTCAACTAAATTTATCCTCTTGACAATAGGGTCGGTTGGAATTTCCGGTTCACATACCTCCTAGATAAATAAAATCTATGTCACGTTGGTCGGCATAATTTTCATAAACAATAAATGAACCAATAGTTATAAAGATAATATATACCACATCTGAATCATAGACAGGACGAGGGCCAACGGGAGCGGATACCAAAACCATCGCACTATATAATAACAAGCAATAAAATAGTAAGAAAATTAGACAAGTATCTGTCTAAAGCAAGAATTTTTTTCTTTCAGAAAGAAGATAAGAACAAGAGGCTCACCACGGTGGTGCCGGCAGCCAGATCGGCAGACGATCGGCAGCAGTGAAAGACGGGGGCCAGGGGCATGAAGGACCGCTAATATACACCTAGACAAATCTCGGGAAAAATAGAGTTCGGAGGTCTTGCTTGGAGAGGAGAAAGCTTAACTAGTGTGGCTCGGGCATTTCATCGAACACCTCATGTGCATAGGAGGTGAGCTAGAGCACCACAAAGCCCTCCCCTCGCCGGCCAGAGAAAAACAGAGCACTGGAGTGCTCTGCTCGCGGGCGAGGGGTATATATAGGCACCTCAATGGTCCCGGTTGGTGGCACGAATCGGGACTAAAGGGAAGCCTGTTGTCCCGGTTCAAGCCACCAACCGGGACCAATGGTGGTGGGCCAGGAGCCATGCCCATTGGTCCCGGTTCGTCCCACCAACCGGGACCAAAAGGTCCAGATTAACCGGGACCAATGGCCCACGTGGCCCGGCCGGCCCCCTGGGCTCACGAACCGGGACCAATGCCCTCATGGGTCCCGGTTCTGGACTGAACCGGGACTAATGGGCTGACCCGGCCTGAACTAAAGCCCTCTTTTCTACTAGTGACTTATTCCCCCATTCAATCCCTCCAAGACGTATCAAATTGGGTTAATTTAGTTTCTCGAATCATTTTGGCATCTTTAATTTTACCATATCGAATGGGCTGCCAGCGCAGATTTAAGTCTCAAAATACGCTATAGCCTCGCTTTCTAGATAAAGCAACGATCCATACAATCAACATCTATATCCGAATCAAGAACGACAGCTGGGGCATAATCACGTCCCAGAAACACAGGAGAAATAAGAAAGAAAAAGCCACCTAGTGGTTGCCGACAAGCGGCCCTACGAAGATGATAGTCAACGCGCTCTAGCTAGTAGTGCATCCAGCATGAGCCCAAACCGGTCACGGTCTCGCTGCCTAGAGAGCGGGTGCCGGTGCTACAGAAAAGCAAGAAATTTGAAGAAGTCAGACGCCTGCCTCGAAAAGATTCGCTCAATCATTATTTTATTACGTGTCGTCCATCGAGTCCACGACAACATCGCAAAGATAAGCCGGAATAGGCGGCAATATCGCCCTGGATGGGTAGCCAAACCGCTTGGTGCGACTATATGAATTAGTGGTGCCAAACTGTTTAGCGCGGCGACGGGACAACCCCAGCATGTCCATCTCCGAATCTACATGGCCACGCGGATTGATTCGACCGTCTAACAAGATGACAAAAGACACCAGTTGGGGAGCACGCGCGCCGCAGGACACTGATATGGGGTCAGCGATTGCCTACATGTACATACAATGATACAATTACAGTTAGGTACAGGCCTATACAAGACGTCAAAACGAGAGGACAGTGTCACGCCCGGCGCACACGGCCTGTCTCCCCGCTCCCTCGCTGGGCCACTCTACCTGCGCGCCCCGATCTGGATCGTGTCGGGCGGGCTCGCACCCAGCCGGCCGTTCGTGTCCGGGAGCGACGACACCAGTCGCGGCATATGCCATCGCTGTCGATCGATCAAGATCGGATGACGTGCTGGTGACCCCAAAACGCAGAGGTAACGTTAAATGGGCTTGGGTGTGGTTGCCGTTGCGGACGCCGGCCGGCCGATCACAGTGGTCGGCGGTCAGGCATGGGCATGCATGGACGGTCACCGGTCGGCCGGAATGAGCTGAAGTATCTAGCATGCACGGTGACACATTTTTCCTTTTGAAAAGGAGGACTCCCCGGTCTCTGCATCAGAGCGGCACGGTGACACATATGACGTATCTATATATCCATTGTTCCACGAGGTGTACTACAGAGTCAAGAGACGGAGCATGCATATCCCTGGGCCGTACCAGATTTGCCGCGCCAACGTGCTCATGCATATGCATACTTGATGGACATGACGAACGCCATTAACGAGCCATCCATGCTCGCGTGTTACTATCTCTGTACCGAAATACTTGTAGTTGAGGTAAACTATACGGAGGGAGTAATTTGCACACGGATGCATGCTAGTACAGATCATGTGCTCACATCGATTGCATGGCGCGGCGTGACCATGGTGAGAGAGGTCTGGCTCCGTTGTTTTCTTGTGCTTGATCGTGGACAGGACTAGCTGTGCTGCAGAGGGCATGCACGCAGCGGTGCTCTGAGGCACTAATTTAAGCGGATAATATATGCTAAACTCATATACTACATCTCAAGTAGTACTACTATTAGTTGAGCCGTAATGTGGCCTGACAGTGAAACACGACGTGAGGTTTTGAGCTGTCTGTCAGACATGGCAAGTGGCATTGTATTGCGTGGTGAGATCTGCTCTCGGTTTCTGGCCTCTGTTTTTTCTCAATTTCTTTTTTCTGATTTTCAGATCGATCACCTGAGCAAAAAATCAGGTTTCTGATCGGGATTCAGAAGATAAATGCTATGAACAGGCTGTAACCAATAACTAAATTGGTGTGCTCCACCAAGTTATATTTCCGTGGCTTCAAGAAAGCCTACAAAAACCTTTACTTTAATTAGGATTTACAGTTCCCGTAAAATTTGATTTATTGAACTCTCACAAAAAAGCCGGTAGATTAATTTTCTCTTCATATGATGGCAAACACATATGCTCACATCGCAAATACACTAATCCCTATAAAGGAGCGACTGATCCGGTAGATCTTGAGATTGATGAAGAGTTGAAGACACCACGGACAAATCACTATTGAGGTCAACGTAGCCTCCCACCAAAAGTGTATCCCCCTCAATAAGACATGCATGGTGTTAAACTAGGGGTTTGATCCTCTGTGTGGCACTGGTTGGTTCTTCAACTGTTGAACATCTTCTTTATTTCCATTTGTGATTTTGCTCCTGCCATGAGACGAATCTCATAGTGTGGCATCTAACTTACATCCTCCTGGAGCATTGGTAATGTGTCTGTCGAAAAGAGCAAATACTTCCTTAATTTCAGGGAATTAGGGGCATGTCAAAAATCAAGTTTTATCTAACCAACAAAATGTGGGTTTATGTGCAACAAGGTTACCGTTGAATTTGGAAAAAGTTTTCAATGGTATAACCAGAAGTCATGTAAATTAGATATTATTGATCTAATTGATGAACAAAATTAAATCTTGAAATATGGTCACATTTTATTCATGGGAATGGAGGAAGTAAGAAGTTGAGTGCCCCTATGTTACCCATTGCGGCTTTATTATAGGACTATTATGGTGTTTTCATAGAATGAAAATTAATTCTTTTTTTTTCAAGAACAAGCAACGCAGCGTGAACATTAATCCTTTGGTGCAGGCATAAATCCGATCTCGTTGAAAGTTGCCAAATACTCCCTATGTCTTTAAACTTGCCCTTTGGTGCAGGCAAAAATGTGATCTCGGCAAAAATTGCCAAATACTTCCTAGCATGTCTTTAAACTTGCGCAGAGAACCTAGTGAAGTATGTATTACTGTACTTATAAAAAAGGATATTACTATACTCCATGTTGTACAATTGGCCGTTGGCCACATGGCCTTGGCGGGAGACACAAGACATGGATGTGTGTTCCTTAGCAGCGTGAACCGTGATGCGCATCTGGCATGACCTAGAAGGCACGGTGGCTCACCAGCGCAATTAAGAATGTGCGCGTCCAGATCTCGGGGCTGGGTGACGTATGTTCATTGCCACATAGGACAGTTTTGACTGCTGGCACTACGAGGTGCATAGGTGGTTAATTAAGTGTGGTGATTAGCTGGTGCTTGTCCCCCATGGCATGCAGAGATCTCATATGATGACGACGATAATATTAGTATAATATGGGTTTTGTTAAGTATGGTGATTAGCTGTGGCTTGTTACCCCGTTACCTTGCAAGGATCTCCTAAGAAAACGACGATGATATAGTATCATCTGCGTTGGATAGCTAGACATGGAGTCTGGGCGCGCACGGATTGAAAATAGATCCCCTGCTTAATTTGAATGTCGGATCCGCAAGGTGAGGAAGAGAAGGGTGATAACAGGCAGCATCTTGACAGGTGGGGCGATGCTTCCCTATCCAAGTGGAGTATATACATAATGCGGCACAGCCATCGTTGAACTCGCATCGTGCAGTGGCATTGCCATCACCCTAATGATGGGAATTCTCATGATTTTCCATTGTTAATGGAACACGGGCGATGCCTTGTTCTTCTAAAAAATACTCTCATGATTTGCAAGAGTTGACAAATTTTATGTAACGGTTTAAACGGGGCCTGATGGAAAGCATGGAGAACTCAACTAGTTAAGGCGGCCAATCAATCAGCCTCTAATAAATTAGGTCATATATTTGTTTATGGCAACTAGGAATACTCCTCGGCTCGATTCAGTAGCAGCCACAGAGAGAGATGATTGCTAACGATCCACTCGTGCGGATTAAGTTGTTCCCAACTTTCAAACCCAATTATCTGGGCAACTACCCAGCAATGGTACACTTTGCTGATACTTAATAGACAGGGCAATGCACATACAGGAGAGTACGTGATAGATAGGGAGAGCAATGCTGATACTTGACATTTAAGTTGTTAAATATTTTTGTTTTCCATTGCGATTTGGCTCACACCATGCAACGGATTTTCCCCGAGTGGCATCTAACTTACATCATGCGCGAAAGCCTTCGCAATGTGTGTGTGCGTGTGATGAGCGCGCCGGGGGTTAGTTTACCGATGATACTAAATAAGTTGAGTGGTCTTATGTTGGTGGAGGTTTTTTTTGTTGGTGGAGGTGATTAAGTAAGTGCGGTGATTAGCTGTGGCTTGCCCCCCTCACCAAGCGAGGAACTCCTATGATAACCACGGTAATATAGTATAATCTGGGCTGCAAACTGGACAAGAGTCTGGCCGCGCACGAATTGAATATAGATCAATGCTTAATAGAGTATCATCTAGGGTGCGGATGAAAGAGGATGCAATATTGTTTAAAATAGATTTTGAAAAGGCCTATGAAAAAATTAAGTGAAATTTCTTGTAATTCATTATGGAAAAGAAAGGTTTCTCTTCCAAATTTATTAGTTGGGTTATGTAGACAGTAGAGAAATGGAAAGTAGCAGTCATGGTCAATGACCAAATTGGGCCTGTATTGAGACAAAAAAAAGGGCCTAAGGCAGGGAGACACCTTGTCCCCAATACTTTTTAACATTGTCAATGATATTCGTAACTTGATTTTGGTGAAGCTAAAAATTTAGTCCTCATCCTAGGCTTAGTAAGGAATTTGATCCCTAATGATATTAGCATGTTACAATATGCCAGCGATACTATTTTCATGTGTAGAGATAATTTAGAAAGTGCTAGATATTTAAAGCTTATCTGATGTTTATTTGAGCAATTTTCTCGACTGAAGGTGAATTTTCATAAGTGAGTGTTCTGTTTTGGTGAAGCCAAGATTAAACAGGAAAGTTATTCGACTATTTTCACTTGTGATGTAGGAAAAATTCCTTTTAAATATCAAGAAATTCCTATTGGTCATTGTCGGTGTCAAAACCGGTGGATCTCGGGTAGGGGGTCCCGATCTGTGCGTCTAAGGCTAATGGTAACTGGAGGCAGGGGACACGATGTTTTACCCAGGTTCGGGCCCTCTCGATGGAGGTAAAACCCTACTTCCTGCTTGATTGATCTTGATGATATGAGTATTACAAGATTTGATCTACCACGAGATCGTAGAGGCTAAACCCTAGAAGCTAGCCTATGATGATTATGATTGTCCTTCTATGGACTAAACCCTCAGGTTTATATAGACACCGAAGGGGGCTAGGGTTTACACAGAGTCGGTTACAAAGAAGGAGATCTAATACCCGGATCGCCAAGCTTGTCTTCCACGCAAAGGAGAGTCCCATCCGGACAAGGGACGAAGTCTTGAGTCTTGTATCTTCACGGTCCAATAGTCCAGCCATAGTATATTGTCCGGCTGTCCGGATACCCCCTAATCCAGGACTCCCTCAATCATGTCAGGTTGTGTAATAGTGATTGGAATTGGCCTGAATAGAAGATGGAGAAAAATTTAAGTCTATGGTAGGGTAGGAACAGATCCTATGGAGGCAGATTAATACTCATTACCTCCAGTATAAGTAATGTTCCTTTATATATGATTTCTTTATTTGAATTGCCCAAGGGCCCTACTAATAGAATGCACTTCTATATGAAAAGGATGCTTTGGCAAGGGAAGGGAGATGTTGAAAAATATCATCTAGTAAACTGGGAGGACATTTGTGTTGGGAAATGTAGTAGAAAACAAAAAAAAAATTGTCTTACGATCACGGTCTAGGACACGATGACGATGCATATAGAGGTTTAGATTGGGTTGTTACCAAGTTCGAGTTGTAGAGGAAAAAGAGTTGGTGTAGATTGTTCTTCAAGTCCCTCGAACCGTCCGTGATGATCCCTCGAACAACAGACCGTAAGTACAACCACCCTACAGATTGCAAGCGTATAGGCTTCAAGATCCCGCAGTGCTTCGCCGTCCAAAACTAATCATGGCCGAAGAATTAGAGAAGGTAGAAGAGAATCTCACGGGGCTTATCTATTATGAGGATTAGAGATAACTAGCTAGTTCAAGTCTAGATCAAAAACTAGAACTAGAGAGAGAGAGGGAGCGCCCGAGATCAAGGGAGAACTTGTGTAACTCAAAGGCCCCCCGACATATATATAGGTGGAGGGAGGGGATATGCTGACTTGGAGGAGGGAAAACCCGCCTTGGGTCATGGCCAAGGTGGAGGAGTCCTCCTCCAACTCGCGTGTGCCCCCTTAGCTTGTCCAATAAGCTTAAAAGGGGGTGCCATCCCTACATGGGCCTTCAAGGCCCTTTAGCTATCCACTAATAGGCCAACTGATATTTTCTTTAGCCCATTGAATTTAAGTAAATTCTAGGGACTCCTAGATCTTTGTCTAAGTCCTCTATTATTATATTAGGTTCCCGGATACTATTTCCCCCTATATATCATTTTTTGGTATTACCTGGTATTCCCCGAAACTCTTCTGGTAAACCCCAAATGCTTCTGGTTTCTCTCGAAATTATTTCTTATGTTCCCCAAACTATTTCGAGAATAGTTTCTTGTAACTCTCATTCCACTAACACTCAAAAGATCATGATTCCCTTAAGCTTGTGCCCATGTAGGTTCGATAAAACTTTGGCATGAACAAAAACACCTTTCGTTCAATGACCAATAGCGGAACCGTGGACATCCATGTTGATCCCTATGAATAAACAAATGATATTCGAGTTAACCTTTGGTTATCAAGTGCTATTCCCTTTGCTTCACGATACTTCACAAAACCTGAGGTGAGATATATCGTTATCCTCTTGGGTCATTCTATTGCTCACTATACCGGTCTCCTTGTTACCGGTTTTGTTCTTCTTTCTCGTTGACATGTTCTAGAATCCCTATAACCAAGTCGCCTGTGTCTTGCCATATGAAGATGGATGCCGTCACACCGAGAGGGCCTAATAATATCTCTCCATCGTTGGAGGAACAAATCCCACTTTTGAGCTATCTAGCCCCTTGTCAAACTTTCCGATGAACTTGTAAATTGTCTTTATGATTTCCGTGTTATAGATGACATTTGAGCAACCCCAAAGTCCTTCATACGGTAAGAAGTAATTACGATACTTTCATATCTAAGGAGATAAAGCATACGTTAACTCTTATATCAATTGAATTGTGACGATAATATCTCAAAGTATAACAAACATACTTGGGTCAATTCAATATGATCGTTCTTCCAACATCATATTCTCAAAGTTGTTTTGGCACTATCGTTACACTTTACAATATCCCAAGATCCAGAAAACATGACCACTTAAAACACTTGAGCTAGTTCTAGAGGCAAGACTAGCAATCAGGTTTGCCTGTTTATCAGCCCACACGTGCATATGCGTTTTCCACTGAATTGCATATTGCAAGATCATTGTAGTTATAACATCGAATATAAATTCTTAATTGTAAACATGGAAATAAATAATATAATATTATTGCCTCTAGGGTATATTTTCAATAGACTACCGCTTGCACTAGAGTCAATAATCTAGTTAGCACATTTTCCTTTTACACCAATAGCAATCCGGTGTTAGTTCATGCTTTGCTTGTGGTGTAGCCGACATCTTCTCAGATCTGACAAGTTCAAATCCGAATGTATCTTTGCATTCCGACACATCTTACATTCTTCCAAAAAATCAAAATTAGCATTGAACTAGGTTTATATGTCTTGAATCACTGGTAGGATCTTTGATTCCTTTGACAGAGCTATGGAATCATATCAAGTTCATAAATGAACTATTTGATCCATCACCCTCCATTGTAGCTTCTAAAGCGACAACATACTAAGCTTTCATCACAGTATTCGCCATGGTAACCTTCTTGTACAAATCCTAACTTACCGCGCCACCATTTTAATGTATTACACATATCCTTTAATTGAAATTGAAAATTGCTTGGAGCGCGGATGAATATTTCATCGATGTAACTACTTACAACGAGTCCTCTGTTCACGTAACTCCTATCATCAATATCTTCATTTTCTACGTATGCGAGAAACATGCCATCTTTCTTACTCTAGTAGTTAATGACATTTTCATCATTGTCCTATGATCAATTCATGCCTTGATCTCTTTTGTAACTTAATCACAACTTATTTGGAGTACTGGACATATCTGGTTTGTTTATATACCATGGAACACATGATTACTTCAAAACACAATTGTGAGTGAAATATCAATCATGTACTTTGCTCATCAGAATTCCGAATACTGTTTTTTCTTAAAACTCTTTCCATGTGACCTCGGCAAGAAACTATTTTTGACGTTTTCATACTAAACCGTTTTATTAACTTATCAATATGTATTTTGGCTCGGCACTATCAGCCACTACTATCTTCACAGATTATGCCTAATACCAGGGCTATATTGCCTAAGCACTTTACTGAAAACACTACTTTCAATAAATTCCTAATTTTATTCAAGAAATTTATATAATTTCCAATCAACAATGTGTTATTCACACATAGTGTTTAGAAATATTATCATCCCCCCTTACTTTTCTGTAAATACAAGCATCTTCGCTTTCCTCAATGTAATCAAATTATTTGACCATTTCATGTGAACGAAGATTCCAATTCCACTATGCTTGCTTCAGTCCATTATAGGATCTCTTGAAGTTTTCTCACCTACTAGCATCTTCTGGATTGACAAAATTACCTTTGGACCATATCAGGGTGGGGGAACCCATGGGTTTACCAGGGGCCGCATAGTAAAACTTGGTTTCCTCCCTCTTGCCCCTCATTTACCCTAGGAGGGGGAGGAGAAAACATTCTGTCCGGTGACGGAGCTACAATGCCAAATTTGGGCGGTCCGGTACAAAGTAAGCCGACTATTATTCTCAAACTGGCCTAGTTTACTCTCAAGCCACCCATTGTCTTTGCTCTGGGCAAGGCAAGCCATGGCCCATCTAGCCTTGCTATAGCTCTGCTAGTGATTCTGTCTGGACCATGGTGAAAGCTTTTTTGCTTTGTCTGGAAAATAACGCTTCCAAATGTTACAAACACCTTTCGTGATGGAATACTTGTATAAAGACATATAGTGTTTCAATTTGTGACAAAATGGATGAATGTCACGAACATCTTTCATGAGCATGAATGAGTCAAGCATTTCCAGATATGAACGTCTGTATCTTGATGAAATTAGGTACCATATACAGACTATGTGTGAGCCTTGCTCTGCTGAATTAAGTTCGGAAACCGGATTCTGTTTAGGGGATTGGCTCTGAATTTGTAAGAAAAGAAACGAAGAAAACAAAAGCCAGAAATCAAGAACGACCATGACATTACTCTGCAACAGTGCCACTTTCCTTGTCGGACACAAAAAAACAGTTAGAATCCTCACTACCTCACCACGCGGGCCTGCTGCTGCACACTCACTCTCTGAGGGTCCGTAATATATGTGTGGCACCCCGGCTCGGAGCGACCGGTTTACCCTGCATTGCCAGCCCAGAGTCCTTGTCTTCTGGCAACACACAACAACTTGGTACAGAAAAACAACCGCTATTGGTGTCAAAACCGGCGGATCTCGGGTAGGGGGTCCCGAACTGTGCGTCTAGGCGGATGGTAACAGGAGACAAGGGACACGATGTTTTACCCAGGTTCGGGGCCTCTTGATGGAGGTAAAACCCTACGTCCTGCTCGATTGATATTGATATTGTGGATGTTTACAAGAGTGGATCTACCACGAGATCAAGGAGGCTAAACCCTAGAAGCTAGCCTATGGTATGATTGTAAGGGTTGTTGATGTTGTAGTCCTACGGACTAAAGCCATCCGGTTTATATAGGCACCGGAGAGGGCTAGGGTTACATAGAGTCGGTTACAATGGTAGGAGATCTACATATCCGTATCGCCAAGCTTGCCTTCCACGCCAAGGAAAGTCCCATCCGGACACGGGGCGAAGTCTTCAATCTTGTATCTTCATAGTCTTGGAGTCCGGTCGATGATGATAGTCCGGCAGATGATAGTTCGGTGATGATGGTAGTCCGCTATCCGGACACCCCTAATCCAGGACTCCCTCGGTGGCCTGAACCAGGCTTCAATGACGATAAGTCCGGCGCGTATATTGCTTGGCATTGCAAGGCGGGTTCGTCCTCCGAATGATAGAAGTTTGTGAACAACAGGATAGTGTCCGGCTCTGCAAAATAAATTCCACATTCCACCGTAGAGAGAATAATAATATATACACGAGTTCAATCTGCTGACATTTCTTGTGGCATGACGTCACACCACTACCAAGCCATTACTTGAATTGTTTTTTACTTTACCACCTTAGCGCATTTAGCGAGGCGGTTTCCTTGGCACGTCTTGTCGAAGCAGAGATCGTGTTTCCCCTTAATCCAGGATTCTCATTAATACGGGCGTGGGTAACCCAACCGCGCCCGTTCGCCACGCCCTCTATCGGAGGCGAGTCCCAAGCAGTCACGGAGGCGGCTCTTGGTATTCTCCCTCTTTATAACGGGACCAAGGCTCGTTTCTTTTCTTCAATCCTCCATCGAATCTTCTCCACGCTCCAAGTTCCAGCACCTAGAGCTCCAGATTCGAGCGCTTTCGGACCTTCAACGATGTTCGGTTCTGACCTCCAGGGCCGGTGGATGCCCTCCTCCGTCACGGAGGAGGACGTGCTAAAGCTGCGGGAGGCCAAGTACCTGTCTTACGAGATTTCGCACAGGTTGCCTGCCGAAGGGCAGGCCATCCCCACCCCTGAGCCCGGCGAGTATGTCGTTTTCGTATCCCACCTCCGTCGGGGTTTAGGCTTCCCGATGGATCCTTTTGTGAGAGGGCTCATGTTTTACTATGGGTTGGAATTCCACGATTTGGCTCCGGAGTCCATCCTCCATATCTCCGCATTTATTGTTGTCTGTGAAGCCTTCCTCCGCGTCACCCCTCACTTCGGCCTGTGGCTGAAGACCTTCAATGTGGCGCCGAAGATGATCGGGGGGCGTCAAGCGGAGTGTGGCGGGGCGGCCATAAGTAGGAGGGCCGATGCCCCGTGGCCTGCTGGCTCCTTCCAAGAGGAGCTCGGCCCGTGGCAGCAAGAGTGTTCTATATTACCGTTCCGAGGGGCCGCAGACAAAAGCCGCCGCCCCTATTCCGCCCGGGACCTCCACGACGGTTGATGTCGTGGGTCAACCAAGGCTCAACTGGGGCCGTCAAAGGGCGTGCCCCTACTGCAGGGCGGATTCGAGATCTCCTAACGAGGGAGATCGATATGGTGGTGGTGATGCAGGTTATGCTGATTAAGGCGTCTCCTGCCACCGCAAACGCCGTCCTCTCCGGCTATGGGAGTTCAATCCGGAGGGCCCACGGATTCTTCAACACTTCATGCGTATGACACCCCTGGAGATGTATAACTTATTCTTCGGATCGCAAGAGGTGCGTCCGGATTGACCGAGGATGCTGGACTAAGCTGCAATCGCCCGGATACTCAAGTAAGTTGTTCCAAGTCCGGACATACCGTTTGTTTGCCTTTCGATGATTCGCCTTATGACCAATTTCCTTCTACAGGAGTGGATAGCGGAAGCAAAATTGATCTGGTGTCCAGCCCCTCCTCGAGACCGCGCGGATCCCGTGCTGGTCCGGATGCTTGAGGTTGCGCCTTGAGGAGGAAGGCGAAGGGAAAACAAGGAAGCTCTTGCCTCGCCTAAGGAGGCTCTTGAAAGAGGGGATCGAGAATCCCTCCCCCAAGGGAGAAGAGGACTGCCTCTCGAGGACCCGGGGCAAAGCCCCTAAGCGGGGAAGAAATCTTCGCCAGAGGGTCCTGCGTGCAGGAGGCCCGGCCGCACAATCTCCTTAATGAGTCAGCCCTCCAACGAGCCGTGTAAGTAGAAAGAAAGGAGTTTTATAACAAGGGACATCCCTATTTGTGCTTCGAGGATAACTAAAGTTTTTACCTTGTAGTTCGGATCTCCGTCCTTCGCAGATGAGCTCGTCTTGAGGACCTTTGTCCGGAGATGATAGAGAGCGAGACGCCTCCGTCCGAGGCGTCGTCGGATAGGGCGGACGAGCCTGAAGTGTCGTCACGGAGGGAGCCCCCGGGTTTGGCAAAGCCGGATAGTTCGGCGCCAACTGGTGTACGGCTGAAGGATCTGCTTGAGAAGGCGTCTATCTCAGAAGATCACCACGCATTGATGAGCATGGTGATTGAAAGGATTTCGTCCGCCGAAGGCGGGTTGCACGATGCCATCAGGAGTTTGCTGGCGGGGTTTGAGGTACGTAAAAATGACACACCTTTTAACAGTTTTGCATATAGAATGCGCCCTGTATAGATAGTAGCCCCTGAGACTCGGTAGGTTGTCGAAATCGACAGCGTGCCGAGGATCAAAATCGCAGGTTTAAATTCCTGTCGTGCCGATGCAGGTGGCGGGTCGTCCGGGGGCCAGCCGGACTGATGGAGTTGCTGAACTAAAGCGGCAACTCGATGTTGCGGATGCGGACATCACGCTGATCAACAGGCGACTTGATGAGTCGCAAGGTAAATTTTACTGCGCGGTCACTTGGTAAGGGAGCCGAAGCCAACTCCTTACAATGTGTGCGTGAAATGCAGATGGTGCCGCTGCTGTGGAGAGTCTTCGTGCCGAACTTGCTCAAGCCAAGGAGCAGGCGGAAGAATGTCTGGCGGCCTCGAGGCGGCCGAGGAGTTAGCGGCGGAGCGGGGAAGAGATGGCCGCAATGGCCCTGAAGTTAAAAGATGCTACCGACCGCAATGAGGCTCTTGGGAAGGAGCGCCTAAGCGAACAAGAAGACCTGCGGAAGGCCACCGCGAAGCCAAGGATGCCCGCTCTGCAATGCGGGCTATGAAGGAAGAGCTGCGCCAGGCCGGGATATTGTAGCTGGCAAACCTTTTCTGCTGCGCCGAAGGTTTACGGATCCAAAATATGCTCAGCTGGGCCAACTGTGGGGTTCCGAGGACCCTTATATTGACTTAGCAGCGAGTGCGGCGGATGCCGTTGTGCATTTTCGAGGCCAGAAGGATCACAAGACGGAAGAGCTGTTTTGGTCTCAATTCCATAGTCCGGGGCGTTCACTTCCGTTGGCCGACCGTTTGGCTGAGTGGGCTGAGCTAAATAGGTTGTCCGGGCTTGCTATGAATAGTGACCCATATCCGGCCGGATAGGCCCCGGCCGAAGAGTTACTTTGGCTTATTGCAGCAATTTCTTGGGGCGGTGCCGCATATCACTGCGATGAAGCGGTCGGCCTGCATAGAGGTGCGCGGATGGCGCTTCGCCCGATGTGAAGACACATTGGACAGAGATGGATGCCACCGCTGTTGCGACCCCGGGTTCGGATGATAACCGGTTACCCGCCGAGCACTATTTTGGCGAAGTGTTGCATGGTGCTCGTGTAATAGAGTCGCAGTGCTCAAAAAATGTTACGTTCGAATGAACGTTTATGATGTAAAACAATATTTATGATGTAAGCGCCTTTTATACTTGTGCGTTCAAGTAATAGAATATCTCCTATGCGGCCGTTCATGTATACGTGTGTATAACCTGAAAGATGGCAGTCGTCGGCTTCAGCCCCCACGCACAAGGTGCGGGGGTGTTTGCAAAAAAATAGCGCGTTTTCACACTTAATCCGATGTCTCGGTCCTGTAAAGGAGGTGGTAGCGTAGCAAACGAGGCAACCGGACTATAATGCTTTATCACTTTCACTTAGCCATGGAGTTCGAGGGTGGGGCTACGACATAGCCCCTGGGGGCACCGCGCTCTCCGAATTCGGGGCGTGTATGTGCCTGGCCAGGAAACGGCCCTTCGTCAAAGCAGAGGAATGCTAAACATTCCCATGGTCGATCGAGTGGTTGATCAGTCTCTCACTGTATCATGACAGTCAGTTTTCGGCTTTCTCTACTGAGGTGCTCGCCCAGCGGCCCAGGGCACAATCGCGATAGTTCTCCTGGAGCCGTGTTAGCCGATGATACGGGCGTAAGGCAGCAAAATGCAGGAGCCGGGCAAACCCAACATTTGACCAAAGACATGATTCGAGCTGATGCATATAAGGCCCTAACTTCGAGGCGCGAACACTCCCGAAGGTGTTCGGTCTTTATAATAGCGGGCAAAACAAAGCCCTAAGCCCCTTGTGTCCAGGTACGGGCAGGTTCTTCTGGCGCGTGCCAAAATGCCAGTCTCCACTCTGGTTATAATGATAAACCAGGGGATTATAGCAACAAGAGACAGTAAGAAAGGTTTACGTAGGGTCTTAGTCTGAAAAGAGTCCTTGCAACGGGTCCCTACTGCACGTCTGCGCCTGTGTCTCCGTTGTGCCGTATCCTGGACGGGTGTGCACGCTGTTCATCTGTAAAAAGAGAGGAACTTGGTTGGAAAAGAAATCGTGCGAGAAAGTGCATAAAAATTGAAATATAGATTAAGAAAGCTGAGCCTATGCTAGCTCATTATGGCTTATATGTGCAAACCCTTGTGAAGGGATGTGCGGCTAGGTAGCCCCTAGCTTATTTATTCCGGACTCGTCCAGCCGTGTCCGGGGTCTCAGGCGACCTTATAATGAAATGATGCCACGTGGACCGGGCATTTTAAGCGTAAGAGACGCGTAATGTGGTATTGCATTGAAGCGGACGAAAGCTTCCCGTCCCAGTGGTGCTTGATAGCTACTTTTAAATAGGGCGACATGAAAGGTTAGCTTTTCTCGTCGGAAGTTGTCAGGTGACCCGAACACAACTTCTAGTAATAATGAAACTGTGCACCTGGCGTAAGGGCCTGGCGCCACTCCTTTGAAGGAAGTGCGGCTATGCCGACTTGTAGTAGGGTCTATCCCAACTTGCGGATTGTGTCCGGAAATAGCAGGTTCAAGTCACTGCCGCCGTCCATCAAAACCTCGTTAATTGCAGTCCGTCTATTATGGGATCCAATATCGGGGCAGTCTATCCTGCGTTCGGATACTTCGGACTAATCCAGATGGTCGAAAGTGATTGGTTTTGACATCCAATCTTGGTCCACTGGGGTGGATCGTCCGACACTTGTCTTGGCGAGTGCCGTGTTGGCTTTCCGTGCTATCACGTGAAGCAAGTTTACTGTTTTGACTTCTTGTGGGAAAGTCTTTTGACTTCCGGTGCTCTGCTGGTGGGGTTCGTCATCGTCCTCGCTTGGCGTATCGAGCCCCTTGTGTCCGGCGTTGAGTCTGCCGGACTGTTTAAAAACCCAACAATTTCGGTTGGTATGGTTTTGCGAGTCTTAGAAGTCTTGTGGATTTGACATATCCGATCTAAAATTTTGTTTAAATTTGATAGCTCGTCTCTGTTGTCCTTAAGAGGCCGTGTTTTATTGTTGGGCATGAGCTTTTGAATCCGGCGTTGACCGCCGTGCCGCTTTGGGCTTTTTCTTTATTCCGCGCTGATCTTTCCTGCGCCGTGACTTTCCGTTCCATCTCGATCTCGGATGTACTCGAATTCGCTGGTGCTGCATCTTCCTAGCCAGCTGTCTTCTCCTGCAAAAGCGCGTCATGAGGCTTGTTAAGCGGCCATTGTTCTTGGCTTCTCTTGGCTGATGTGTCTGGCGAGCCATTCGTCTCGGACGTTGTGTTTAAAAGCTGCTAAGGCTTCCACGTCCGGACAGTCGACTATTTGGTTCTTTTTGGTAAGGAACCTGTTCCAGAATTTGCGCGCTGACTCTCCGGGCTGTTGGGTTATATGACTCAGATCGTCTGCATCCGGAGGGCGGACATAAGTCCCTTGAAAATTTGCTCTAAACGCGTCCTCAAGTTCTTCCCAACTTCCAACAGTGTTTTCTGGGAGGCCTTTGAGCCAGTGCCGAGCTGGCCCTTTGAGCTTGAGGGGTAGGTATTTTATGGCGTGGAGATCATCTCCTCTAGCCATGTGTATGTGTAGTATGTAATCTTCTATCCAGACTCCGGGGTCTGTTGTGCCGTCGTATGCCTCTATGTTCATGGGTTTGAACCCTGCTGGAAATTCATGATCCAGCACCTCATCGGTAAAACATAGTGGGTGTGCGGCGCCCCTGTATTCATGATCCAGCACCTCATCGGTAAAACATAGCGGTTGTGTTGCTTCCTGGGGCCCTCTTTTTTGGCCCGTAGATGGACCTAGTTGGGCCGTCCGTTTTCCCAGGATTATAATTCGGCTTGTGTGCAGCCCCGCTTGTCGCTTTGGGCCTGTCATCTGGCCGTCTATCCGGCCAGGCGGCCTCTTTATTTTTTGACTGTGAAGGCTCTATGGCTTCCTCGTCGAATTCTGGCAGCAACTTGCGTTTCGGGTAGCTCATGGTTTGATGGCCATTGCCATATTTGTCTGCGGTCTTGAATACTTTGCTCCACTTCATTCAGAGCGTGTCTTCTGCTGTTTTGAGCTTCCGTTTCGCCTTCTTCAAACTTCTTGCAGTGGCGACGAGTTTTTTGTGTATGTTCTTATGCTCCGGTGTTGTGTCTGGACTGTTGATTGCTCCGTGAATGGGTTGATTACCCGGCTCGTCCTGTTCGTCGTCCGCTGGTTTGCCCTGCTCTATCGCTGGGTCGTTAGGAAGGCTGCTTTGATCGAGGCGGGACTTAGGGCGGTGTCTACGTCGCCGTTTTGGTTCTTTATCGGCGAGATTATCCTCTGCCGCGTCCCGTTGTTCCTCGTTATCGCTTCCCTTTGGGGTGTCCACCATGTATATGTCGTATGACGAGGTGGTCTTCCAGTGTCCTGTAGGCACTGGTTCTTGGTAGTCTCCGGCATCGTCGTCCATACCGTCGATGTCTTCGGAGTCGTAGTCAAATCGTCGGTTAAATAAATCGGCGGTGGCTCTGAAGTGGGTGGTGGGTGGTGTCTGAATTTCTTCGTCGTCGCATCCCAACCATCACGCCGTAGTTCGGCCGAGCTCTCCGGATAGCGAGAGGTGCTTGATGAATTTATGATATCGCGAAGGCGACTGCTGAAAGATGTCCGCAGCGGTAAATTCCATGATCGGCGCCCAGTCGGATTTGACTGGCAGGGGCGCAGGAGGTTCGGAGTCCGGCAGGGAGTCCGGCACCTCGGAGTCATGAGCTTTATTGGGGACAAGGTAAGTGTTCGGATCCATCGCCATAGGAGTTGCGGCTCCCGAGGCGGTGTCCAGCCATCCGTCCTCGATCCGAGCGATCGGCTCCGGACTATGGGTCGGAGCGGACTCGTGTGCGGCCTCCAAGGTGCTGTCCGTGGCGAGTTAGGTCATGCCCATCGTGACAGTAGCACGCTCGGTATGGCTCGAGATCCATCGAAGATCAAGTCTTCGTGGATATCGGCCGTGAAGTTTAAGCTTCAAACCTGACTGACGGCCAGGCGTAGCTTTCGATCTGCTCGGATGGCCAAATGAGTTGGCCCGCGATGCGAAGCCGCCCGAATCTGAAGATCTGTCCGGGAGAAAAGTCTCACCGGACTGCGTCATTGTTGATTGAAGAGGCCATCAAGCCTATCGGTGACGACACAGAGGAACTCTCAATGAAAGCACCAATGTCGGTGTCAAAACCGGCGGATCTCGGGTAGGGGGTCCCGAACTGTGCGTCTAGGCGGATGGTAACAGGAGACAAGGGATACGATGTTTTACCCAGGTTCGGGCCCTCTTGATGGAGGTAAAACCCTACGTCCTGCTCGATTGATATTGATATTGTGGATGTTTACAAGAGTGGATCTACCACGAGATCAAGGAGGCTAAACCCTAGAAGCTAGCCTATGGTAGGATTGTAAGGGTTGTTGATGTTGTAGTCCTACAGACTAAAGCCATCCGGTTTATATAGGCACCGGAGAGGGCTAGGGTTACATAGAGTCGGTTAGAATGGTAGGAGATCTACATATCCGTATCGCCAAGCTTGCCTTCCACGCCAAGGAAAGTCCCATCCGGACACGGGGCGAATTCTTAAATCTTGTATCTTCATAGTCTTGGAGTCCGGTCGATGATGATAGTCCGGCAGATGATAGTTCGGCTGATGATGGTAGTCCGGCTATCCGGACACCCCCTAATCCAGGACTCCCTCAACCGCTTTATTCATGCTAGCGGAGCACAGTTCATGTTACAAGAGTTAGCGAGGCCAAGCGGCACACACGGTGGGGTTGAAAAATATGTAATTATTTAGTAAACATAAAGGGGCCTCGATCATGACAACTACGCGGCAGCGGAACAACGTCGTAGCGGGATTCCATAGCACAGGGACACCGATGTGGACACGATCTAGACTCGGACAGCTCTCCTTTCCAACGAGACTTTCCTAAAATCTGGCATGACACGCCAGGTCAGTACATTGGATGTACTTGCAAGCTCACAACAAGCAAAAACATAATGACAAACAATATCATGATATTTAACCAATTAATCACAATGCAACAATATATCCAACATGTTGTGATTATGCTCAAGTGGTACTCGTCCCCTGGACTGGCTTACCGAATGTGATAATTCCCAGACCACAAACGTGAAGAACTCAAAGACAATCTCGTGATCCTTACGGCGATCACAACCACGACCAACACTTGGCCTCAAACCATGATCCTTACGGCGATCACTACCCGACCACACCTGGTCCAACTCAACATGATGGCCTCACTGCCATTACCTCAGTGCAATCTTAGTGTGCAAATTTATTAAGTGTTGACCCACGGTGTACCCTACTTTCGAGCGTGTCCGTAACCGTGGACTTGGCTATCGATAGATTAATACACTCTGCATAGGTAGCGCACTGGACCCACACTACGGAACCCATGGCCTCGCACTCCCATTCAGGTGGACCAACGGCATTCCGACGAAACCACTTCATTGTCATGATACTCTCCCGGCCACTTCGACTCAATCCACATTGAGCTAGTCCTGGTTGGCCCCGTGTCTACCTCAAGACACCTCAAACCACCGTCATGGCAACGATCCACTCTGGGACCCAAAAAGTTAACTCATCAACGGGATCAAAAGGTTATGCCTGCTTACCGGGCTAGGGTACAACACGCCCATAACCTTCCCTAGATGGGGGCACCGACCATAGGCACGACAATGAAACGCATTAAGGCCGTCCCATACCGGCAAATGTGGTTGCACTGGGAAAAACTCGTTTCAGCGGCACCATGACCCGGTCAACAACATATTCAAGTTGAGTTATTTAGTAGGTTCAACTTAAATTGAAAGTAACCGGTGTCATAATGCCATGCTAAGCATCACCAACATATGCATCACATATCCATGAAAATAACTAAGTCAACTACGGTCCCATGGAGCCATCATCAACTCATGATACTTCTGTGGTTAAGATCCAACCTTACTTAAACCAGAATCATTTCTAGCAATCTCATCATTTTTCATCATGCAAGAATAATAATTAAAATAGTTATTAATCTCCATGACCATATCATTTTATCATTACTCATAACTAAGGTCTTGTTAGCTTATCAACAAGATTCACTTCAAACTTTCTGTAAATCAAGAATATTTAACATGACAAGCATCTAACAGAATATAATTACCATAATAATTATTTAAATGCATGAATAATCATAAGTTCAAGTAGGAAAATCACAAATATTGAAGTGACACTATGAAAATGTTGTTGTGGCTTGCCTTAGTACTGATGAGGTTCACAAACCTCCTGGTGATCCTCAAGACAAGCTTGCTCTTCTGAAAATAAATAAAACCACAAAAAGAAAACATCAAGAAACCGATGACCCACAAGTGTAGGGGATCTATCGTAGTCCTTTCGATAAGTAAGAGTGTGAAACCCAACGAGGAGCAGAAGGAAATGATAAGCGGTTTTCAGTAATGTTTTCTCTGCAAGCACTGGAATTGTAGGTAACAGATAGTTTTGTGATAAGATAAATTGTAACGAGTAACAAGTAAATAAAGTAAATAAAGTGCAGCAAGGTGGCCCAATCCTTTATGTAGCAAAGGATAAGCCTGGACAATTTCTTATAATGAGAAAGGAGCTCCTGAGGACACATGGGAATTATCGTCAAGCTAGTTTTCATCACGTTCATATGATTCGCGTTCGGTACTTTGATAATTTGATATGTGGGTGGACCGGTGCTTGGGTACTGCCCTTACTTGGACAAGCATCCCACTTATGATTAACCCCTATTGCAAGCGTCCAACTACAAAAGAAGTATTAAGGTAAACCTAACCACAGCATTAAACATATGGATCCAAATCAGCCCCTAACGAAGCAACGCATAAACTAGGGTTTAAGCTTCTATCACTCTAGCAACCCATCATCTACTTATTACTTCCCATGCCTTCCTCTAGGCCCAAATAATGGTGAAGTGTCATGTAGTCGACGTTCACATAACACCACTAGAGGAAAAGACAACATACATCTCATCAAAATATCGAACGAATACCAAATTCACATGACTACTAATAGCAAGACTTTACCCATGTCCTCAGGAACAAACGTAACTACTCACAAAGCATATTCATGTTCATAATCAGAGGAGTAATAATATGCATTAAGGATCTGAACATATGATCTTCCACCTAGTAAACCAATTAGCATCAACTACAAGGAGTAATCAACACTACTAGAAACCCACAGGTACCAATTTGTGGTTTGGATACAAGATTGGATACAAGACATGAACTAGGTTTTTGAGAGGAGATGGTGTTGTTGAAGATGTTGATGGAGATTGACCCCCTCCCGATGAGAGGATCGTGGGTGATGACGTTGGTGATGATTTCCCCCTCCCGGAGGGAAGTGTCCCCGGCAGAACAGCTCCGCCGGAGCGCTAAATTGATTCCGCCAAGGTTCCGCCTCGTGGCGGCGGAGTTTCGTCCCGTAAGCTTGCCCACGATTTTTTTCCAGGGTAAAAGCCCTCATATAGCAGAAGATAGACACCGAGCGGCCACCAGGGGGCCCAGGAGACAGGGGGCGCCCTGATGTATTTATTTTTCTCAATAATTCTTATTAATTCCAAAAACATGTTTTGGGGAGTTTCAGGATTTTTGGAGCAGTGCAGAATAGGTTTGCAATGTTTGCTCCTTTTCCAGCCAGAATTACAGCTGCCGGCATTCCCCCTCTTCATGGTAAACCTTGTAAAACAAGCGAGAATAGCCATAAGTATTGAGATATAATGTGTAATAACAGCCCATAATGTAATAAATATTGATATAGAAGCATGATGCAAAATGGACGTATCAACTCCCCCAAGCTTAGACCTCGCTTGTCCTCAAGCGGAAGCCGAAATCAAAAAATATGTCCACATGTTTAGAGATAGAGGTGTCGGTAAAAATAAAATACGGACATGAGGGCATCATGATCATTCTTATAACAACAACATAAATAGATTTTATCATATGATTTCTTATGCTCAAGTAACAAGCAATTCACAATGTCAAGTATGGTTCAGAAATTTCATTGAGAACTAACAAACTATAATCTCAGTCATTGAAGCAATCACAATTTATCATAATATCAGAAAGAGTCGACAATAGAGACTTTCAGCAAGTCCACATACTCAACTATCTTGTAGTCTTCTACAATTGCTAACACTCACGCAATACTTGTGGTTATGGAGTTTCAGCCGGACACTGAGAAATGTAGGGGCTTATTGTGTTGCCTCCCAACGTACTCACCTTCAGGTGATGTCAACAATAATGATCCATGCTAACTTACATCCAATTGGATATATATATCATGATCTTTCAAACACAAGGAGCTTGCCAAAGGATAAAAATGAAAAAGGGAAAGGTGAGGATCACCTTGACTCAAGCATAAAGTAAAACATAAAGTAAAAGATAAGCCTTCGCAGAGGGAAGAAGAGGTTGTCATGTGCGTTTAGGGTTGGATGCACAAAATCTTAATGCAAAAGAACGTCACTTTATATTGCCCCTTGTATGTGGACCTTTATTATGCAGTCTGTCGCTTTTATTACTTCCATAACAAGATCGTATAAAGCTTATTTTCTCTGCACTAATAAGTCATACATATTTAAATAGCAATTTTTATTGCCTGCAACATGACAACTTACTTGAAGGATCTTACTCAATCCATAGGTAGGTATGGTGGACTCTCATGGCAAAACTGGGTTTAGGGATATTAGGAAGCACAAGTAGTATCTCTACTTGGTGCAAGGAATTTGGCTAGCTCAACATGTTTGGTCAATGACAATTTACTTTAACTGAGACGTGAGAAAACATAAACCATTACGTTGTCTTCCTTGTCCAACGTCAACTCTTTTAGCATGTCATACTTAATGAGTGCTCCCAATCATAAAAGGTGTCCAAGATAATATATTTGTATGTGAACCCCTCTTTCCTTATCATTTCCTATTAATTGCATTGATGACCAAAACTACGTTTATCAACTCTCAACAACTTTTATGCCTCATACTTTCTATGTGTGAAGTCATCACTAACCATAAGATCAATATGAACTCTTTTATTCTTTCTACTTTCTCAAGATCATAGCAACATAGCAAAGCCCTTGACTCAACACTAATCTTTATTATAGATAGCTCACGGACTCGGTTACAAAAAGATATCACAAAGTAAAACTCAAATCTACTTGATTTTTCTCATGCCATGAGACGAATCTTATAGGGTGGCATCTAACTTACAGGGATGTATCTCGTGCACCGGGGCAATTGGTGCTACCGGTGCACCGGTCGCCTGTTGCACATTAAAAGTTATTTCAAAAATTCTAGAAAAAAATTAGTGCATTGAGGCAACATCGATGTACGTTGTCACAAAAATTCAAATAAAAAATTGAAACATTGTTTGAGATACAAAAATGACAAATTTGACACTAAACAGTACATAACACAAGTTGGGCTTCAGTTTTGGCCCATTAGCACATTGACGTCAAATTTGTTATTTTTGTATCTTGAGCATTGTTCTGAATTTTGATTTGAATTTTTGTGACAACATGCATTGATGTTGTGTCGATGCACTAATTTTTTTCCGGATTTTTCTGAGCATTTTTGAATGTGCAACAGGGTCCGGTGCACTAGTAGCACCAATTTCTCCGGTGCACCAGATACGTGCCCTCTAACTTACATCCTCCTGGAACATTGGTAATGTGTCTATTAATTGACCGAATAGAGTAAATGCTTCCTCAATTTCAGGGAATCAGGGCATGTCAAAAATCAAGTTTTATCTAACCAACAAAATGTGGGTTATGTGCAACAAGGTTACCATTGAATTCGGAAAAAGTTTTCAATGGTATAACCAGAAGTCATGAAAATTAGATATTATTGATCTAATTGATGCTGAAAATTAAATCTTGAAATGCGGTCACACTTTATTCATGGGAACGGAGGAAGTAAGAAGTCGAGTGCCCCTATGTTCCCCAATGCGTCTTTATTATAAGATTATTATGGTGTTTTCATTGAAGGAAATATGCCCTAGAGGCAATAATAAAGTAATTATTTATTTTCTTATATCATGATAAATGTTTATTATTCATGCTAGAATTGTATTAACCGGAAACATAGTACATGTGTGAATACATAGACAAACAGATTGTCACTAGTATGCCTCTACTTGACTAGCTCATTAATCGAAGATGGTTATGTTTCCTAACCATAGACATGAGTTGTCATTTGATTAACGGGATCAAATCATTAGGAGAATGATGTGATTGACTTGACCCGATACATTAGCTTAGCACTCGATCGTTTAGTATGTTGCTATTGCTTTCTTCATGACTTATACATGTTCCTATGACTATGAGATTATGCAACTCCCGTTTACCGGAGGAACACTTTGTGTGCTACCAAACGTCACAGCGTAATTGGTGATTATAAAGGTGCTCTACAGGTGTCTCCGAAGGTACATGTTGGGTTGGCGTATTTCGAGATTAGGATTTGTCACTCCGATTGTCGGAGAGGTATCTCTGGGACCTCTCGGTAATGCACATCACTTAAGCCTTGCAAGCATTGGAACTAATGAGTTAGTTGCGGGATGATGTATTACGGAACGGGTAAAGACAAAAGCCGGTGACGAGATTTAACTAGGTATTGAGATACCGACGATCGAATCTCGGGCAAGTAACATACCAATGACAAAGGGAACAACATATGTTGTTATACGGTCTAACCGATAAAGATCTTTGTAGAATATGTGGGAGCCAATATGAGCATCCAGGTTCCGCTATTGGTTATTGACCGGAGACGTGTCTCGGTCATGTCTACATAGTTCTCGAACCCGTAGGGTCCGCACGCTTAACGTTACGATGACAGTTATATTATGAGTTTATATGTTTTGATGTACCGAAGGTTGTTCGTAGTCCCGGATGTGATCACGGACATGACGAGGAGTCTCGAAATGGTCAAGACATGAAGATTGATATATTGGAAGCCTATGTTTGGATCTCGGAAGTGTTCCGGGTGAAATCGGGATTTTACCGGAGTACCGGGAGGTTACTGGAACCCCCCGGGAACATAATGGGCCTTAGTGGGCCTAGGTGGAAGAGAGGAGAGGTGGCTAGGGTCCGCGCGCCCCTCCCCCCAATCCGAATAGGACAAGGAGAGGGGGGCGGCGCCCCCCCCCCCCTTCCTTCTTCTCCTCCACTCCTTCTCCTTCCCATGTCCTAATCCAACTAGGTAAGGGGGGGAGTCCTACTCCCGGTGGGAGAAGGACTCCTCCCGGCGCGCCCTCTCCCTTGGCCGGCCGCACCCCCCTTGATCCTTTATATACGGGGGCAGGGGGGCACCCCATAGCCACACAATTGATCTGTTTGATCTCTTAGCCGTGTGTGGTGCCCCCCTCCACCTTAGTCCACCTCGATAATACTGTAGCGGTGCTTAGGCGAAGCCCTGCGTCGGTAGAACATCAACATCGTCACCACGCCATCATGCTGACGATACTCTCCCTCAACACTCGGCTGGATCGGAGTTCGAGGGATGTCATCGGGCTGAACGTGTGCTGAACTCGGAGGTGTCGTACGTTTGGTACTTGATCGGTCGGACCGTGAAGACGTACGACTACATCAACCACGTTGTGCTAACGCTTACGCTTTCGGTCTCACGAGGGTACATGGACAACACTCTCCCTCTCGTTGCTATGCATCACCATGGTCTTGCGTGTGCGTAGGAATTTTTTGAAATTACTCGTTCCCCAACAAGGGTATCGAGCCAGGTTTTATGCGTAGATGTCATATGCACGAGTAGAACACAAGTGAGTTGTGGGCGATATAAGTCATATTGCTTACCAGCATGTCATACTTTGGTTCAGCGGTATTGTGAGATGAAGCGGCCCGGACCGACATTACGCGTACGCTTACGCGAGACTGGTTTCACCGTTGCGAGCACTCGTTGCTTAAAGGTGACCGGCGGGTGTCTGTCTCTCTCTCACTTTAGTTGAACCAAGTGTGGCTACGGCCAGTCCTTGCGAAAGTTAAAACAGCACCAACTTGACAAACTATCGTTGTGATTTTGATGCGTAGGTAAGAACGGTTCTTGCTAAGCCCGTAGCAGCCACGTAAAACTTGCAACAACAAAGTAGAGGATGTCTAACTTGTTTTTGCAGGGCATGTTGTGATGTGATATGGTCAAGACGTGATGCTATATTTTATTGTATGAGATGATCATGTTTTGTAACCGAGTTATCGGCAACTGGCGAAACCATATGGTTGTCACTTTATTGTATGCAATGCAATGCCTGTAATGCTTTACTTTATCACTAAGCGGTAGCGATAGTCATAGAAGCATAATATTGGCGAGGCGACAACGATGCTACGATGAAGATCAAGGTGTCGTAGCGGTGACGATGGTGATCATGGAGGTGCTTGAGATGGAGATCACAAGCACAAGATGATGATGGCCATATCATATCACTTATATTGATTGCATGTGATGTTTATCTTTTATGCATCTTATCTTGCTTTGATTGACGATAGCATTATAAGATGATCCCTCACTAAATTATCAAAGTATAAATGTTCTCCCTGAGTATGCACCATTGCGAAAGTTCTTCGTGCTTAGACACCACGTGATGATCGAGTGTGATAGGCTCTACGTTCAAATACAACGGGTGCAAAACAGTTGCACACGTGGAATACTCTGGTTAAACTTGACAAGCCTAGCATATAACAGATATGGCCTCGGAACACGGAGACCGAAAAGGTCGGCGTGAATCATATAGTAGATATGATCAACATAGTGATGTTCACCGTTGAAACTACTCCATCTCACATGATGATCGGACATGGTTTAGTTGATATGGATCACGTGATCACTTAGAGGATTAGAGGGATGTCTATCTAAGTGGGAGTTCTTAAGTAATATGATTAATTGAACTTTAATTTATCATGAAGTTAGTCCTGGTAGTATTAGCATATCTATGTTGTAGATCAATAGCTCGCGTTGTTGCTCCCCATTTATATTTTGATATGTTCCTAGAGAAAAATAAGTTGAAAAAAGTTAGTAGCAATGATGCGGACTTGGTCCTTGATCTGAGGATAAACCTCATTGCTGCATAGAAGAATTATGTCCTTGATGCACCGCTAGGTGACAGACCTATTGCAGGAACAGATGCAGACGTTATGAACGTTTGGCTAGCTCAATAAGATGACTACTTGATAGTTTAGTGCGCCATGCTTAACGGCTTAGAATCGGGACTTCAAAGACGTTTTGAATGTCATGGACCATATGAGATGTTCCAGAGTTGAAGTTAATATTTCAAGCAAATACCGAGTTGAGAGATATGAAGTCTCCAACAAGTTCTATAGCTAAAAGATGGAGGAGAATAGCTCAAGCGGTGAGCATGTGCTCAGATTGTCTGGGTACTACAATCACTTGAATCAAGTGGGAGTTAATCTTCCAGATAAGATAGTGATTGACAGAGTTCTCTAGTCACTATCACCAAGTTACTAGAACTTTGTGATGAACTATAATATGCAAGGGGTAATGGAAACGATTCCCAAGCTCTTCGTGATGCTGAAAGCGACGAAGTTAGAAATCAAGAAAAACATCAAGTGTTGATGGTTGACAAGACCACTAGTTTCAATAAAAGGGCAAAGGGAAGAAGGGGAACTTCAAGAAGAACGGCAAGCGAGTTGCTGCTCAAGTGGAGAAGCCCAAGTCTGGACCTAAGCACGAGGCCGAGTGCTTCTCTTTGCAAAGGAACTGGTCCTTTGGAAGCGGAACTGCCCCAAGTATTTGGCGGATAAGAAGGATGGCAAAATGAACAAAGGTATATTTGATATACATGTTATTGATGTGTACTTTACTAGTGTTTATAGAAATCCCTAAGTATTTGATACTAGTTCAGTTGCTATGATTAGTAACTCGAAACGGGAGTTGCAAAATAAACAGAGACTAGTTAAAGGGTGAAGTGACGATGTGTGTTGGAAGTGGTTTCAAGATTGATATGATCATCATCGCAGACTCCCTATACTTTCGGGATTAGTATTGAACCTAAATAAGTGTTATTTGGTGTTTGCGTTGAGCATGAATATGATTTGATCATGTTTATTGCAATACGGTTATTCATTTAAGTTAGAGAACAATTGTTGTTCTGTTTACATGAATAAAAACCTTCTATGGTCATACACACCAACGAAAATGGTTTGTTGGATCTCGATCATAGTGATACACATATTCATAATATTGAAGCCAAAAGATGCAGAGTTAATAATGATAGTGGAACTTATTTGTGGCACTGCCGTTTAGGTCATATTGGTGAAAGCGCATGAAGAAACTCCATGCTGATGGGATTTTGGAATCACTTGATGCTTGCGAACCATGCCTTATGGGAAAGATGACTAAACTCCATTCTCCGGAACAATGGAGCAAGCAATTGGCTTATTGGAAATAATACATACTGATGTATGCGATCCGATGAGTGTTGAGGCTTGAGGCGGGTATCGTTATTTTCTGACCTTCACAGATGATTTGAGCAGATATGGGTATATCTACTTGATGAAACACAAGTCTGAAACATTTGAAAAGTTCAAAGAATTTCAGAGTGAAGTGGAGAATCATCGTAACAAGAAAATAGAAGTTTCTATGATATGATCGCAGAGGTAAAATATTTGAGTTAGCGAGTTTGGCCTTCAGTAAAAATAATGTGAAATAGTTTCACTACTCATGCCACCTGGAACACCACAGTGTAATGGTGTGTCCAAACGTCATAACCGTACTTTATTAGATATGGTGCGATCTATGATGTCTCTTACCGATCTACCACTATAGTTTTGGGGTTATGCATTAGAGACAGATACATTCACGTTAAATAGGGCACCATCGAAATCCATTGATACGACGCCTTATGAACTGTGGTTTGGCAAGAAACCAAAGTTGTCGTTTCTAAAAGTTTGGGGCTACGATGCTTATGTGAAAAAGCTTCAACCTGATAAGCTCGAACCCAAATCGGAGAAATGCGTCTTCATAGGATACCCAAAGGAGATCATGGGTACACCTTCTATCACAGATCCGAAGGCAAATTCGTTGCTAAGAATGGATCCTTTCTAGAGAAGGAGTTTCTCTCGAAAGAAGTGAGTGGGAGGAAAGTGGAACTTGATAAGGTAATTGTTCCTCCTCCCGAATTGGAAAATAGTTCATCACAGAAATCAGTTCCAGTGATGTCTACACCAGCAAGAGATGAAGTTAATGATGATGATCATGAAACTTCGGATCAAGTTACTACAGAACCTCGTAGATCAACCAGAGCATGATCCGCACCAGAGTTGTACGGTAATCCTGTTCTGGAGGTCATGTTACTTGACCATGACGAACCTACGAACTATGAAGAAGCGATGGTGAGCACAAATTCCGCGAAATGGCTAGAGGCCATGAAATCTTAGATAAGATCCATGTATGAGAACAAAGTATGGACTTTGATTGACTTGCCCAATGATCGGCGTGAAGGAAATATGCCCTAGAGGCAATAATAAAGTTATTATTTATTTCCTCATATCATGATAAATGTTTATTATTCATGCTAGAATTGTATTAACCGGAAACATGATACATGTGTGAATACATAGACAAACTTTATGTCACTAGTATGCCTCTACTTGACTAGCTCATTAATCAAAGATGGTTATGTTTCCTAACCATATACATGTGTTGTCATTTGATTAACGAGATCACTTCATTAGGAGAATGATGTGATTGACTTGACCCATTCCGTTAGCTTAGCACTTGATCGTTTAGTATGTTGATATTGCTTTCTTCATGACTTATACAAGTTCCTATAACTATGAGATTATGCAACTCCCATTTATCGGAGGAACACTTTGTGTGCTACCAAACGTCACAACGTAACTAGGTGATTATAAAGGAGCTCTACAGTTCTCTCCAAAGGTACATGTTGAGTTGGCGTATTTCGAGATTAGGTTTTGTCACTCCGAGTGTCGGAGAGGTATCTCTGGGCCCTCTCGGTAATGCACATCACTATAAGCTTTGCCAGCAATGTAGCTAATGAGTTAGTTACGGAATGATGCATTACGTAACGAGTAAAGAGACTTCCCAGTAACGAGATTGAACTAGGTATTGAGATACCGATGATCGAATCTCCGGCAAGTAACATACCAATGGCAAAGGGAACAACGTATGTTGTTATGTGGTTTGACCGATAAAGATCTTCGTAGAATATGTAGGAGCCAATATGAGCATCTAGGTTCCGCTATCGGTTATTGACCGGAAACAGTTCTAGGTCATGTCTACATAGTTCTCGAACCTGTAGGGTCCCCACGCTTAGGGTTTCGATGACAGTTATATTATGAGTTTATGAGTTTTGACGTACTGAAGCTTGTTCGGAGTCCCGAATGTGATTCCGGACATGACGAGGAGTCTCAAAATGGTCGAGACTTGAAGATTTATATATTGGAAGCCTATATTTGGATATCGGAAGTGTTCCGGGTGAAATCGGGATTTTACCGGAGTACCGGGAGGTTACCGGAACCCCCCGGGGGCTTAATGGGCCTACATGGGCCCTAGTGGAGAGGAAGAGAGGAGGCAAGGGCTGGACCGCGTGCCCCTCTCCCCCCCTAGTCCGAATAGGACAAGTAGAGGGGGGCGGCGCCCCCCTTTCCTTCCTCTCTCCCTCCTCCTTCCCCCTTCTCCTATTCCAACTAGGAAAGAAGGGAGTCCTACTCCCGGTGGGAGTAGGACTCCCCTTGGCGCGCCCCTCCTTGGCCGGCCGCCCCCTCCCCCTTGGCTCCTTTATATACGGGGGCAGGGGGCACCTCGAGACACAACAATTGATCTCTTGATCTCTTAGCCGTGTGGGTGCCCCCCTCCACCATAGTCCTCGATAATATTGTAGCGGTGCTTAGGCGAAGCCCTGTGACGGTAGAACATCAAGATCGTTACCACGCCGGCATGCTGACGAAACTCTTCCCCGACATTCTGCTAGATCAGAGTCCGGGGATCGTCATCAAGCTGAACGTGTGCTAGAACTCGGAGGTGCCGTAGTTTCGGTGCTTGATCGGTCGGGCCGTGAAGACGTACGACTACATCGACCGCGTTGTTCTAATGCTTCCGCTTTGTTTCTACGAGGGTACGTGGACAGCACTCTTCCCTCTCGTTGCTATGCATCACCATGATCTTGCGTGTGTGTAGGAATTTTTTTGACATTACTATGTTCCCCAACAGTGGGATGATACGTCTCCAACGTATCTATAATTTGTGATTGTTCCATGCTATTATATTACCCCTTTTTGGATGTTTATGGGCTTTATTTTACATATTTACATCATTTTTGGGACTAACCTACTAACCGGAGGCCCAGCCCATATTGCTGTTTTTTGCCTATTTTAGTATTTCGAAGAAAAGGAATATCAAACGGAGTCCGAACGGAATGAAACCTTCGGGAGCGTGATTTTTGGAATGAACGTGATCCAGAGGACTTGGAGTGCAAGTCAAGAAGCAGCCGAGGCCTCCACGAGATAGGAGCCCCCCCCCTATAGGGCGCGCCCCCTGTCTCGTGGGCCCCTCGGGTGGCTACCGACGTACTTCTTCCTCCTATATATACCTACGTACTCCGAAACATCCAGGGGCACCACGAAAACAATTTCCACCGCTGTAACCTTCTGTATCCGCGAGATCTCATCTTGGAGCCTTCACGGCACTTTCTGCGGAGGGGAATCAACCACGGAGGGCCTCTACATCAACATCCTTGCCCCTCCGATGAGTTGTGAGTAGTTTACCCCAGACCTCTGGGTCCATAGTTATTAGCTAGATGGCTTCTTCTCTCTTTTTGGATCTCAATACAATGTTCTCCCTCTCTCTTGTGGAGATCTATTCGATGTAAACTCTTTTTGCGGTGTGTTTGTCGAGATCCGATGAATTGTGGGTTATGATCAAGTTTATCTATGAAAAATATTTGAATCTTCTCTGAATTCTTTTATGTATGATTAAGTTATCTTTGCAAGTCTCTTTGAATTACCAGTTTAGTTTGGCCTACTAGATTGGTCTTTTTTGCCATGGGAGAAGTGCTTAGCTTTGGGTTCAGTCTTGCGGTGTCCTTACGCAGTGACAGAAAGGGTTACAAGGCACGTATTGTATTGTTGCCATCGAGGATAACAAGATGGGGTTTATATCATATTGCATGAGTTTATCCCTCTACATCATGTCATCTAGCTTAAAGCGTTGCTCTGTTCTTATGAACTTAATACTCTAGATGAATGCTGGATAGCGGTCGATGTGTGGAGTAATAGTAGTAGATGCAGGCAGGAGTCGGTCTACTTGTTATGGACGTGATGCCTATATAAATGATCATGCCTAGATAATCTCATAACTATGTGCTTTTCTATCAATTGCTCGACAGTAATTTGTTCACCCACCGTAATACTTATGCTATCTTGAGAGAAGCCACTAGTGAAACCTATGGCCCCCGGGTCTATCTCTTATCATATTTGCTCCCAATCTACTTTTATTTGCATCTTTACTTTTTGCATCTATATTATAAAATACCAAAAATATATTTATCTTATCATACTATCTTTATTAGATCTCACTTTCGCAAGCGGCCGTGAAGGGATTGACAACCCCTTTATTGCGTTGGTTGCGAGTTCTCAGATTGATTGTGTAGCTGCGTGGGACTTTTGAGGAGCCTCCTACTGGATTGATACCTTGGTTCTCAAAACTGAGGGAAATACTTACGCTACACTTGCTGCATCACCCTCTCCTTTTCGAGGAAAACCAACGCAAGCTCAAGACGTAGCATGGCATCCGGGCCTGGTTTTATGCATAGATGTTATATGCACGAGTAGCACAAGTGAGTTGTGGGCGATACAAGTCATACTACTTACCAGCATGTCATACTTTGGTTCGGCGGTATTGTTGGATGAAGCGGCCCGGATCGACATTACGCGTACGCTAACGCGAGACCGGTTGTCCCGACGTGCTTTGCACAGAGGTGGCTAGCGGGTGTCAGTTTCTCCAACTTTAGTTGAACTGAGTGTGGCTACGCCCGGTCCTTGCGAAGGTTAAAACAACACCAACTTGACAAACTATCGTTGTGGTTTTGATGCGTAGGTAAGAACGGTTCTTGCTAAGCCCGTAGCAGCCACGTAAAACTTGCAACAACAAAGTAGAGGACGTCTAACTTGTTTCTGCAGGGCATGTTGTGATGTGATATGGTCAAGACGTGATGCTATATTTTATTGTATGAGATGATCATGTTTTGTAACCGAGTTATCGGCAACTGGCAGGAGCCATATGGTTGTCGCTTTATTGTATGCAATGCAATCGCCTTGTAATGCTTTACTTTATCACTAAGCGGTAGCGATAGTCGTAGAAGCATAAGATTGGTGAGACGACAACGATGCTACGATGGAGATCAAGGTGTCGCGCCGGTGACGATGATGATCACGACGGTGCTTCGGAGATGGAGATCACAAGCACAAGATGATGATGGCCATATCATATCACTTATATTGATTGCATGTGATGTTTATCCTTTATGCATCTTATCTTGCTTTGATTGACGGTAGCATTTTAAGACGATCTCTCACTAATTATCAAGAAGTGTTCTCCCTGAGTATGTACCGTTGCGAAAGTTCTTCGTGCTGAGACACCACGTGATGATCGGGTGTGATAGGCTCTACGTTCAAATACAACGGGTGCAAAACAGTTGCACACACGGAATACTCATGTTAAACTTAACGAGCCTAGCATATACAGATATGGCCTCGGAACACGGAGACCGAAAGGTCGAACGTGAATCATATAGTAGATATGATCAACATAGTGATGTTCACCATTGAAACTACTCCATCTCACGTGATGATCGGACATGGTTTAGTTGATTTGGGTCACGTGATCACTTAGATGACTAGAGAGATGCCTGTCTAAGTGGGAGTTCTTAAGTAATATGATTAATTGAACTTAAATTTATCATGAACTTAGTACCTGATAGTATTTTGCTTGTCTATATTTGTTGTAGATAGATGGCTCGTGTTGTTGTTCCGTTGAATTTTAATGAGTTCCATGAGAAAGCAAAGTTGAAAGATGATGGTAGCAATTACAAGGACTAGGTCCGTAACTTGAGGATTATCCTCATTGCTGCATAGAAGAATTACGTCCTGGAAGCACCGCTGGGTTCCAGGCTTGCTGCAGATGCAACTGACGACGTTAAGAATGTCTGGCAGAACAAAGCTGATGACTACTCAATAGTTCAGTGTGCCATGCTTTACGGCTTAGAACCGGGTCTTCAACGATGTTTTGAACGTCATGGAGCATATGAGATGTTTCAAGAGTTGAAGTTAATATTTCAAGCAAATGCCCGGATTGAGAGATATGAAGTCTCCAATAAGTTCTATAGTTGTAAGATGGAGGAGAATAGTTCTGTCAGTGAACATATACTCAAAATGTCTAGGTATAATAATCACTTGATTCAACTGGGAGTTAATCTTCCTGATGATAGTGTCATTGACAGAATTCTTCAATCACTGCCACCAAGCTACAAGAGCTTCGTGATGAACTATAATATGCAAGGGATGAACAAGACTATTCCTGAGGTCTTCGCAATGCTAAATGTTGCGGAGATAGAAATCAAAAAGGAGCATCAAGTGTTGATGGTCAATAAGACCACCAGTTTCAAGAAAAAGGGTAAAGGGAAGAAGAAGGGGAACTTCAAGAAGAACAGCAAGCAAGTTGCTACTCAAGAGAAGAAACCCAAATCTGGACCTAAGCACGAGGACGAAGTGCTTCTACTACAAGCAGACTGGACACTGGAAGCGGAACTGCCCCAAGTATTTGGCGGATAAGAAGGATGGCAAGGTGAACAAAGGTATATGTGATATACATGTTATTGATGTGTACCTTACTAATGCTCGAAGTAGCACCTGGGTATTTGATACTGGTTATGTTGCTAATATTTGCAACTCGAAACAGGGACTACAGATTAAGAGAAGGTTGGCTAAGGACGAGGTGACGATGCGCGCGGGAAATGGTTCCAAAGTCGATGTGATAGCGGTCGGCACGCTACCTCTACATCTACCATCGGGATTAGTTTTAGACCTGAATAATTGTTATTTGGTGCCAGCGTTGAGCATGAACATTATATCTGGATCTTGTTTGATGCGAGACGGTTATTCATTTAAGTCAGAGAATAATGGTTGTTCTATTTATATGAGTAATATCTTTTACGGTCATGCACACTTGAAGAGTGGTCTATTTTTATTAAATCTCGATAGTAGTGATACACATATTCATAATGTTGAAGCCAAAAGATGCAGAGTTGATAATGATAGAGCAACTTATTTGTGGCACTGCCATTTGGGTCATATTGGTGTAAAGCGCATGAATAAACTCCATACTGATGGATTTCTGGAATCACTTGATCATGAATCACTTGGTACTTGCGAACCGTGCCTCATGGGCAAGATGACTAAAACACCGTTCTCCGGAACTATGGAGAGAGCAACAGATTTGTTGGAAATCATACATACAGATGTATGTGGTCCGATGAATGTTGAGGCTCGTGGCAGATATCGTTATTTTCTCACCTTCACAGATGATTTAAGAAGATATGGGTATATCTACTTGATGAAGCATAAATCTGAAACTTTTGAAAAGTTCAAAGAATTTCAGAGTGAAGTTGAAAATCATCGTAACAAGAAAATAAAGTTTCTATGATCTGATCGTGGAGGAGAATATTTGAGTTAGGATTTTGGTTTACATTTGAAACAATGCGGAATAGTTTCGCAACTCACGTCACCTGGAATACCACAGCGTAATGGTGTGTCCGAACGTCGTAATCATACTTTACTAGATATGGTGCGATCTATGATGTCTCTTACTGATTTACCGCTATCGTTTTGGGGTTATGCTTTAGAGACGGCCGCATTCACATTAAATAGGGCACCATCAAAATCCGTTGAAACGACGCCTTATGAACCGTGGTTTGGCAAGAAACCAAAGTTGTCATTTCTTAAAGTTTGGGGCTGCGATGCTTATGTGAAGAAACTTCAACCAGATAAGCTCGAACCCAAATCGGAGAAATGTGCCTTCAAAGGATACCCAAAAGAGACTATTGGGTGCACCTTCTATCACAGATCTGAGGGCAAGATTTTTGTTGCTAAATTCGTTTCCTTTCTAGAGAAGGAGTTTCTCTCGAAAGAAGTGAGTGGGAGGAAAGTAGAACTTGATGAGGTAACTATACCTACTCCCTTATTGGAAAGTAGTTCATCACAAGAACCGGTTCCTGTGACGACTACACCAATCAGTGAGGAAGCTAATGATAATGATCATGAAACTTCAGATCAAGTTACTACCGAACTTCGTAGGTCAACCAGAGTGAGATCCGCACCAGAGTGGTACGGTAATCCTATTCTGGAAGTCATGTTACTTGACCATGGTGAACCTACAAACTATGAGGAAGCGATGATGAGCCTAGATTCCGCAAAATGGCTTGAGGCCATGGAATCTGAGATGGGATCCATGTATGAGAACAAAGTATGGACTTTGGTTGACTTGCCCGATGATCGGCAAGCCATCAAGAATAAATGGATCTTCAAGAAGAAGACTGACGTTGATGGTAATGTAACTGTCTACAAAGCTCGACTTGTTGCGAAAGGTTTTCGACAAGTTCAAGGGGTTGACTACGATGAGACTTTCTCATCTGTAGCGATGCTTAAGTCTGTCCGAATCATGTTAGCAATTGCCACATTTTATGATTATGAAATATGGCAAATGGATGTTAAAACTGCATTCCTGAATGGATTTCTGGAAGAAGAGTTGTATATGATGCAACCGAAAGGTTTTGTCGATCCAAAAGGTGCTAACAAAGTGTGCAAGCTCCAGCGATCCATTTATGGACTGGTGCAAGCCTCTCGGAGTTGGAATAAATGCTTTGATAGTGTGATCAAAGCATATGGTTTTATCTGAGACTTTTGGATAAGCCTGTATTTACAATAAAGTGAGTGGGAGCTCTGTAGCATTTCTGATATTATATGTAGATGACATATTATTAATTGGAAATGATATGGAATTTCTGGATAGCATAAAGGGATACTTGAATAAAAGTTTTAGACCTCGGTGAAGCTGCTTACATATTAGGCATCAAGATCTATAGAGATAGAGCAAGACGCTTAATTGGACTTTCACAAAGCACATACCTTGATAAAGTTTTGAAAAAGTTCAAAATGGATCAGGCAAAGAAAGGGTTCTTCCATGTATTACAAGGTGTGAAGTTGAGTCAGACTCAATGCCCGACCACAGCAGAAGATAGAGAGAAAATGAAAGGTGTGCCTTATGCTTCAGCCATAGGCTCTATCATGTATGCAATGTTGTGTACCAGACCTGACGTATGCTTAGCAATAAGTTTGGCAGGGAGGTACCAAAGTAATCCAAGAGTGGATCACTGGACAACGGTCAAGAATATCCTGAATACCTGAAAGGGACTAAGGAATATGTTTCTCGTTTATGGAGGTGACAAAGAGCTAGTAGCAAATGGTTACGTCGATGCAAGATTTGACACTGATCCGGACGATTCTAAATCGCAAACTGGATACGTGTTTATATTGAACGGTGGAGCTGTCAGTTGGTGCAGTTCTAAACAAAGCGTCGTGGTAGGATGTACATGCGAAGCAGAGTACATAGCTGCTTCGGAAGCAGCAAATGAAGGAGTTTGGATGAAAGAGTTCATTTCCGATCTAGGTGTCATACCTAGTGCATCGGTACCAATGAAGATCTTCTGTGACAATACTGGTGCAATTGCCTTGGCAAAGGAATCCAGATTGCCCAAGAGGACCAAGGACATCAAGAGACGCTTCAATTCCATCCGGGACCAAGTCCAGGCGGGAGACAAAGAGATTTGCAAGATACATACGGATCTTAATGTTGCAGACCCATTGACTAAGCCTGTTCCACGAGCAAAACATGATCAGCACCAAGACTCCAAGGGTGTTAGAATCATTACTGTGTAATCTAGATTATTGACTCTAGTGCAAGTGGGAGACTGAAGGAAATATGCCCTAGAGGCAATAATAAAGTTAGTATTTATTTCCTCATATCATGATAAGTGTTAACCGGAAACATGATACATGTGTGAATACATAGACAAACTTAATGTCACTAGTATGCCTCTACTTGACTAGCTCATTAATCAAAGATGGTTATGTTTCCTAACCATAGACATGTGTTGTCATTTGATTAACGAGATCACTTCAATAGGCTAATGATGTGATTGACTTGACCCATTCCGTTAGCTTAGCACTTGATCGTTTAGTATGTTGATATTGCTTTCTTCATGACTTATACAAGTTCCTATAACTATGAGATGATGCAACTCCCGTTTACCGGAGGAACACTTTGTGTGCTACCAAACATCACAATGTAACTGGGTGATTATAAAGGAGCTCTACAGGTGTCTCCAAAGGTACATGTTGAGTTGGCGTATTTCGAGATTAGGGTTTGTCACTTCGATTATCAGAGAGGTATCTCTGGGCCCTCTCGGTAATGCACATCACTATAAGCCTTGCAAGCAATGTAGCTAATGAGTTAGTTACGGAATGATTCATTACGTAACGAGTAAAGAGACTTGCCAGTAACGAGATTGAACTAGGTATTGAGATACCGACGATCGAATCTCGGGCAAGTAACATACCGATGACAAAGGGAACAACGTATGTTGTTATGCGGTTTGACAGATAAAGATCTTCGAAGAATATGTAGGAGCCAATATGAGCATCCAGGTTCCGCTATTGGTTATTGACCGGGAACAGTTCTAGGTCATGTCTACATAGTTCTCGAACCCGTAGGTTCCGCACGCTTAAGGTTTCGATGACAGTTATATTATGAGTTTATGAGTTTTGATGTACCGAAGTTTGTTCGGAGTCCCAGATGTGATTACGGAGATGACGAGGAGTCTCGAAATGGTTGAGACATGAAGATTGATATATTAGAAGCCTATATTTGGATATCGGAAGTGTTCCGGGTGAAATCGGGATTTTGCAGATGCAGGAGGTTACCGGAACCCCCCGGGGGGCTTAATGGGCCTACATGGGCCCTACTGGAGAGGAAGAGAGGAGGCAAGGGCTGGCCGCGCCCCCTCACCCCCTAGTCCGAATTGGACAAGGAGAGGGGGCCGGTGCCCCCCCTTTCCTTCCCCTCTTCCTCCTCCTTCCCCCCTTCTCCTTCTCCAACTAGGAAAGAAGGGAGTCCTACTCCCGGTGGGAGTAGGACTCCCCTTTGCGCGCCCCTCCTTGGCCGGCCGCCCCCTCCCGCTTGGCTCCTTTATATACGGGGTCAGGGGGCACCTCGAGACACAACAATTGATCTCTTGATCTCTTAGCCGTGTGCGGTGCCCCCATCCACCATAGTCCTCGATAATATTGTAGCGGTGCTTAGGCGAAGCCCTGCGACGGTAGAACATCAAGATCGTTACCACGCCGTCGTGCTGACGAAACTGTTCCCCGACATTCTGCTGGATCGGACTCCGGGGATCGCCATCGAGCTGAACGTGTGCTAGAACTCAGAGGTGCCATAGTTTCGGTGCTTGATCGGTCGAGCCGTGAAGACGTATGACTACATCGACCGCGTTGTTCTAATGCTTCCGCTTTGTTTCTACGAGGGTACGTGGACAGCACTCTTCCCTCTCGTTGCTATGCATCACCATGATCTTGCGTGTGTGTAGGAATTTTTTTGAAATTACTACGTTCCCCAACACGGCGAGCCATTGAGATTAAATGGATCTTCAAGAGGAAGACGGACGCTGATAGTAGTATTACTATCTACAAAGCTAGAATTGTCACAAAAGGTTTTCGACAAGTTCAAGGTGTTGACTACGATGAGAGTTACTCACTCGTATCTATGCTTAAGTCTGTCCGAATGATGTTAGCAACTGCCGCATTTTATGAATATGGCAAATGGATAAACAAAACTGCATTCCTTAATGGATTTATTAAAGAAGAGTTGTATATGATGCAACCAGAAAGTTTTTTGTCAATCCTAAAGGTGCTAACAAAATATGCAAGCTCCAGCGATCCATCTATGGACTGGTGCAAGCATCTCGGAGTTGGAATATACGCTTTGATAAGTTGATCAAAGCATATAGTTTTATACAGACTTGCGGTGAAGCCTGTATTTACAAGAAAGTGAGTGGGAGCACTACACCATTTCTTATAAGTATATGTGAATGACATATTGTTGATCGGAAATAATGTAGAATTATTCTGCAAAGCGTAAAGGAGTGTTTGAAAGGAGTTTTTTCAAAGAAAGACCTAGGTGAAGCTGCTTACATATTGAGCATCAAGATCTATAGAGATAGATCAATACGCTTGATAACTTTTTTCAATGAATACATACCTTGACAAGATTTTGAAGTAGTTCAAAATGGAACAGTCAAAGAAAGAGTTTGTTGCCTGTGTTACAAGGTGTGAAATTGAGTAAGACTCAAAGCCCGACCACGGCAGAAGATAGAAAGAGAATGAAAGTCATTCCCTATGCCTCAGCCATAGGTTCTATAAAGTATGCCATGCTGTGTACCAGATCTATTGCATACCCTACCACTAAGTTTGGCAAGGGAGTGCAATAGTGATCTAGGAGTAGATCAATGAACATCGGTCAAAATTATCCTTAGTGGAATAAGGATATGTTTCTCGATTATGGAAGTGACAAAAGGTTCGTCGTAAAGGGTTACCTCGATGCAAGTTTTGACACTAATCTAGATGACTCTAAGTCTCGGTCTAGATACATATTTAAAGTGGGAGCAATTAACTGGAGTAGCTCCGTGTAGAGCATTGTAGACATAGAAATTTGCAAAATACTTACGGATCTGAATGTGACAGACCCGTTGACTAAAATTATCTCACAAGCAAAACATGATCACACCTTAGTACTCTTTGGGTGTTCATCACATAGCGATGTGAAATAGATTACTGACTCTAGTAAACCCTTTGGGTGTTGGTCACATGTCGATGTGAACTATGGGTGTTAACCACATAAAGATGTGAACTATTGATGTTAAATCACATGGTGATGTGAACTAGATTATTGACTCTGGTGCAAGTGGGAGACTGAAGAAAATATGCCCTAGAGGCAATAATAAAGTTATTATTTATTTCCTTATATCATGATAAATGTTTATTATTCATGCTAGAATTGTATTAACCGGAAACGTAATACATGTGTGAATACATAGACAAACAGATTGTCACTAGTATGCCTCTACTTGACTAGCTCGTTAATCGAAGATGGTTATGTTTTCTAACCATAGACATGAGTTGTCATTTGATTAACGGGATCACATCATTAGGAGAATGATGTGATTGACTTGACCCATTCCGTTAGCTTAGCACTCGATCGTTTAGTATGTTGCTATTGCTTTCTTCATGACTTATACATGTTCCTATGACTATGAGATTATGCAACTCCCGTTTATCGGACGAACACTTTGTGTGCTACCAAGCGTCCTGGCGTAACTGGGTGATTATAAAGGTGCTCTACAGGTGTCTCCGAAGGTACATGTTGCGTTGGCGTATTTCGAGATTAGGATTTGTCACTCCGATTGTCGGAGAGGTATCTCTGGGCCCTCTCGGTAATGCACCTCACTTAAGCCTTGCAAGCATTGCAACTAATGAGTTAGTTGCGGGATGATGTATTACGGAACGAGTAAAGAGACTTGCCGGTGTTGAGATTGAACTAGGTATTGAGATACCGATGATCGAATCTCGGGCAAGTAACATACCGATGACAATGGGAACAACGTATGTTGTTATGCAGTCTGACCGATAAAGATCATCGTAGAATATGTGGGAGCCAATATGAGCATCCAGGTTCCGCTATTGGTTATTGACCGGAGACGTGTCTCGTTCATGTCTACATAGTTCTCGAACCCGTAGGGTCCGCACGCTTAACGTTACGATGATAGTTATATTATGAGTTTATATGTTTTGATGTACCGAAGGTTGTTCGGAGTCCCGGATGTGATCACGGACATGACGAGGAGTCTCGAAATGGTTGAGACATGAAGATTGATAAATTGGAAGCCTATGTTTGGATATCGGAAGTGTTCCGGGTGAAATCGGGATTTTACCGGAGTACCGGGAGGTTACCGGACCCTCCCGGGAACATAATGGGCCTTAGTGGGCCTAGGTGGAAAAGAGGAGAGGCGGCTAGGATTGGGCCCCCCCCCCCCAGTCCGAATAGGACAAGGAGAGGGGGGCGGCGCCCCCCCTTCCTTCTTCTCCTCCACTCCTTCCCCTTCCCAAGTCCTAATCCAACTAGGAAAGGGGGGGGGGGGTCCTACTCCCGGTGGGAGTAGGACTCCTCCCGGCGCGCCCTCTCCCTTGGCCGGCCGCACCCTCCTTGCTCCTTTATATACGGGGGGAGGGGGGCACTCCATAGACACACAATTGATCTGTTTGATCTCTTAGCCGTGTGCGGTGCCCCCATCCACCATAGTCCACCTCAATAATACTGTAGCGGTGCTTAGGCGAAGCCCTGCGTCGGTAGAACATCAACATCGTCACCACGTCGTCGTGCTGACGAAACTCTCCCTCAACACTCGGCTGGATCGGAGTTCGAGGGACGTCATCGGGCTGAACGTGTGCTGAACTCGGAGGTGCCGTACGTTCTTGATCGGTCGGATCGTGAAGACGTATGACTAAATGAACCGCGTTGTGCGAACGCTTCCGCTTTCGGTCTACGAGGGTACGTGGACAACACTCTCCCCTCTCGTTGCTATGCATCACCATGATCTTGCGTGTGCGTAGGAATTTTTTAAAATTACTACGTTCCCCAACATTCATAGCATGATAATTAATTCTTTTTTTCAAGAACAAGCAATGCAGCGTGAAAATTAATCCTTTGGTGCAGGCAAAAATCCGATCTCGACAAAAATTGCCAAATACTCCCTATGTCTTTAAACTTGCGCAGAGAACCTAGTGAATTATGTATTACTGTACTTATAAAAAAGAATATTACTATACACCATGTTGTACAATTGGCCGTTGGCCACATGGCCTTGGCGGGGACACAAGACATGGATGTGTGTTCCTTAGCAACGTGAACCGTGATGCGCATCTGGCATGACCTGCAAGGCACGGTGGCTCAGCGGCCCAATTAAGGCTGTGTGCGTCCAGATCTCGGGGATGGGTTATGTATGTTCATTGCCACATAGGACAGTTTTGCCTGCTGGCCCTACAGGCGCATAGGTGGTTACAATGAGTCCTTTGTTGACGTAACTCCTTCCATAATCTCTTCATTTTCTCTGTATGCAAGAAACATGTCATCTTTCTTACTCTAGTACTTAATGACATTTTCAGTGTTATCCTCTGATCAATGCATGCCTTATCACTTTGGTAACTTACTCACAACTTACTTGGAGTACTAGACATAAGTTTGTTTACATAACATAGAATACATGATTAATTCAAAACACAATTGTGAGTGAAATCTCAATCATGTACTTTGGACATCAGAATTCCAAATACTGGTTTTGCTTAAAACAATTTCCATGTGACCTTGGCAAGAAACTATTGTTGACGTTTTCATACTAAACCATTTTAGTATCTTGTCGATTGTATTTTGGCTCAGCGCTATTAGCCACTACTATCTCCATAGATTATGCCTAATACCAGGGCTATATTGCGTAAGTACTTTACTGAAAAACTAGTTTCAATAAAGTCCTAATTTGTGTCAAGAATTTATATAATTTCCAATCAACAATGTGTCATGCAAACACAATGTTTATAAATATTATCATGCTCCCACTTACTTTCTTGTAAGCAAAAGTATCTTCGCTTTCCTCTGTGAAATCAAATTATTTGACCATTTCATGTGAACGAAGATTCCAACTCCACTATGCTTGCTTTGGTCCATTATAGGATCTTTTGAAGTTTGCACACCTACTAGCATCCTTTGGATTGAAAAAATTAGTTTTGGACCGTAACAGGGTGGGGGACACATAGGTTCACCAGGGGCCGCTTAGTAAAACTTGGTTGCCTCTCTGTTGCCCCTCATTTACCATAAGAGGGGGAAGAGAAAATATTTTGTCCAATGACGGAGCTACAATGCTAAATTTACCGGCCGATACAAAGTAAGCCCACTATTTTTCTCAAATTGGCATAGTCTAATCTCAAGCCCCTCATTGTCTTTGCTTTGGGCTGGGCAGGCCATGGCACATCCAACCTCGCCATAGCTCCGCGAGTAATTCTGTCCAGTCCATGGTGAAAGCTTTTTTGCTTTGTCTGGAAAATAATGCTTTCGAATGTTACAAACACCTTTCTTGGTCGAATACTTGTATTGTCTCAAAAGACATATATTTTTCAATTTGTGGCAAAATGGATGAATGTCATGTACATCTTTCATGAGCATGAATGAGTCAACCATTTCCAAATATGAACGTCCGTATCTTGATGAAATTAGGTACCGTTTACAGCCTGTGTGCAAGCCTAGCTTTGCTGAATCAAGATTGGAAACTGGATTCTGTTTAGGCGATTGGCTCTGAATTTGTTAGAAAAGAAATGAAGAAAACAGAAGCCAGAAATCAAGAATGATCATGATATTACTCTGCAACAGTGCTACTTGCCTTGTCAAACACAACAAAACAGTTAAAATCCTCACTACCTCACCACACGGGCCTGCCACTACGCACTCACTCGTTGAATATGGATAGTAATATATGTACGTAGTACTGGATCAGCACTAGCTGCCTCCAGCAAATAACTACCGCCGGGAAATCGATTATACATCATAATGCTTGAGTGAGTATTAGGTGCTCCCATGATAAGGGCTCCTCGGCCATTGGATCACGTATTGGATGACATCGGAGAAGCTGCTGGATCTGCTGGACCTATGCGCAATTTTCAGACTCCTAAGATGTTCTTTTGCAAAAGGTTTCAGAGCTCCTGAGAGTTGTTGGATCCCAGATCCAACTGCTCCCAAGAGCCCATTTCACCGTGGCACTTGAGGTACCGGAGCACCAGATATTTTCCACATAATGCGTTGCTTGGTTCTGCAGTGTACACGTACCTTCTCTTCCATCAAACCAATTCTTTACTATGTTTATCAACCAATCTATCATTTGTTGGCTACCTAGCTAATTGACCTGAGCCTGCATTTGGAATCAAGTTGGGACAACCCGCACGAGTGGCTGGTCGGCAGGATTCTCTATGGTAGCTAGCACTACTTAGCGATGGATAAACAAATCGGGCCCCATTAATTAATATATATATATACCTTTGATTGTCAACTCTTGTCATCCATGCGAACTGAATTATCATCCCGTCATCGTATCTGATCGATCGATGGCTTGCACGCAGCAAAATCAACAATGGCTGCGCCTGCACACAGATATATACTCCTAGTTTGGAGCATCTCCACACCCACCAGGAAGTTGCCGGTTGCCACCCTCCTCTTCGCCTTTTCATAACAGTGAAGTCGATCTAAGAACTCACCCGTACGGGCGCACGCAAATAATTGCTCGGATAATCATCAGTCGCTATCGTAGGAGATCCGCGCAAGTTCGCCAGGGGACAAGCCAGAACACACCGTTACAACGTAGGAGATCCGCGCAAGTTCGCCAGGGGACAAGCCAGAACACACCGTTACAACGTAGGAGATCCGCGCAAGTTCGCCAGGGGACAAGCCAGAACACACCGTCAGAACTTTGCCACTAATCTATGTTATATAAGTACTTTATATAGATAGTACTCTCTCCATAAACTAATATTTAGACATTTTAGATCACTACTTAGTGATTAAAACGTCTAATATTAGTTTATAGAGGCAGTAATATATTGCTACGAGTAACTTCCCATAGTTGTATTAACGTTTGTCTGACAAGACGTAGGAATGCCGATCTGGCAATGTATATAAGTAGCCTTGTGATGTGGACACGCGGAGGCCACCATACCCCGCGGATCATGTCGCCATCTATGGTGCTGCCAGATGCATCATGCCCTTGGCGATTCATGTTGCCAAGGAACACACGTCAATGTCTACCTTGTGTCTATCTCTCTAAACGCAGGCAGCCAGCTAGTGCCATTGGTTCTCAAATTTCTCTTGCTTCTGGCTGGCTCCGATTGGTCCTAGACATAGACTTGGATGCTTGCATATTTTCTGGACTTATTTCAGACCCTTCTGAGCTATTCTTTCAGTGATGTGGTTTCTCGACTACAAGGTGTCTCTGACGACTTTATCAAACTCAATATCTGTCAGCTCAATCTCTCAGAAATGCTTTCAGTTTCTGTCGTAGGGTTGCATGCATGTATTCATAGGGATGAGTCCGCATGTGTTGTGAGGATATGAGTATGTGCCGTGTTTCTAAAAAAACCACTTTACAATGATATTTTGTTTAACAAGTATATTATAGAATATCCGTTTCTGACAAATATTTCTTTAGTACATAATCAAATGGATTTACAAACCCAATTACCTCATAGTAGTGACCCCACTTATGTGAACTTGGGTTAAATTATATTCTTCAAAAATAAATCCATTGCAGAGCCACCCTTACCATATTATTAACGAAGACATGAAAAAAAATTAGAAAAATATTCTTTGCATATCAGTCTTCTCTTATAGCAGAGTTTTTCTTAGCAGGTGCAATATATTTATCTCATTTCATTTAATAAAAAGTTTAACTATGAAATAAACACCAAGGGTGGCACCAGATTATATATTGTTGCAAAATAATATGCTACTAAAGGACCTAGACCATGTTAAACCCTAAAGCTTTCAGCTTTATACCAGGTATACTAATTGGTTGTATTATACAATTATTATTGAAAATAACATATCATTTTTAGTACAAATATCTCAAGGCACATGCATAATCATTGATGTGCCTATTTTCATTAAGATTTTTTTCCAACAAGTCTGAGGAGCACGATACGGCGGGGAAGCTGTCATCTCACGTGCAAACTTCGATGGCGAGAAAACTCTATCCTTGCTGCGCCCAAGGAACAAAAGGAATTTATGGACTTCAGCTCCACAGTGGCGACTCGTAGATCATAACAACAGTGTGGTTGCAGCCAAGGCAGATGATCGTCCATATTATGCTATACATCTTAATGTTCGCCGGATTTCCCCATCCCTTGTGTTCATCAAGTATCACAGAGGAAACGAGGCCACCTCCCTCTGGCCTCTCACTATTGTACAATGGGGAAAAGGAAGAGAGTTGGCGGTGTCCTTGATTAAAATGTTTTTGATTATGGAAAACTTGTAGTGTCTCGAAAGATATAGTTTTTTTTACAAAGGTCTTGAAAGATAGCCATCCTCAATTCAACGGAAAATGATGGGTACTGTAAAAACCTACATGTTCCCAAAAATAAAATAAAAGGGAAAACAAACAAAAATTGAATTTGATTAGAATGAGCGAGACAGCGTTGTACAAACAAAGAGGTTTGAATTTGGATAATTTGGCAACTATTGTTTATAGCCTGTGCTTAGGCTTCATGTTACCAATCAAATAGATCCTTTCCAACAAATTTTCCATTCTTGAAGCTGGAGCTAGATGGAAGCCAAACATTCTCTTTGATAGTGCTACAACTTCTAGATGAAACTGCTCCAAAGTGAATTTTGCGGAGCAAAACTGATTTTGGTGAAGCGGAGCAGTCCCAAACAAAACCTAACTCTCTTTCTCTCTGACCTTACATAAACAAAAGAGCTCACTTATTTCGAAATCAACTTTTAGACCCCACAGTTCTTCAAGTATTGGATACTTGTGTCGTATATGAAGGGATGACTTCCTCAATTTCGTGGAAAAAGGATGAATAAACTCTCTCCGTCCATAATTACTTGTCGTCGAAGAAACGGATGCATCTAAACATATTTTAGTTCTAGATAGATCATTTTTATCGATTATCATGACAAGTAACTCTAGTTTGAGGAAGTATAAAAATAGCTTCCATGTACAAGAGTTTGAATCTGATTGAATTTGGTGGGTATAATTTCCAGCGTGTTGGTTGTAGCCTTTGCTCTGCTGAATCTCGTTCATGAAACCTGATTTTGTTCAGGCGATTGATCTGCAATCACAAAAAATTAAAGAATTAAAACAGAGGCCAGAAACCTAGAAGGATCCTGGCATTACGGTGCAACAGTGCCACTTGTCTGACACAACGGTACAGCTGAAAACCTCATTCACACGTGCGCGCGCGTGTCACTGTCAGACAACAAACCATGTCCAGCTCAACTGATACTCCACAGAGCTCAGCTCAGCTCAGCTCGGCTGGGATCACCGTCTTTATAAGCCAGCAGCGCCGCACAGACAGACAACACATTGGTCTCTCACGCACGCAAGCAGCTGCCCACACCAACCATCGTCAAAGCGCTAGCTCCACCGGAAGCCATGGCGCGCGCCTTCGCGCGCTCCATCTCCTTCCCGCTCAGCCCGTCGAGGTCTTCGTCCTCCTCCAAGCCGCGCGCGCCGTCGTCATCGTACCACGCGCGCTCCGTGAGCCTGCCGTGCCGGTCGCACCCGATCCTGGCGCACCTCCACACCCACATCCGCGCCGTGCGCGCCTGGGCGCAGCAGGGGCCGTCGGCCTTGGTTGCCTCCGTGGCCATGGGACTCGCGCACGTCGACGCGCTCCAGGCCGCGCTCGGCGACCTCCTCGACCTGCCTGAGGCCCAGGCGGCGCTCTCCGGCGCCGGCGGCAGCGTCGACCGCCTCCTGGACTCTTTCCTCCGCCTCGCCGACGCGCACGGCTGCTTCCAGGAGGCCATGGTCGCGCTCAAGCAAGACGTCGCCGAGGCGCTAGCCGCCGTGCGCCGCCGCGACGGGGCGCGCCTGGCCTCCGCGGTCAGGTCGCAGCGCAGGGCCGGCAAGGAGCTCGCGCGCCTCGCAGCTGCGGCCAGGGAGTGCGCTGTCCGGCCATCGCGCCTCAGCATCCTCAGCGGTGGCCAAGGCAGCGCGGCGGAGGTGGAGGTGACGGGGCTGCTGATGGAGTCGGCCGCGGCCACGGCGTCGGCGTCCGCCGCGCTGTTCGGCACCGTGGCGGCCTTGTCGGCATCCGTGGAGTCGGAGACGTGCTCTTGCAATGGCACTGCGTCGCTGGTCTGCCTGGTGACAAAGAACAAGAAGAAGAAGGCGGCGCCAGGTTTGGGGGAGGACGAGACGGCGGTTGCGGCCGTGGCGGAGAGGCTTGAGGAGCTGGAGGAGTTCATTGAGGAGCTGGAGACCGGCAGCGAGAAGGTGTTCCGGAGCCTTGTTCAGACAAGGGTCTCGCTCCTCAACATACACACGCTGCACATCTTCTAGCTTTACTATTAGTACCTCCCATGATCAATATAGAAGAAGGAATCCAGTGAAAATGTAAATATGTAGATGGCCAATAGAACAAGGAGATTCTAACTGAATGTTAGTAGTACTAATCTTGGTTCTGCGCATCCATTAGTATTCAGAGTTCAGTGCACTTTTCATGCAAACAGAGTGGTAAAATGTGCACTGCATACCGGGAATTAAGCATGATGTGTGATCACTGATCAGTGGTAAATCTTTTCATCGGAAGAAAATGAGCAACTGAATACAAACTTGGCTTAAAAAACTACTTGGATCCCTCTGAATTTCACTGCACTCAACGTATGATCGTTCAGCGGTAGACAATGGGCCGTGAATTCAGAAACTTTTACTGCAAAGGCCCGTCTGCAATTTACTGCCCAATCCCATATACGGGGAGGTCCATACATACAGCCTTAGGGCATCAGCGATTCGCAAATTTCCTCCCGCATCTGTCCGTAGAAAGCGGGACCATTCCGCGCACACGAACGCGGGGGACGCCATCCATTTGTAGCCTCATATATTTTCACAACAACTCGGACCAATCGGATGAAATTCATGTAAACACGGCCGGATTTCATATAAAAACGCCGGATTTTCATATAAACATGACGGATTGCATTACGGTTAGTCCGGTTCTGGAGGTATAACAATATCCAGTGTAAATGTAAATATGTAGATGGCCAACAGAAGGAGATTGTAACTGAATGTTACTAGTACTAATCTTTGGTTATGCACATCAATTAATGTTCAGAGTTCAGTGCACTTTTCATGCAAAAGTGGAGAGTGGTAAAATGTGCAGTGCATGCTGGGAATTAAGCATGACGTGTGATCAATTATCAGTGGTAAATCTTTTCATTGAAAGAACATGAGCAACTAAATACAAAGTTGGGTTAAAGAACTACTTGGATCCCTCTGAATTTCAGTGCACTCAACGTGTACGAATCGTTCAGTGGTAGACAAGGGGCCGTGAACGGCCCCACAAGTTATAGTACTTTCGAACACTTTCATCCGAATACTATCCAGTATTACGTATCTGTTTTTTTGTACGCCCATGATGGATGATGAATAGATTGGAAGTTTTCTGGTAAAAAGAATGAGAAAGACTCAGGTCCCGTCAAAGATCAAAATTTTATGGAGGGTAGCGGAACAATCCCTACCCACGGCTAATTTGTTGTGTCATCGTAACATGTCCGTTATGAGAAATTGCGGCCTATGCGGTGCAAACAATTCCTAGAGACACTCATTCTTGGAATGCAACATGTCTCGATGTGTCTGAGCCCTTGAAGACCCAAACTTTGTGGGGGTACTGACGAGAAGCAATGAATCTAATGCTAAAACATGAATTTTCTTCCTAATTGATGCTCTCCCACATTATGATTTCTTAACTATCTTAGTAACCCTCTGGGCCATCTGGCATGCGAGAAGGATAGCACTAGATGAGCAGGCTTTCCAATGCCCTCATTTGAAATATACCGAGAACTAGAGGTTTGCAAGTCCAAACCAGTGCCTCGCAGTCAAGTCCTAGATGTTCATGCTTGTGTCAGTAGATCCTTCCACCCCTTGGGTTTGCTAAGATTTGAGTGGATGGAGTCGTTCCACGAGTTACCAGTGAAGGTTGTTATAGCGATGTTTGCAGGGATTCTTCGGGCACATATCTGGGCACCTCTAGAATAAAGTGTTCGAGCATTATTGACCCTGCTTCGCTTGAAGCTTTGCCATTGTCGGGTGCATATGTCCTAGCCTTTGACGTGTCTATCACTAACATAGAGACTGCTTCGGACTGTAGAGATGTCATCGCTTGTATCGGGAATGGTGCTAGAGGCATATATGAAAGTATCATTAGGGAGATCATTGCTACAGCTCATCAATTCATGTCGAGGAAGGGAGTCTAATATCGAGGCCCAATACCTTTTAACACGCTCTTGGTCTTTTTGAGGGACGCCACATGTGTCTCGTCCTTCTTCACGACCTACATTGTATTCAGATGAACATTGTTACTGATTAATAAAAATAAAATGGAGCGTCTTTAGCTTGATAAGAACATATCAGTATTGTTTTTTTAACTCGATCGATCAGACAAAAGAGGAAATTGGTTCAGAAATCAACGGACGTAAGCGTTCGGTGCATCTTCTACTTCGCTGGCATAAAGTAGTTAATATTAGCAAAACCGTTAATATTGAGATGCACGGAGCCGCCGGAGTTGGGCAAGACGGCAGTAGACGGAGCACGGAAGGGAACGGACGGTTGGACAGAGCTGGATCGTCGACATCCCACCAGTGCCGACGAGGGTTTGTGGCCAAGACGCCATGTCACGTGAGAGCTGAAATTTTTATTGTGTCAAGCGCGCGCGCACACCCCTGCATGCCCACGCCCAGTGGTTCGACCGTCGAACAAGATGACAAAACGCGCAAGACGCCATGTCAAGGGACAGGACAGTACAAGTACAAGCCACGGCGTACAAAACGAAAATCGAGTTGGGCATGTCGGCGCCAGTGTCACGCCCGGCGCACACGGCATGTCTCCCCGCTCCCCCACACGGCCGCTCTGGCTGTGTCACGATCGGATCGTGTCGGGCGGGCTCCGTGCTCATGCATATATGGGCAACGATGGTCGCCATTAAGAAACACAAAGATGCTCTGTGTGTTTCTGTTGAGGCCTAATATACGCAGGTACGTGCCTTATTTTATGTTACTATCTTCAAAGTGGATAGTAACTTATGTATTTTCATATAAGTCATCTTTTACTTAGAGCATCTTTAACAGGAGCACAATGTGTGGCGTGTAAAAAAAAAGTTTTTACAGCGTCGAAATAGCCAGTTTTTACACGCAGCTGAGCGCTGGCTCCATTTGCCGCTGCAAAATATTGCGCGCTCGAGCCGCTCCAGTAGGCGCTGCAAAATAAGGCGCGCGCGGTCGGCACAAACAACATATGCATTTCAAACAAAACCAAAAAGATCAAACATAAAAAACATCAACAATAAATAGTTCAGTTTTATTACAACTCAAACAAATAGTTTAACAATACAATATCAAACATACAAATCATCATGCTTTTTGTCAGCCAATCCATGTCCGCCACTCCTCGATGAGATCCTTCTGAAGATCATCATGCATTTTGGCACGTCGAATGGCATGATAGGAGGCAACACATCAGGCCACCCTTGCAGCCCTCCGCCGCACTCGCACGGGATGTCCGAAGAGTTCATACTGAGAGTAGTCTAAATCTTGACCACGCTTATTCTCGATGATCATGTTGTGCATGATCACACAAGCGTGCATGATGTACCAAAGCATCTTTTGATCCCAAAATCTAGCCGGTCCTCTCACAATAGCAAATTGGACTTGCAAAATCCCAAATGCTCTCTCCACATCTTTCCTAGCCGCCACCTGAGCACTGTGGAAATCTTGATATTTCAAACCTTTCGGTTTTTTCAACGGCTTCACAAATGTTGGCCACTTTGGGTACATGCCATCTGCAAAATAGTAGCCATAGTCGTATCTATGGCCATTTGCTACAAATTGCACCAGTGACAGTTCATCATTTGCAATCTTATTCATGAGTGGTGCGATTAACAACGTTGATGTCATTCAATGATACAGGCATTCCAAAAAAGCATGCCAAATACAAGTCTCTTGATCGGCCACCGCTTCAAGGATTATAGTGGAACCTTTTTTTGGCAGTGGAATTGCCCATGTCATGCCTTAGCATAGTTCTTTCAACTCCAATGCATGCAATCTATTGAGCTAAGCATACCTTGGAACCCGCGGCCTTTATTCATCTCCAAAAGCCTTGCGGCGTCTTCAGCATTAGGAGATCTCAAATACTCCAGGCCAAACACTTGCACAATTCCGACTATCAAGCGCTTGACAGACATGATGGCTTGACTCTCACCCATGGCCAAGTGGTCATCAACTAGATCAGCCGGAATAATGTATGCCAACATACGCAAAGCGGCTGTCGCCTTCTGAAAGGTGCTATGCCCGAGTTCTCCGGCGGCATTCCTCCTTTGCTGAAAAAGCCGATCATGGCACGCCAGCTTCTCTGCAATACGCCTGAACAACTCGGTGCTCATCCTAAACCGGCGTCGGAAGTACGACTCGGGGTACACGGGATTATCCACAAAATAGTGCCTCATCAATCTGTTGTCAGCATCGATCTTATCCCTCCAAATTTTCTGCCGACTCATAACCGAACAACCGTGCTTCCGTTTTTTATTGATGTGCATAGCTAGGATCATTGCAAGGTCCTTCTCCTCTTCAATATCAAATTCTTTTTCCAAAGAATCATATGACGAAGTCATCTACAATGTTGAATTTAAATTAGCCTATAAAAACTACAAACAACATGCACCAAAATCATGTAACAAATGTGAAGTTGATGCCATACATACCATACAAGCGTTTTGTCGAACACCTTGTGGGCGCCGAGCGGCAGTGGGTGGCCAGCGCTGTTCGTCGAAGGAATGGCACCGAGGGGCGGCGACGACTAGAGGGAGACGGAGGAAGCAGTGGCAGCGTGGGGATAGGCCGGGGAAGCGTCGTCGGGTCGCTGGAGCAAATGGGGTGGTGCGGACGGCGGCGCCAGCGCCTGGATTGGGGGTAGGTGGAAGGCGTGGCGCAGGCGCTCGAGTGTGTAGCGCGCGGGAGCGGGCACACGAAATAAGCGGCGCGCGATGCCGTTTCGCCCCGCACGCTGAACCACTTATGCCGCGCGCGGGTTTTTCGCGCCTTCGCTGGAGCGCCCGGAGCGGCTGGGAGCACGCAAAAAACTGTATATTTCCAGTGCGGCGCTTATATGGCGCGGTTGTTGTAGATGCCGTTAGATGTAGACTCATTTTGCCTTAGAGTTTGTTATGTTACAGTAACATATTATATTATTATAAATACCTTTTCCCTCATTAACTACTTGCCATATAAGTGAAATTGCATTGAGATGTGTTAGGTTACTAGCTATGTTACTCCTATTATGACCAGCCTATGCTCACATCTCAAGTAGAAGTATCATTTCAGCTGTAGTGTGGTCTGACAGTGGTGCGCGTGCATGTGTTGTCGAGGTAAACGCGTGGTGAAATTTGAGATTTTTTCTTGTCTGTCCATAATGCCAGGATCGCCCTTGGTTTCTCGCCTCTGTTTTTGTTGCATTCTCTTTTGTGATTACAGATGGATCGCCTGAACAAAAAACAGGTCTGATCGAGATTCAGAACACAAAGCCTAAGAACCTTTCTGTGAGCAATAACATAAACTAATGCGTTCCACCAAGTTGTATTTCCGTGGCTTGAATGTAACACTACGAAAACTATTTTCTTCAGTTAGGATTTATTGAAAAATAATTCCGGGACTAGTTCAATTTAACTATAATTAACGGTGGATCAAATTATTGGTTCTGCAACTGTTAAACCTTCTTTTCTGTTCTTATTTAGCTCATGCGATGCGGCGAATTTTTTAGAGTGGCATCTAATTTACTTTTTTGCGAAGCATTGGTGATGTGTGTCGTAGTTTACCAATGAGACTAATAATAAGTTGAGTGCTGTTACCCATGTCAAATCTAAAATCCTATGGTCTCCAATGCGGCTTTTATAAGACCACTGTGGTGTTCTTTATAGCATGAAACAAAAATCAGATGTCACAATAATGCCAAAAAGGTTCGTATACAATACAGTGTTAAAACTTGCAGCAGGAGGCAAGTGGGTTCTTATTGTACTTCGTGTTGTACATTTGGCCCGTTGGCCACTTGACCTTGGCGCGAGACACAAGACATGGATGTGAGTGAGTTCCTTGGTAACATCAACATGAACGGCAACGCAGCTGGCGCGTGCGTACCACGGCGTTGGGACATGATCCGTAAGACGTGGTGGCTTACCGGCGCAGTTCACGCGTCCAGATCTCGAGGCCGGCTGGCTCCACGATAGATCGGACAGCTTCCTCCTGACACTAAACATTTTCTATGCTGAAATGTCCTTGGCACAAAACGTTAACACCACCACACCTACTACACATGTACGATAGATCCGTTATATTTAGTAGTGATTTTGTTAAGTGTGATAATTAGCTGCGCCCAGGGTTCGAAATTTCAATGAAGTTTCCAGAATTTCATATATTTCGATTGGTCCGAAATACATGTAACCCCAAAATTCTAGCAAGATTTAATCTGAAATTTAAATTAGATTGCAATTCATTAAAATTTATTAAATTTTGAAACTCAAAATACAGAAGAATTTAAATTAGGTGACGTCCGAAAAATTTCCGTTTCTGAAATTAGAAACCTTGGTTGTGGCTTGTCCCCTTGTGACCACGCAACGACCTCTTATGATAACGACCGTAATATATTATAATCTGCATTACAACCTGGAAAAGGAGTATGGGCGTATACGGATTGAATTAGGTCCTTGGTTAATTTAAATGTCAGATCCGCGAGGCGAGTAAGGGCAGGTTCTTGGCGGGTGGCCGATGCTTCTTCCCTATCCAAGTGGAGTACATACATCGCATGGCGGCAGCCATCGTTGAACTCAGATATAATGATGGGATATTCTCATGATTTTCTATTGTTAACGAACCGGTGCAATGCCATGTTCTTCTAAAAAAAATGCTCTCATGATTTGCATGATGAATGTAATAATGCAGGAGTTGACATAATTTATGTAGCGTTTTAAACGGGGCCGGATTGGGAGGAGCACAGAGCAGCAGCTAGTTAATGCAGACCGATCGACCAGTCTCTAAGAAATGTGGCCTCGTTTGTTTAAGGCTAGTGGGATCAATGTAGTAGTAGCAGCGGTAGAGAGAGATTCTTGCGAGCAAGCCACTCGTGCGGGTTAAGTTGTTCCCAACTTCCAAACCCATTCTCAATTAGCTGGCCAGCTACCCAACAATTGTACTCCCTCCGTTTTTATTTACTCTGCCTATTAAATTTGACTGAAGCCAAACTTCGTAAAGTTTAACCAAGTTTATAGAAAAAAATATCAATATTTACCATAACAAATCTATATCATGTGAAAGTACATTTAATAATGAATCAAATGGAATTAATTTGTTATTGTATATATTCATATTTTTGTCTATAAACTTTATCAAAGTTTATAAAGGTTGACTTTGACCAAAGCTAATATGCAAAGTAAATAAAACCGGAGGAAGTACAATGTGTTGATACTTGATAGATACAGCAATGCACGTACGGGCAAGGCAAGTCGAGTGAAGGTACTCAAGCCACTAGGCCCTCGAGGCCGGGGCAATGAGATTCGGATCGCTCGAAACAACCCAGAGGTACCTTAGCCATTCAGCCAACCCAGGACCGGGGGGTGGGGTGGGGGGCAGGGTACTTCAACAAGGTCTAGGCCTCTGGACTGGGCTCAAGCGCCACCGCCAACAGAGACCACGTCAGGACCAACCACCACCACTCCTGTCATTGCTTAGACAAACAAGGGAAGCAACCAACACCGCTGCCAAGCTGCTCGCTTGCGAGCAAGCGTGCAACCTGAAAGATTGTGATGGTTTGATTCTCATTACTTTACAAAGAGATACAGGGGGATACATATAGCAGCCGTAGGGAGGGCTGAGCGTGGGATCGTGGCGATCGTGGCTTAGAGCGTGGGGCGCTCCTGCGCTGACTCTTGTGCTGACTGGCCTGATCATGCGTCGCCTAACACCCCCCAGGTGTCATCGGAGGGTTCGACGACGTTGAGACTGGAGCAAATGTCGGTGAAGGCCGCGGTCGGCAGTCCCTTGGTGAAGATGTCCGCAAACTGCGCACTGGTAGGAACATGAAGGACTCGAACTTCACCTAAGGCTACTTTCTCTCTTACAAAGTGATTATCTATCTCTATATGCTTAGTTCTACGATGCTGAACTGGATTACATGACAGATAGACAACAGACACATTGTCACAATACACAATTGTAGCCTGTTGGACTGGTCGATGAAGTTCACCAAGGAGCTGACAAAGCCACACCGTTTCTGCAACAGTGTGAGCAACCGAGCGGTACTCGGCTTCCGCAGAGGACCTGGAGACGGTAAGCTGTCTCTTTGTCGACCAAGAAATCAAGTTATCACCCAAATAAACACAAAATCCGGAAGTGGATCGTCGAGTATCAGGGCAACCGGCCCAGTCCGCATCAGACTACGCTGTAAGGGTATGAGGAGAAGAGGTGTTGAGGAGGAGACCGTGGTCGACAGTGCCTTTGAGGTAGCGAAGGATACGTCGGACGTGCTGAAGATGAGGAAGACGATGGTCATGCATATAGAGGCAAGCTTGCTGAACGGAGTAAGCAAGTTCAGGACGCGTGAGGGTCATATATTGCAAGGTGCCAGCGAGGCTGCGATAGAGAGTAGCATCGGGGACAGGGTCACCGTTGAAGGAGAGCTTGGAACCAGTCTCCGAGGGAGTGCGCGTCGGGTGACACTCGGGCATGCCAGCTTTGGAGAGGATGTCGAGGGCGTATTGCCGTTGGGAAAGAAAAAGGCCCGAGGGCGTCCGGGAGACGACGATGCTGAGGAATGATGAAGATCTCCAAGGTCAGTCATGCAAAACTCAGCATGCAGGGAGGAAATAACGTGAGCAAGGAAGGACTCAGAAGAGGCTATGAGAATGATTTCATCGACATAGAGGAGAAGATAGGCAATGTGGTCGTGTGATTTGAAAATAAAGAGAGAAGAATCAGACCGAGAAGGAAGAAAATCAATGGTATGAAGAAAGGTAGCGAAGCGTTGAAACCAAGCTCGGGGGGCTTGTTTTAGCCTGTACAATGATTTCTGAAGATGACATACGTGGTCAGGGTAGTTTGGATCAGTAAACCCAAGAGGCTGCCGACAATACACCGTTTCACTTAGGGATCCATGGAGAAAGGCATTTTTGACATCGAGTTGGCGAATTGGCCATGCAGAGGAGACGGCGATGCTTAGAACAGTGCGGATGGTACTAGGTTTAACGACGGGGGAAAAAGTTTCATCGAAATCGACGCCAGGTTGTTTAGAATCACCACGGCAGACCCAACGAGCTTTGTAACGCGAGAGCGAGCCATCAGAGTTGAACTTGTGGCGGAAAACCCGTTTACCCGAGACCACGTTGGCACCGGCGGGGCGAGGGATGAGAGACCATGTTTGATTGAGAAGCAGAGCGTCATATTCTTCCTTCATGGCTTGGAACCAGTGAGGATCAAGCAAAGCGGCCTTGTAAGAGTTGGGGATAGGTGAGATGGGAGAGACAGTAGCAGAGGCTGTGAGGTTAAGACGGCGAGTGGGTAGCCCGAAACCAGCTTTTCCGCGAGTGCGCATGGTGTGAGCATTATCAGGAGCAGGAACTGGAACTGCGCGAGGCGGGAGAGGACGAGCAGCGTCGGTAGGAGAAGGAGTGGGAGAAGAAACAGGGGAAGAAGAAGATGCGATAGAAGATGCAGACGGGGAGGCAGCGGATTTGTTTATTGGAGAGGAGAGCATGCGGTCAGCACCTGCATGCGCGCTAGGAGTGGCTGGGGATGGTGGGTCCGGTGCATGAGGGATGGTGGTGGCGGTAGGTGAGAGAGGCGGATCGGGGGGAGGATGAGTGGACGAGCCGCGATCGACGTGAACAGTGCCATGCACCGCATGCACGTCGATCAGGGGAGGCTGGGCGCGGGTGTAGGATTTGGGAGGAGAGGGCGGGAGAGATCGTGGGGGTTATGCTGAGCGAATGGGAACGTGGTTTCGTCGAAAGTAACGTGGTGAGAGACAATGACTTGGCTAGTAGGAATGTGAAGACAACGGTAGCCACGATGATCTTCTGAATATCCTAGAAGGACACAAGGCAACGACCGTGGCTCGAGTTTGTGGGCTACAGTAGGAGAGAGATTTGGAAAGTATAGACATCCGAAGATGCGAAGGTCGTCGTAGGAAGGAGGTGCAAGGAAAAAAGAGTCGTAGGGGGTGATTTTAGGGCAGGTTTTGGTGGGTCGTATGTTGAGCAAAAAAGTGGCATGGCGGAGAGATTCTACCCAGTATTTTGGTGGCATGGAAGCTTGTATTAAGAGGGTGCGAAGAATATCATTAATGCTGCGAAGAGAGTGTTCGGCTTTCCCATTTTGTGGAGAGGTGTAGGGACAGGAAAAGCGAAGGAGGATGCCATGGTGAAGGAAAAAGTCACGATTGCGAGCATTATCGAATTCACATCCGTTGTCGCATTGGAGAAAACGAATCGGGAGAGAAAAGTGAGTGTACACAAAGCGTTGAAAGTTAACAAACACGGCGTGCACATCAGATTTGGAACGAAGGGGAAAGGTCCATAAATAGTGAGAGTAGTCGTCCACGATTACAAGGTAGAATTTAAAACCGGATACACTAGGAACAGGAGATTGCCAGAGATCACAATGCAACAACTCGAAAGGAAATGAACTAGTAGTAGTGGACGTGCTAAACGGCAGCCTAACATGCTTGCCCATCTGGCAGGACAGGTACAAAGCGTCATCGTGAGCTTCACGAACGTGAGGTAGCTGAATCTCGCGAAGAAGAGCAGTGGTGCTGGCGCTACTCGGATGCCCCAGCCGGCGATGCCAAAGTGACATGGAGACGACCAGAGCATGGACATGAGGTGAGGAAGAGCCGCCGCGAACCGTGTACATGTCGCCGGAGCTATTGAACTGTGCGATAACCTCCTTGCTGCGAAGATCCTTCACAAACACACCCAAAGGATCAAATTCAACAGAGACAAGATTGTCAATAGTGAACTGTCGAACAGAAATCAAGTTCCTAATGAGCGCTGGAGCAAGAAGCACGCCGCGTAAGGATAAGTTAGGGAAAAGCGAGGTAGAACCAACACATGAGACGGGAACAGAAGACCCATTGCCGACAGTAATAGAAGGGAAAATAGAGGGATGAAGAGAGGAAAGCGAGGAACTAGATGCGGACATGTGCGAGGAAGTGCCAGAATCGAAAATCCACTCCGTACCTGCGTCCTGGGTGGTATGCGAGTTCATGGCCGCAATGAAAGCAGCCTGATCCCAGGTCGGAGAAGGCTGTGTAGTAGTGGAAGCAGCAGCAGGCGTAGCCGGCGGGCGTGGATCCCATGGTGAAGTAGAGGAAGCCGCCGGCGAGGACTGGTCCAATGGTGAAGTAGGGGGAGCGCCGTAGTAGTATGGTGATGCAGCCGAGGGCGGTGGTGCGGCCTGGTAGAGAGGAGCGTACGCCGTGTACGCATGTGGAGGTGGCCGCGCTCCAAGGAGGCCCGGGGCGCCGAGCTGAGGACGCACGCCCGGGGCCCAACCGCCGCTGTAAGCCGGAGGAGCACCGAACGGAGAGGGAGCGGACCACGGCATGGGCCACGCTGGGCGAGCCAGTCCGAGGATCATCGCGAGCCGCCATGGCGTGGAGGAAGGCGTGGCGAGCCGCAACAGCGGTGATGGCGGGCGGGCGCTGAGGAAGAGCGACGATGAGCCGGTAGCGCTCTTTGGGGAGGACGATAGATGGGATTCTTGCCCTTGTAGTTCGGACTCGGACGCCATCCCGGCGGCGGCTGCGATGAGGACGCTCCTGAAGACGGCGCCGGGGTCGGGGAAGATTGCACCGCGGGGCGAGGAGTGGTGTGGAAGAGACACGGCGTGGTGGCCTTACGCGCCTGATTCTGCTCCTCCATCTGGAGCATGGAGCGAGCTACCGCGAGCGTCGGCAAAGGACGAAGGAGAGGGATCAGGGTCGCCTGTTGGGCAAATCGCTCGTCCAGACCGCCCATCAGAGCGTGCAGAAGCGAGCGATCAGCAACCACCTCCCCGAGCTCACGAAGCTCGTCGCCAATCGCCTTGATCCGGCCGATGTAACACGCCCGCAGGCGATCGCCCTACGTGATCGTACGGAGCTCGGTGTTGAGTGCGGACACGCGGGCATCGCGGTTATCTTGGAAGAGCCGACGTAGCTCGAGCCAGATATCGCGCGCAGAGGCGCCATCCGTGACGATGAGGTTGAAGAGCTCCGTCGATATGCGAGTGTACAACGACTGGACGATGGCAAGGTCATCTTTGACCCATCGAGGATCATGAGGAGCGGGCAGGGTGTCGTCGGAAATATGGGGAAGAAGAGAGCAACGCCCGAGATGAATCTCAAAGAGATGACGCCAACGGTAATAATTGTGGCTGTTGAGGTCGAGAACGATGGGGATGAACGGTGTAATGTCAGCGATGGTGTCGCTAAAAGAGATGGGAGCGGGCAGGATGAGGGTGGAAGATGCTTGGCCGCCGGAGTTGGGAGGGATCGGGCCGCCGGGGAGAGGGGGTGGTGGAGGAGGAGGAATTGGCGAACTGCCAGGGTTCGTCATGGCGAGAAAAGAGGAGTAGGATCGAAGTCTGATACCATGAAAGATTGTGATGGTTTGATTCTCATTACTTTACAAAGAGATACAAGGGGGTACATATAGCAGCTGTAGGGAGGGCTGAGCGTTGGATCGTGGCGATCGTGGCTTGGAGCGTGGGGCGCTCCTGCGCTGACTCTTGTGCTGACTGGCCTGATCATGCGTCGCCTAACACAACCTGTGATCCAGGGCCGCCACCCCGACACTCACATTGTTGTCGGTCTTCAAGATATGCACCCACATGAGGACATCAACATGGCTCAAGCGGTATGCGGTGGCCATGATATTCATTGCCACGACCACCAACATGAGCGACCCCCCTTCCCTGATCTTGGCAGCGTGGGCTCTTAGGATAGCGAGGGTACCCTAGTCCCTCCTAGACAGGACAACCCCACCCTCGACAAATTACCACTCACCGGCACCATGCAGGAAGGGGACCCATCTAGCGCGACCCAAAACAACTCGGTCTAGGGTTCCGGTCCCATCACAGAACTCCACGAGGGCGGACACAATGTGCCTGTTTTCGCTCCCTACTGGATGAAGCTTTGTCCGGTAGTCCAGCCAACAATGGCGATAGGAAAGGGAAGAGGAGGGATCACTACTGTAGGAGACAAGTGCCCAAAGAGGACAACTTGGGAGAGAGATAGTTGTTGCTTATTCCTCATATACCATCATCATTTCTTCTCCTAGAAAAAAAGTTGATGACCTGTAGGCCTTCCATCTCCACGCGACATCAGTCTGTCAGGCTTTCGCCCATATCGAAAAACTTCCTACTTCTGCCTACCGTAGGAGTCTGAACTGTGTCTCGGTCCTAGTATGGTTGATCATTCTCTCGGAGTAGTTACTGGTCATGCGAGATATGAGGAGTTTATTCGACTTGCATGTTCTCGCATTTTGCCTAGATTTTGACGAGTTTTATAAATAAAAAGGAAGCTACCATGTATATACATGCATATATGGAAACACACACACATATCCATCCTTTTTGGCCTCCTTTGGTTCATAGGGTAGAAAATTTGTTAGAATATGAAAGTCATAGGAAATGAAATGATATACATCTCAAATGCTATGATTAGGAATTGAAAAGAAGATGCCCTTGATTCACATCATAGGATTCTTTTCATTGAGTCTAGTATAATGTTTATTTTCTTATGAAATGTGGAGGATAGGAAGAATTCCTCCATAGAAATATGATTTATTCTATAGATCAAAGGGCTCTAAAGGATTTTTTCCTATGAAAATCCTATCCTACGGAATTCCTCCAACCAAAGAGGCCATTGTTTGAAGTATTTGTATGCGAGCATACCCTTGAATCCTTCCAGCTCCGTTCTGCCTCGTTCTAGGCGCTGGGGCTATCAGATGACTATTTTCATTCAACTTTGGACCTAAAATGGCTCGGTATACATTTTTAGATGAAATTTACAAATTCACATGTTATAGCATTTTTTTGAATGATTTGTAGATTTCTTACCATGTCGCCACGTGGCAGTTCGCATGTTATAGCATGTGCTTCCTCTCATTCTGGTTTATTGACGCATGTCACATTTGAAACCTAATCTTAATCATCAATGTTTCTATAAAATATATGTTATATATGGCAAAAAAGTGGAGAACTTCTTTCAATACGGATCCAATAATATAATCTTTCCTATGTATCATTTATATTTCACTACCGATATCTTCAAAATAATCACACTTTTTCAAACGACCTTAATGTGATTGTGTCAATTGCGTCCGCGGTATTACTGAATTCATTCTCCAGTCAGTTGCTCCAGAAGTCCAAACTGTGGAAGAGGATCGGATATTATACTCCACCCCCTCCCTCGGGTCACATCTATTATTAGAAAACAATAATACCGAGCTAGCTATAGCCTCCCACAATGCTTTAAAATCCCCAGCCGTCTGATCACAATGTTGAACGCCCCAGATCTCACTGTTGAACCACTCCATGTCTCTTCATTTTTTTCGCGTCACCTACGCGACCTGCCCAGCCCACCTTAACCGGGTCGCTGCTCCGCACGCTGATCTGGGCTGACATACCATCATAGGTCAAAGTAGGCCCTAAAAGAGGATGTCACCAGGCCATCTCCGCCTGTCTGTTCGTCTCTTCGACAGTGCTCCATGCGGGGCAAAATTTTGTGTTTTGATCCTTTTGTCAAACAAAATCAGGATCTGACCCCAGTTTGAAAATATTTCGGGATTTGACCCTATTGCCTACCACCAGGGGGCCCGGCGGTAGGATCATATAGCCTATCGCCGAGATCAGCGGCGGTAGCAAACTTGTCCACGTCAGCAACGATAACGGCCGCCGTGCCCCCTCCGTCACACCCTACCGCCGCTCCACCCGGCGGTAGGTTGTCTGAACGTACCGCCGGAGACTCTGGCGGTAGGGTGTGAGCATATAAAAACCGCGGGCCGGCCGCCCCACCCCCTCTCCCCCCACCCAGCCGCCCCCCACCACGAAGAATAGAGCAGTTTGCTCAAAGTCGCCCTCTCTCATCCCCTCCACTCCCCCCCTCCGATCTTCTTCGTTTCTTGACGGATTTTGCGGATCGAGATGGCCCCGAAGAAAGAAAAGTAAGCTCTTTCAATCCCTCCAATAAGTTTTAATCAAACACCTTTCGATTCGTCGCATTATTCGATTGAAATCACTCCTATTTGAAAAAAAATTAACCCTAGGATTGATTTAGGTTGATTCTAGATGCTATATTGTGTTAGATTTGAACTATATTGAAGAGTTGGTATGGTTGTGTTAAGATGACCCTAGTTCATAATTGATTTGAATGATTTTTTATATGATGGATGATGCATGTTCCTATGCTATGATGCAAGTATTGGATGTAGTGTATGATGCAAGTATTGGATGTAGTGTATGATGAATATTGGAGATGAATATTTGATATATTTGTTATGTACTATATGAATCCTCAAGATGAACCCTAGTTCAATTTTTTTTAACAAAAAATGAGATTATGATGCATTGAAACCATGGTGATTGCATCTTCATAAAAGTATTTTATTTAGTTCTTTGATATTTGTATTGTATTTTGCTATGTTAGATGTGATTAATTTTTGTTATGCATCGATGTGTTTCATAGTTAATATTGAACCCTAGTTCATGTTGAAAAATCTTTCGATATGCTTATGCAATTCTTTTAGGAGGCCACCTCTTGCGGACGACATCGGCACGAAGTACACAATGCTTGACCCTAGGTTCGACAAGCGTCACCGTGCCCGTTTCATTGAGAATGGAGTGGTAATTGCCATTTTAAACCAAATATTTCGAATTGATGAAAACAAGTTGCTAAATATTATGTCCATGCTAATTATGCTTTGGTTATTGATTTTCACAGATGCTGCCACCACTTCGGGTGAGAGCTCACAAGACAACGGTTAAGATGGAGTACGACGGTCGGTACGCATCGTTCTTCAGGAGAGCCCGACTATTGGGTTTCGTCCTGCAGTTCAAGCGTACGCCGCCGACGCTCGTTCACTCGGCTCTCACGGCTTTGATCGACCGGTGGCGGCCAGAGAAGCACAATTTTCATCTTCCATGTGGGGAGATGACCGTGACCCTCGAGGATTGGGCGATGATTACGGCACTACCGCTCGAGGGTCGTCCTCTCACAGGAAGAGTGGAGAGGGCGAACTGGCACGAGAGGGTTGTCAGCCTCATCGGCGACTGCCACCCCCCCGCCCCGCTAAGAGCAACCGCACTTCCGGCATACCGCTGCCATGGCTCCTCGAGCACCGGAGAAAGTGCCCGGAAGATGCCGAGCCCCGGGTGGTGGAGCAGTACGCCAGGGCCTACCTGTGGTACATTCTCACAGAGGTAGTGTTTCTGGACTGCTCCAGGAACTCTGCCTTATGGATGTATCTCGACTTCCTGAAGGACTGGATGCAGGGTACAGCTGGGGGGCCGCCGGACTTGCCTACCTATGCCATTCGGTAAGTGAATATCACTTTCTTTCAAATATCAGACGTGTGTTGCTTTACATTTTGACATCTTATCATCTATATTTGTTTTGTAGCTTGACGACGCAACCCAGAGAGCGGAAGACACGCCCGGTATGTGTGGATGTGTATTGGGCCTCTCCATTTGGATGTAGGAGCGAATCCTGGTGGGCCGTCCGGAGAAGATGCGCTCGCGTGCATGGACGAACTATGGCGGAGATGACGAAGATGATCGATACCCGACCGTCGCATACTCTTGGGACGTGGTGCGTGTCTACACGGGCCAATTGAAGGCCTTGTACAAGGTCTCCAGCAACGAGCTTGATGCTCTCACGCCTTTCCAGGTATAAGAACTACATTTTGACTTGAGCTTACCATTGTTTGGTTATAGGTTACTTGGCGGCCGTATAGTTATGACCGAGAGTGGGGGTTTGAGCTGAACAGAATGTGCAAGCAGGACCGGCTTCTCTGCCGGTGCATCGTGCCCATGATTTGTGTCTATGCCGTGGAGTACCACTTGCCACAGCGCGTTGCCGCACAATTTGGTAAGGCGCAACACACACCACCAGCCGGCATCGTCCGCGATACCGGTGGCTACGACCTACACCTGTGAGTACCACAAGCCGTCCTCATCGATTCTAAGTTCTTGTTTTGATGCTTTACATTCATAAAAGAAGGGTGTTTTACATTCTTTCTTACGCATTGCAGGATGAGTAGGCAGAAGAATCAATCAATCATAGATTGGGAAGCCGAACATGCGAGATATGTGAAGGAATGGAACAAGTGGAAAGGACGCAAAGACACGGAGAGGAGAGTGATTGACTGGGACGCGTACGAGGATCACATGTTGTGAATGCGATGATGGCATCAAGCATCGTCTGCGTCGAGGCCCAGTGGGCGGCAATGAGATGCGAAGACCTGTTCGATGACGCCTCGGAGAATGAAGCCTACAACGAGAGCATCAGACAGCTTCAAGGCGGGTTTAGGGAGTACGGACCCCTCATGAACAGAGTGGTATGTTGTTTTTACCTCTTTCGAACCAACGGTTGGATGAAATCAGCTTTTCGTGCTATTGACTCATTTTATTACTTTGCAGTCTTCGGAGCTGAACAAAAGCATTTTTCATGCCTCTGATGCGCTTAGTGTTGTCCCTGGGACTCGAGCTAGTGAGAACAAGTTGAGGGAAACGGTGAAGGTAATACGGAGTTCATTTTCGTTATCATTGGACATTCGAGAAGTTAACATATTCTTCCATTATCATTGCAGAAATACGTCAACAAAGAGCACCGGCTTGTGGGCCTGCTTGGGTGCGCTACAAACACCGAGGATGTTTCCCCTCCTGCACCGATGCGTAGCCTCGCTTCATCGAGCCATGCAGCCTCGTCGTCTAGGGCGGGTTAACATGACGAGGAGGAGAATGACGGCGATGATGATGATGCGGAGGAAGAGGAAGAAGAGGGCGCAGAAGAAGAACATGGTGAGGAAGAGGAAGAGCACGATGAGGATGAGGAGGAGGACGAGGAGTACGATGATGACGATTGACCTCCACCAACTCAGCCAACCCAACATGAGAAGAGGAATGTGCCGAAGAAGGACTGGAAGAGTCCATCCCGTTTCGAAAGCACGCCCTGCGGCCGCAAGAAGACGGCGGCCGAGAAGCGATCCAAGGATAACGAGGACCGAAAGTCGAAGAGGGGAAGGAAGGACTGAAGTTGCTGCCGTGTCGTTGAACTAAAAACTTGCATATTTTCTTTGTGAACCATATGAATTTGCTCGTGAATCTGTTTCGTTAAATTGCTATGTACCGAACCTACCTTATTTATAGATTTGTGGTGTATCGAACCTACCTTATTTATAGATTTGTGGTGTGTGCATCATATATCATACATTGTGTGCTTTATATGTCATACATATGCTGTTTAAATGTTGTATGCCAAAAAATCCACACAAAGGCACCCTACCGCCATACAAAACGGCGGTAGCCTACCACAACCTACCGCCATTAGGCCCGGCGGTAGGATGCCTCCCCCACGCCCCAATTCTGTGACCAAAAAATCGAGCAGCGCAGCGGTAGGGTTGCACACCCTACCGCCAGGGCACTTCGCGGTAGACCCCTATCGCTTAGGGCCTCGGTGGTAGGATGCGCAACCCTACCGCTGCGCTTCTTGATTTTTTGGTCACAGAAGTGGGGCGTGGGGGGAGGCGTCCTACCGCCAGGCCTGATGGCGGTAGGTTGTGGTAGGCTACCGCCGGGCCCTACGGCGGTAGGGTTTGGGCATTTATAAACTCAGCCGCCCGCCCACTCCACCCCCAACCCCTAATCCCCACCCACCCAGCCGCCTTCTTCTTCCTCTCGCCCATTTTATCATCTCCTCCACTTCCCCACTCCGATCTTCTTCGTTGATTCACAGATTTTGCGGATCGAGATGGCTACGGAAAGAGGAAGGTAAGTTCCTCCAATCCCCCAATTAGTTTGAGTCAAATCAATCCGTTTTCTTATAGCCATATGAGGAACCCTCTCTAGTTCATATGATGAACCCTAAAACCTAGATGATTGCAATGTGATGAACCTAGTTGATGAACCCTAGGTTAATATTTCTTATAGCCATACGAGAAACCCTCTCTAGTTGATATGATGAACCCTAGAACCTAGATGAACCCTAGAACCTAGATGAACCCTAGAAGCTAGATGAACCCTAGAACCTAGATGGACCCTAGAACCTAGATGAACCCTAGAACCTAGGTGGAATCTACCTATATCTGATGAATGCTTGCATTTGAACAAATATTAATGTTTAATTAACTTTATCCAATTAATGCTTATATAAGGAACATGGCGCCACCACCACCACTTGATGAGGATGATTACTATGAAGACCCACTTGAGGAACCCATCTGTGCTCAAAGAGTGAGGCTGAGCGAGCAGGAGGTGTGCAACCTATGGGACAACTTTACGCCACGCGTCTTGACTTGATCGGCGCGCCATTCGTGACCCGTCTGACAAGTACCATGATTGATCGACATGTCATGGTATGTTATTAGTGTAGAATTCAAGGAATTGTTAATAGTTTAGATAATACATACTTATTAATTGATATGTTTTTCTTATTCAGAAATTGCCAAAGAGCCTATCTGAGAGTTGTGGCATCAAGGCTGATGAAGAAGGCTATGCTGGAATACGCCTTACTGCGAGGGGCCCCATCACTACTTGTGCGTACGGCGTGGACACGGACGGCCGCACACATTTAAGCTCGGTTGGGTGGAAGAGCTTCCTCGTTGACAAGAATCTTCATGTTGGACAGGCCATCCTCATTACTATCAGGAACACCAACCGTCAAGGCTTGAAGATGATGATCGTCATCGATATCATCTAAATTATATATGCGTGTGGCTGCTGATGATCGTCATGCTTGATTGCTACCTATGGATGAAACCTTTTATGTGGTCGATGACCGTTGAAGTTGTTAAACTTCGTATGTTGGCTTCTTAAAACTATTTGGATGTGATCAAACTATGTTATGTGATCAAACTATGTTATTTGTTACTTGTTTCTTAGTCCGTAATGGCAAAAAAATTTGGATGTGATCAAACTATTATGTCTATGAAATTGTGTTTATTGTTTCTTATGTCCGTGGCAAAAAAAATTGAAGACAAAATCAAAGCAGTTAAGTTCATATGGACTATGATAACCTACCGCCGAGGATATCGTGATGAGTTTGTGTGGGCTACCGCCGTGGACTATGGCGGTAGGTTCGTAAGCAGCCGTTAACGGCTTGACGGCCGTCAGGCACACCTACCGTCGGAACCTGCGGCGGTAGACTGTGCAATCCTACCGCCGGGCCCGCTGGCGGTAGCAAAAATGTCTGATCTCGAAAACGTTTCAAACTGGGGTCAGATCCTGATTTTGTTTGACAAAAGGGTCAAAACACGAAATTTTGCCTCCATGCGGTCCTCCCCGAGTTGCTTCATCCAATTAATGGCGTAGAAGGTGCGCCGCCACCAGCAATACTGCCATACGTCCACTTCACTTCTCGCGCTGTAGTGGACCACATTTTCTGGCCTGCCCAGCTCTTCTCACCTACTTCATTGGAGCTATTTATACTCTCCTCTATTACATCTTTTATCTTTATGCTTGATGATGTGGTTCCTCTCTTTGTTTCATTGCTTTGCTTTTCTTCCTCACTACACTTGGCCATGGGCCGCCCGGCCAGGACGGCCCAACCCGCCCTGCCCGAAAAAGCCTGACCCCAACGGCCCGACCCGACCCTGCCTGAAAAAGCCCGACCCGACCGAGCTCGATGTTGCTCACGAGTGGGCCTGGGCCTAGATATTGAGCACGAAGGCCGGGCCAGGCCGGTCCTGGGCCCACCATATTTGCGATTTAACAAAGAGGCCCGGCCCCAGGCCCGAGGCCCAACGGGCTTTTACACTGACGGGTCGGGCTTTGGCCTGATTTCTAGGCTCGACACCCCGGCCAGACCGGGCCTGGGTTTCTGTATCGGGCTTGCTTAGGTATAATCCTCACCCTGTTTGTTGGGTCTGTGTAGGTGCTTTTTTGGGTGATTTGATCCATAGATCACGGTGGCTGCGATGATAGAAGTTAGAACGATGGTGACAACAGCGACGGGCGAGAAAGAGTAGGAGGAGGCGGCAACACCATCAACTGCTCGAGGATGCAGATGGGGATGAGGAGGGGGCATAGGTGCTGAAATTTAGTCTATTATGGGCCAGCCCATAGCAGTTTTTAGAATTCCTAATAAATCCTAGAGGCCTATGCAGCCCATTCGTGCAAGGCAAGAAGTGGCACCAAAGTTTAGTCCCAGATTGCTAGTTTGGTGGGAGTTGGACCTCCTTATAAGGGAGGTTGTTTTCCAACATGTATGAGCATGAGAACAAGGGGAACATTTACGCGCACTCCTCCTAGATCGCCCGCCTCGCCATGCCACGCCTCGTCACGACGCGTCGCGGGTTGCGGGAATGAGTCGAGCCGATGTATAAGTTTTTGCCACGCACGACGAGTATATGAAAGGTTACACAAAATTTGAAAAGATTTTTGCTATAGTGGAGATTGAATATGAATGGTGCATCCCATTGGCTGTTGCTAGCTGTTCACTTCGTCTCCCTTTCACCTCCCGTCGCTGCCTGTTCACCTACTTCTTCTGTACCTATAAAAGACAGGTCGCTCCTCTCCAGAGATATACAACAGAAGGTCATCACCATCTCGCCATCGAGTATCTCTGAGCTGCTGCTACGATCTTCCCCATCCCGGCTTGCAGCGTGCGTTGCAGGTCGGGACAGTAGGCCTCCGAAATCCCACCACTTTGAGTCTTGTACAGGGGAGGGAGATAAGGTTTTTTGGGAGCGCTCTGCGCGACTACTGACCGGTTCATCATGGACGCTCCGGACACCGAAGACCACTTCCCCAACGACGACTTCTTCCCTGACGTCGACAACCTCTTCGACGACATGGCTGGCAAGGACACCGACCCCAAGACTAGTGCTTCTGCCGTTTCTCCGTGCGTCTTCGTGCTCTATTTATTTCAGATCATGCTGCAGTTTCTTGCTCTAGTCTTTCTTCTTCTATGCTATGTTCTACATATGTTCTTTTTTAGTTCATATGTACATATGCTATTTGCCTTCACTTTGCTAGATTATACATGACTTGTTTCATCTCTACTATATTAGTCATGTTTTATAAATTATTTTTGTTAATAAAAGCATATGGTAAATTGATCATATTTCCAACAATCCAAAACCCTTATTATAGGCAATTTACCCTGAGTGGTTTTGCTGCTTCCATGAGGCCTCCTATGTTTGAGGGTATCCACTATAAGAGGTGGCGTGTGATTATTTTGTTCCAAACCATGAGCTGCTATGACACCACTCTTGGCCAACCTGAAGGAGTTCTTGACCCTCAACATGAACAAGCTTTTCAGAAAATGAATACACTGTTTAAAGCTGCTCTCTTGAGTGTTCTTGGTGAGAACATCATTGATGCTTATGCGTCAATTGATAATGGAAAAGATATTTCGGACACACTCGAGGCCAAGTTTAGGGTCTCGAATGTCGGCACTGAGTTGTACATCATGGAACAATTCTATGACTACAGGATGACTAATGAGTGCTCCGTGGATGAGCAAGCTCACGAGATATAGGCATTTGCTAGAGAACTTGAGAACTTCAATTGTATGTTACCGGAAGAGTTTTTTGCTGGAGGCATCATCACTAATCTTCCTCTCTCGTGGAGGAACTTTGCTACCTCTATAAAACAGAAGAGATAGGAGTATCCTGTTCCAGATCTCATTGTTACTCTTGATGTGGAAGAAAAGGTGAGAGAAAAAGACACATGTGCTTGAGGTATTGAGGGAGGATTCTAGTGCCAATCAGCTACAGAAGAAAACCTTCCAGTCCCACAAGTTCAAGAACAAGGGCAAATTTGATGGTAAAGCAAAGTTTGATGGGAAGAACAAGGCTATACAGCACACAAACTTCAAGAAGATGAATGACAGGAAGAAAGGTGTTTGTCATGTGTGCGGAGATCCTGATCATTGGGCTCCTAGTTTCCCTAATCGGTATGACAAGCGTCATCTTGGGAAAGGCGGCAAGACCGCTAATGTTGTCATTGGTGACATTGACATGAAGGATGCTGGGTATGGTATATTTCCCACTATTCTTTCAATATGTCATTCCCCTGATTGGTTGATTGACACGGGTGCTAATGTGCATGTATGCGGTGATATTTCCATGTTTCATCTCATCAGACCGCAGGGACTTCCACCGTGATGATGGGAAATGGTTCAAGTGCTTCTGTTCATGGTGTTGGCACGGTCGATCTGAAGTTTACTTCAGGGAAAATAGTGTGGCTGAAGAACGTGCATTATGTCCCCTTCGTTAGTAAAAATCTTGTTAGCGGATCTCTTCTGTGTAGAGATGACTACAAGCTTGACTTTGAGTCGTGTAATATCCAAGTATGGAACTTGTGTTGGTAAAGGCTATGAGTCAGAGGCCTCTTCCCTTTATCCTCGTCAGATGTTTGCAATAAAGTCGTTAATCATGTTCTCAACAATAGTGAATCAAATGTGTGGCATTCACGTCTCTGTCATGTTAACTTTGATTGCAAGTCGCTACTAGCCAACTTGCACTTAATCCATAGTTTCACCGCTGTCAAGGGATCTAAGTGTCAAGTTTGTGTGCAAGCTAAACAACCTCATAAGTCTCATACGACTGCGGAAACAAGAAATCTTGCGCTACTTGAGCTCATACATTCAGATCTTTGTGAAATGAATGGTGTTTTGACTAAAGGTGGAAAGAAATATTCATGACGTTAATTGATGACTCCACTAGATACTGTCAAGTGTATCTTTTGAACTCAAAAGATGAGGCTTTGAACTTTTTCAAGATCTATAAAACTGATGTGGAAAACCAACTTGATCGTAGAATCAAGAGGCTTAGGTCTGATCGTGGTGGAGAGTATTTTTGAAATGAATTTGATTCTTTTTGTGCGAAACATGGTATAATCCATGAGAGGACACCTCCCTATTCACCTCAGTCAAAGGGGTTAGCTGAAGGAAAAAACGTACTCGAACTGATTTGTTTAACGCCATGTTAGACACATCGGGTCTCTCCAAGGCATGGAGGGGGGAAGCGATATTGACTGCATGTCATGTCCCAAACCGAGTTCCCACAAAGAAGAGATAACTCCATTCTAGTAATGGGAGAAGAAAAGATTGAAACTCTCTTACTTACGAACTTAAGGCTGCTTGGCAAAATTCAGTGTGCCAGTTTCGAAGAAGCGCAAGCTTGGACCAGGAAATTGTGGATTGTGTTTTCCTTCGGTATGCATTTCATAGCATTGGTTATAGATTCTTGATTGTAAAATCTGAGGTACAAAACATGCATGTTGGTACAATCATGGAGTCGAATGATGCGACTTTCTTTGAAGATATCTTTCCCATGAAGGATATGGATAGCTCATCAAATCAGGAGTTGCCTAGTTCATCGAGTTGGGATGTAGCTACAATTTCTGAACCTACCACTCTGATGCAACATTTTGAAAATCTTGTGGAGGATAATGATGAGACTCCGAAAAGGAGCAAGAGACAGAGGACAGCAAAGTCCTTTGGTGATGATTTTGTTGTGTATCTCATGGATGACACTCCCGGTTCTATTTTACAGGCCTATGCATCTAAAGATGCTGACTACCGGAAGGAAGCAGTCTGTAGTGAGATGGATTTCATCTTGGCAAATGGAACTTGGGAGATCACTGATCGTCCTTATGGGTGCAAACCTATAGGGTGCAAATGGGTATTCATGAAAAATCTTAGGCCTGATGCTACTATTGAGAAGTACAAGGCACGGCTCGTGGCCAAGGGTTATACCCAAAACGAAGGTGAAGACTTCTTCAATACTTACTCACCTATGGCTTGACTGACCACTATTCGAGTACTACTTACACTAGCTTCCTCACATGGTCTTTGATGGAAACATGCCCTAGAGGCAATAATAAAATGGTTATTATTATATTTCCTTAATATGATAAAGGTTTATTATTCATGCTAGAATTGTATTGATCAGAAACTTAAATACATGTGCGATACATAAACAAATACCGTGTCCCTAGTGGGCCTCTACTAGACTAGCTCGTTGATCAAAGATGGTTAAGATTTCCTAACCATAGACATGAGTTGTCATTTGATAACGGGATCACATCATTAGGAGAATGATGTGATGGACAAGACCCAACCGTTAGCATAGCATATGTTCGTTCAGTTTATTGATGCTGCTTTCTTAATGTCAAATACATGTTGCTTCGACCATGAGATCATGCAACTCCCATATACCGGAGGAATACCTTATGTGCTATCAAACGTCACAACATAACTGGGTGATCATAAAGATGCTCTACAGGTATCTCCGAAGGTGACTGTTGAGTTGATGTGAATCGAGATTGGGATTGGTCACTCCGTGTATCGGAGAGGTATCTCTGGGTCCTATCGGTAGTACACATCACAAGAAGATTGCAAGCAAAGTTACTAAGGAGTTAGTTTCAAGATGATGTATTACGGAACGTGTAAATAGACTTGCCCCTAATTAGATTCAACTAGGTATAGAGCTACCGACAATCGAATCTCGAGCAAGTAACATACCGACAGACAAAGGGAACTACGTATATTGTCATAAAGGTTCAACCGATAAAAGATCTTTGTGGAATATGTAGGAATCAATGTGGGCATCTAGGTCCCGCTATTGGTTATTGACCGGAGAGGTGTCTCGGTCATGACTACATAATTCCCGAACCCGCAGGGTCGCACGCATAACGTTCATTGATGCTAGTGTAGTATTGGGATATTTGACGAGTAGTAGCTAAATGTTGTTTGGACTCCTGGATGATTTCCCGGACGTCACTAGAAGTCTCGGAATGGTCGAGAGGTAAAGATTTATATATGGGAAATCATGTTTTGGGTGCCGGAAAAAGATGTCGTTTTTTTTTATATTTTACCGGGAAGCTTCCAGAAGGTTCCGGAGGATTCCGGAGGGGTCCGGAAGTCCACAATCAGGTTCACCACGACCCAGGAGCTAGCATGGACTGCGGGGAGGAGCCCTGTCCTTATTGGGTGAGGTGCACCAAATCCCCAAAAACCCATATGGCTAGGGAAGGCAAAAAAGGAAGGAGTCCCCGTAGGAATAGGATTAGACTTGGAGTCCAAGTCCTCTCCCCTTAGTTGTGCCCTAGGGCTTGGAGGGGCTGTTTCCCACGCCCCTCCACCTATATATGGAGGGGAGGGGGCTTCCCAAGAGGACACACCAAGCCCTTGGCGCCCCTCTCTCTCCCGTTACTCCGTAGTTCTACCGCCTCATCCCGGCAACGCGTAGCGAAGCACTGTCAGTGTTGCACCACCACGATGTCGTGTTGGTTGTGATCCTTTCTACTTCTCCTCTCCCGCTTGCTGGATCAAGAAGGAGGGGACGTCATCAAGCTGTACGTGTGCTAAACTCGGAGGTGCCGTCCGTTCGGCACTAGATCAGTTGGATCGTGAAGTGTACGACTACATCAACCGCGTGATAAACGCTTCCTCTTAGTGATATACAAGGGTATGTAGATTCTCTCCCCTCTTGTAGTTATGCATCTCCGTGGATAGATATTGCGTGTGCGTAGAAATGTTTTGTTTTCCATGCAACATTTCTCAGCATTCTTCTCGTTCATCAAATGGATGTTAAGACTGCTTTTCTAAATGGAGAGTTGGACGAGAAAATTTATATGGAACAACCACATGGGTTTGTAGCAGATGGTCAGGAAGGAAAAGTGTGCAACTTGTTCAAGTCTTTGTATGGACTTAAGCAAGCACGCAAACAGTGGCATGAAAAGTTTGAAAGAACTTTAACAGCTGTAGGCTTTGTTATAAATGCAGGTGACAAATGTGTGTACTATTGCCATGGTGGGGGCGAGGGAGTTATTTGCTTGTATGTTGATGACATATTGATTTCTGGAACAAATCTGAATGTTATTAAGGAGGTCAAGGATTTCCTATCTCGTTGTTTTGAGATGAAGTATTTAGGAGTGGCTAATGTTATTCTGAACATCATGTTGTTCAGAGACAATGATGGTGGGATTACACTGCTTCAATCTCACTATGTGGAAAAGATCCTGAGTCGCTTTGGCTATAGTGACTACAAGCCCTCCCCAACACCATACGATGCTAATGTGTTGCTTCAAAAGAATCAAAGAATTGCTAGAGATCAATTAAAATATTCTCAGATTATTGGTTCGCTTATGTACTTAGCCAGTGCTACAAGACCTGACATCCCTTTTGCTGTTAGCAAACTAAGGCGGTTTGTCTCAAAACCAGGAGATGTGCATTGGAAAGCTCTAGAGAGAGTTATGCGTTACTTGAAAGGCACTGCAAGTTATGGAATTCACTACACTGGGTACCCAAAGGTACTGGAAGGGTATAGTGACTCAAACTGGATCTATGATGATGGTGAGATAAAGATCACGAGCGGGTATGTATTCACTCGGGGAGGTGGCACTGTGTCTTGGAAGTCTTGCAAGCAGACCATCTTAACGAGGTCAACAATGGAACCGGAACTCATAGCACTAGATATATCTACGGTCGAAGCAGATTGGCTTCGTCGGCTCTTCAATTACTTGTCGGTTGTTGAGAAACCAGTACCGGGTATCCTTATGAACTACGATAACCAAACTGTGATCGCTAAAGTGAGCAGTTAAAAGGATAATATGAAATCATCAAGACATGTTCAGAGAAGGTTAAAGTCTGTCAGGAAAACGAAAAACTCCGGAGTTATTGCATTGGATTATATCAAAACATCTAAAAAATTGGCAGATCCTTTTACTAAGGCTCTATCACGTAATGTGATAGATAATGCATCGAAGGAGATGGGTATGAGACCCAAAACACAAGTTGTTCACAGTCGTAACCTAGCCTATGTGATCAAAGATCCCGTGAAATAGATGTGAAAGACAAGTTGTTAGTCAACTAAGAGAAGAGTACCCTTACTATTAATAATACCACTCCATAAAGATGGAATACTCTCCTAATCTGCATGGCAGGTTGATGTATATCTTAATATGTTCTAAGTGGCTCATTTAAGCAGAAATGTTGTACTGCAGAACCTCTTTTGAAGAAGGCACATATATGAGTATGATTGTTAAACGTCGGAGACTATGAGGATAGCGTGCTCTCTAGTGAACTCATGAAAGAAATACGAGTATGATGCATAAGCTCCACCTGCGGGGAATACCCACGGTAGCCTAGTATCCCACTCCACTGTTCAAGTTGTATACTAGTGTAGCATATAGTTGTAGGTGGAATTTCAACTTAACAATCTTCACTGCAGTACCGTATATAAAACAGTGTTTTGGAACCAAAGGCAAATTTTGTATGTCTCTGAGATCTGGTGGGGGATTGCTGGAATTTAGTCTATTATGGGCCAGCCCAATAGATGTTTTCAGAATTCCAAACAAATCCTTGAGGCCTACGCCGCCCATTCGTGCAAGGCAAGAAGTGGCACCAAAGTTTAGTCCCGCATTGCAAGTTTGTTGGGAGTTGGACCTCCTTGTAAGGGAGGTTGTTTCCCCACATGCACGAGCATGAGAACAAGAGGGACATTCACGCACGCTCCTTCTCCACCGCTCGCCTCGCCACGCCCCGCCCCGCCCCGCCTCATGACGACGCGGGCTGCGGGAATGAGCCGAGCCAATGTCTAAATTTTTACCACGCACGACGGGTATATGAAAGGTCACACAAAAGTTGAAAAGTTTTTACGAACGACACATCCCTTCGGCTGCTGGTTGTTGACTTTGTCTCCCTCTCTTCGTTTCACCTCTCGTCGCCGCCTCTTCGTCTGCTTCTGTTCCTATGAGCTCAACGTACCATCATGAAATAGATGGACAGACCGAGCGTGTTAATCAATAGGTGGAACGTTTCCGCCATTGTTTTATCAGCGCTCTTCCACGGAAATGGATCCATTGGATTTCCCTTTGTGAATTCTGGTATAATACAAACTGGCACTCGGCTCTGAACAAGTCTCCGTTTGAGGTATTGTATGGTCACAGTCCTCGAGACTTTGGTATATCACCATCTGATACTGTAGTTCCAGTTGACCTCCAACACTGGTTTCAAGCTTGAGCATTGGTCCAACAATCTGTTTGTTAACATTTGCTTCGTACTCAACAGAGAATGAAGGCAGAGGCTGACAAGAAGAGGACTGAACGTGTTTTTGCTATTGGAGATATGGTGTTCCTCAAGTTACAACCTTATATGCAGGCAACAGTGGTTCATTATGCTAATCATAAGTTGGCGTTCAGATACTTTGGTCCGTTTGAGGTGTTGGAGAAGATCAGTGAAGTCACTTACAAACTGCAACTACCACAAGCAAAATACACCCTGTCTTCCTTGTGTCTCAACTGAAGAAATTCATTCCTCCAAGCAACCAGGTATCTAGTTCACTGCCTTCTGATGATGCTCATCTGCAGGTGTAGATCCATATTTTGCAACACCGTGTACGCCGTCGTGGGGCGCACTCCGTTGCTCAAGTTCTCGTTGAATGGAGTGGGGTTTCTCGTGACAAGGCTACCTGGGAGGACAAGGACTCACTTCAGCAATTGTTTCCGCGGGCGCCGGCTTGGGGGCAAGCCGCTTCTCAAGCAGGGGGATGTCAGCATCCCTGCCATGACTGATGGCGAAGATGATCAAGTCAAGACGTGGGAGGCGACAACTTTGACTTGTGGGCCGAGGGTCCGGCCCACTCGACCACATAACCCTCCCCAGTGGCTTGCAGGCCCGGACTGGGCCCATTAACGGGATGTAACTGTAGCATTCATATACGTGTGTGTGTGTGTGAGAGAGAGAATAGAGATCTGGGATTCGAGTTGGTGGCTTCCGCCTGACTATTGTAGCTCGATGTGTGGGAGGTTGGGAGGATAATCCATGGCTACGGCCAGATTCAAGTAAACCCTAGCAATTGCTTACAGCTGGCGTCTCGAACAAGGTTAGGTCTAAAAAAGTTTCAAAGTAGGGTCAAATCGTGCTAATTTGTGGTAATGGGTCCAAACAGTAAAAAAAGTCTGAAATCTGAGAAGTCCATCCTTCGGCACATCAAGCGGCGGGTGCGGGGTCGCGCGCCTGACGAGAGATGCCTACGTAGAAGTACAGCTAGAGGTACGGGTCCGTACAAAAAAGACATGCCGGCGCCAGTCGCGCCGCGCGGGCACGAGCTGCCCCTGCCGGCCGGTGCATGGATACGAGCTGCCTGTCGCCGTGGTCCAGGGGCGCCCGACGCGAGCGGATCGTGTCGGGCACGCACCAGCTGGCCGCTGGCCATTCGTGTCCCGGAGCGACGACACCGCGCGCGTGGATATGCCATCGTTAGGTTGTCGATCGAGATCCATGGATGGATCACGGATGCCCCCAACTAGCCTGTTATTGTAGGGGTTGCTCGTAACGTAACGGAATGGTGTACATGTGGTTGCCGACGCCGGTATCTTGCTGTCGATCTGCTTTCATGGACGGTGGCCGGCCGGCCGGCCCTCCCGATTGGTTCCTGGTCGATTTAGTGACAAACCCTCCCGATTGGTTCCTGGTCGGTTGTTGGACTGCCGGCCTGGTGAGAGCCGATGGACCAATCTAGCTACCGACGGGTCGCCGGGTCGATCTCAGTCGCCACAGGCCCACAGCAAAGCTAGTAGAGGACAAAACACGGCATGTTGTTGACGATGCGTACGTACAGTACAACTGAAAGTACAGGGCGCCGTACAAGGCAAATGACGCATGCATGCTTGCCTCCCGAGAGCGCGCATCGGCGTGGTCCAGCGCGCCCTCGGCGGACCGTGTCGGGCGCCGGCCGCGCACGCGACGCGCCGACACGTCGTCCGGCCTGGCCTTTCGTGCGTGCCCGGGTGTATATGGCCCTGGCACCGCGCGCACGGACGCCATGGCTGTCGATCGAGATCCGTGACAGTTCACGATCGATCATCGTCGACAAGATTAGCTGTGCCCTGAGTTAGTACTACGGGCTAGTGCTCAATTTAAAAGGGGCTCTCTTACTCAGGCTCGCCGTGCGTGGTTGGAGGGGGAAACGCGTGGTTACCTGTGAGGTTTCCCAGCTGTCTGTCAGAGCTAACACAAGTGGCATTGTTGCAGTGTAATGCGAGGATCGTTCTTGGTTTCTGGCGACCTCCATCTACTTTTTATTGTTTTTTTCTGTGATTACATATCAATAGCCTGAGCAAAAATCGGGTTTCTGATCGAGATTCAGTAATCAAGGCTATTAACAGGCTGTCAATAATAACTTAAATCTAGGTGTGTACCAGCGAGTTGATTTTGCGTGGCTTTGATAAAAGCCTTGAAAATAGAAGCATTTGACTTTAAATACTATCAGAATTTGTCGAACTCTCAGAAAAATGTAGAAAAAAATAATCTTTTTTTACTTTAAATTTTATCATGACTAGTTATGGGGGTGTTATTGTAACCAATGGATAACCTAACTAAATGAAATTGGACGCTACCTCAAATATTTCTACTGCAACTGTTAAACATAATTTGTTTTCTTCAATTGTGATTTTGCTTGCACCATGCGGTGAATTTTCTACAGTGCCGTGTACATAATTTCCTCATTGAAGCGTTGTTGATATCTTATTTTTGTTAAATGACTCGAATCTATTATAAGGTTCACTAGAAGTGCAAAACAGCGCAAATATAATAAAAGTTACATCGAAGCCTCCGGACCATCAAGCCACCGTTGTCACCACCAGAACGAGTCGCCAACGCATTGTTGTCGCTGCTTTCATGTCGAAGTACGGGGGGGGGGGGGGGGGAGTGATGGTGGCTTTCCCTAGTCACCCTGCGAGAGCGGAAAGAAAAAGGAAATAAAATGTATTAGTGATATGTGTCTTGAAAGTGGCCAAGGAGTCCGAATGAGAAGTTGAGTGCACTTATACTGGTCATGATTGCGGCACTATGTAGGCCAACGTGGCTTTATGGAAATACTATGGTGTTTTAAAAGCATGAAAATTAATTCTCCGATGCAAATGAAAATCAAATCTAGATGAAAATTTACAAAATACTCTAGCATGAAGGAAGCTATCTAGTGTGTTATTGTACTTCAATGTACATTTGGCGCTGTTGGCCATGGGGGGAGACACAAGACATGGATGTGTGTGTTTTCCTTGGCAGCAACGGCAACGGTGCAGCTGGCACGGCCATGGACATGATCCGCGATGCGCGGTGCCTGATCTCGAGGGTGGCCGGCATGCCGCACGTACATATGCATTGCCAGATCGGTATCCCTGCCTTCTGGCACTAAACTTTTCTTTTCCTGCTATAGATCGAGTGGTTTGTCCGAGGCCGCAGGATCCGCGAGGCAGCCGGTGGCAACTTCTCGGCGGCTGCGGCGATGCTTCCCTCCCTCCCTACTTGCATCGTAGAAAAACGCAAGTCGCCAGTCGGTCGTGCAACCATCATTAGATATACGATCGATGATTGCCGATTTAGTACTAAAACCTCACGATTTGCATGGCGACCGAGAGAGTTGACAAATGAGATTAGGGACTAGTATGTATCCAAGCTCAATTAGCAGCTGGCGTTTTACACGGGGCCGACCGACCAGTCTCTAATCAAATCAATGAGGTCTCGTTTATCCACACTTCCACAAGAGAGAGATTCCGGCCAGCCAGCAAGCCACTCGTGCGGGTCAAGTTGTTCCCAACGTCTACCCACCAATGATAGGGAGTTGATAGATAGCGCAGCGCACGTACGGGGAGGGATAGGCAACTGAAAGAACGAGCCAATTAAGCATGCCATCGAACGATGTTTGCTTAATTTGGCATCCGTTGGAGGTTAGGCCGGCCGTCCATGCACTACTAGCTAGCTAAGCTGGGTTAGACCAGCTAATTTGGCATCGTTCGATCTAGTATATTGGACCAATAGTTGGAAAAGCTTCGTTCAAGACTGTTGGAGGTCTTCACCGCCTCAGCGTGGAACCAACCTGTCAGTTAGGCTCTTTTCGCCAGGTTATCGGACTATCAGTGAATTCTATTATTGATAGGGCACAACATTGATGGCTTTCCGCGAGTTCTCTGAAATGTGATACTAAGTTGACACCCTAGCCTCATATGTGATGGTTTTGAATAATTAGCTCAAGTACGGTAGCGATCAAGATTGAGATAATAATACTCCAGCTGGTTTATTCACACTTGCATGGTGCACGCAGGCGCCTCACTGCAGGCGTGAGTTGTAGCCATAAGATAGCTGTGTGTATGATAGAAAATTGTGAGAAGAATTTGTCTTTATTTATTTTATTCTATTCAATTTATTTTCCTTAAACGGTAATAACAATGCCACTAATTCATTCTTCTTAAAAAACTTTTATTTTCAAAATTCCATTATTATATGACTATCCTTGCATATTATGAAAATAAAAAAAATACAATTTTTGTGTAAATTTTGTGCGAAATTAGTCTTTATTTATAGTATTTTATTCATTTTATTTTTTTGAAATGGTATTAACAATGCCACTTATTCATTCTAGATTTAAAAAACTTCATGATTTTGTTTTTTAGTTTTTGTTTCATTTCCTTCCTTCCTTAAGGTTGATACCAATCCCACAAATTTATTTCTTCTTAGGAAACTTCTTTTTTGTGAAATTCCTCTACTCTATGTTTATTCTTGTATATTATAAAAAAGCACAATTTCTATGTAAAATGAGTGCAAGCTTTGCCTTTATTTTTTTTTCATTTTGTTTGTTCTTAAAGGGTAAAATCAATGTCGCTAATCCATTCTTTATTAATTTTTTTTTGTTTTTGTTTTAGTTGTTATTTCATTTCTTTCTTCTTAAGGGGCAATATCAATGCCCTTAATTCATTCTTCCTTAGAAAAAAATATTAATAATTTTAAAAAATCATCTTCTTTCTTTTTTAAGTTAATTATTATTTATCCACACGTCTTGAAATAGGCTTTTGTTTCACTTGATAGATAAAAGTCATAAGGAAACCCTCTTAGGCCATCTTCAAAGTCAGCCCGCAAATCGTCCGCATACGTCCGGACCGTGCCGTCGGACCGCGGCAGTCATCCAACGCGGGTCTGTATTGGTCCGCAGATCGGTCCGGAACCATTTTCTCTTGCAAATCGGAGACAAGCATGGGTGGGGGGGGGCTTTGCAGGAGTCCGGACCACTGCCACCCCCACTTCTGACCGCCCTGGCCCACCCAAAAATCCCCTCCTCCCTCCCACACCCGCATTGCCGCCCAGCGCCACAGCTGCCCACATTCATTCCGCTGTAGAGCGCGCCGCTGCACATTGAAGACGGCACAGGGCGGATGTGACTTCTCACTGCATCCACCATTGAAGCGGTGCTTTGGCCGAGGGTGCCACCCGCTGCACGCCCGACTGAACACACCTCCTCGCTACATTCAAATGCCTACATAAATGACTAAATGATTTGGCTCATCTACACACTTAAGTTTAAGCACTTATTTTTAGAAATGGGTTTTGCCTAGGCCACATTAAAATTATTCTTTATATTTATACGGAAATCATCCAATGTCGATGGGTGCACTGCCCCACCCCAACATCTGCCGTCCATTGTGTGTCTTTCATACAACAACTATGCTTTAATCTCCACTAACCATGTACTATCTTCTGCTATGCACGTATAATAGGCAGAAACTACGGAGGCTACCCACAACATTGCACAATATGATAGTTGAAGCAAGCATCTCGCCCCATGGGCACTGCAAAAATGCAACAATAAGTTTTCACTATGGTTTATGTGGTAGTACGTGCATGCAACTATGTGTATACAGGGTAGAGATGTTGTGTACGGATAGAAAAGGAAAGGAAAAGGAGGGGGAGGAGAAATTAAATCCAAGAAGAACAAGAAAATTTGGGCGACATCCTTATCTTTTCCGGCTACGAAAGTATCTTATTAATTTCTTCCGGCCAAGAGAAGATCTATGTAATAGGTGTTCAAATCATGTTTTAAACAATTCTAAATACGGACACCCAACAGCGATACATAAACAATTCCCTGAAAAATTGCATATTCAAAAATTTGCAATAAAACCTAGAAATATAACTGAAAATTTAAAATACCTTATGGTAAAATTTCTTCTAAATTGCACTTTCTTTTTGCAAATACTTTTTATAAACATTTTCTCATAGTTTTTTTGTATAGCATGCATACAATTGTGCTACAAAGACAGAAGATTCCCAATGCATGACGCTATCCCTCATCTAACTTGTGACTGCCTGTACGTGGTGCATTAGTGTATGCCGAAAAAATACCATACAACAACTACTTACCTAATTTCACGCAATTATGATGTGTTAAATATCCTTAGCACCTAACCGTTAGATGGAAATTATTTTGTAAATGACCTTTTTATGCACCATGCAAATAGGGTCTAATGTGTCTACACTGCTATATCTATTTTCTTTTCGCGAGTGAGCTGATTGATTAGAAAAAATCAAATGCACCCGCAATCACTCTTGTTTCGGACGAGAAAACATCGTGTGTATAGCAGAATTCCATTAAATTCGCATCGAGTGATCCTCATACGTAGGGCTCATCACTCTTATTTATATTGGACTTTTTTATTTATTAATAACCCTACCACTAAACATTGTTGTTTTTCATTAATACACATGTTTTAATACAGAATCGTAATTATTAATTGTCATGTATAACTAGTAGAATAAACTATGTAGTTGTGCTCTTGTATATTAACATGCATATAAATTACATTTTTCATTACTAATACTTCGTGCTAAGCTAAATGTACTTTTTCATATAAAATTTCTTCTTATCTTTTTTTGAGTTGTTATGTAAATCTTTCATTATAATGCATTTCACCCTAATTCTAACGAAATAAAAGTACAACATAACTCATGGTATACATTCGTGCCAATTGCATTATAATGCTTTTTTGTGTCAATATCCACAAGATCTCTAAATATCCAAATAACTTTCTAGTGTGTTTAAGAGTGTATGAATCTAGCAAAGCATATGAAAATTCTCGAGTATAGGTGTAACTACGTAGAGAATATCAAGAGTAAAGTGTATGAAGTGTTAGTAAGTATTGTTTTCCCAATCCCCTCATTTGCTTTTGCTAGTCTTTACTAAGTCTAATATCAATAAAGATCTCAATAGAAGATTACAAGCACAAGCTCTCTACTCCACTTATTTTTCTTCCAGTTGGTATATTAGGTTTGTCTTGAATCAAACTTTCAAAAGTTTGACCAAACTTTTATTAAAAATTATCAACATCCACAAATTTTAATAAATACAATATGCCAATATAGTCCTCGATGAATCTAATGATATTGATGTTTTCTTCTATAAATGTGACCAATGTTCAATTTTTTTGACCTGAAACAAACCTAATATGCGAAGTAAAAAAGAAACAAACTGGAGGAAGTAGTTATTATATGATATTCGATACTCTGTCGTTTCCATAAAGAACATCTTAACTTCTAACCTTTTTTGCGTTAAGGAAATTGAACTGTATCTAGACAGTGCTTGCATGAGCATTTATGATCAATGGTTCACTTTTCGCCACGGGAGGGGGGGGGGGGGGTATGACCAATGGTTCTATGAGCCCATGCGTACAACCAACCCTCTGAATTCCTCAAAAATTCGTTTGGAGCACGTACCCTATGAGCCCTTTTTGAGTTCACCAATTTTAGTCTTATGGCTCAAATAATTCTGAAATAGTGCATACATACATATCTAGAAGTGTACTATAGTTGTGCAAAATTTCATCAATATACGTTCAGGTATGTGAGATACACAAAACAACAAATACATGAAAAAATTTAGCTTGTTTTCTTGTTGAGTTTGGGCAAGAATTTTGTATTTTGTGTGTAGCGTATGACCGAACATAGTATTAAAAAAATAACAGGTAATTAGAGTGCATACATATGTATTTGTGGAAAAAATCAACTTTTTTTAAACTGTTAAGCACAACATGCTCCAATGCCACCCGCAAAAAGAACCCGTGCTCCAAGGCCCACGTGTCCTGAAAATCCGCTTTGTTGAACTCCTTGCTATGCGAAGAGCTCCTTTTGAAAGAGAGGGAGTATATGAAGCCTCTCTAAATGAAGGGTGTCACTCCTACGACTACTGAAATGCTAGGTTGGTTCACTTAACTAAGTACATTTTCATGGGCCACATTGTGACCACCAATTATTCCCACCACACTCGCTCAACGTTCGATATATGGGCCCTATTGAATTCATGCTCCAGCTAACTCATCCAGAAATTTGAACTGATGGAGAGAAATAGACAATATATTTTTAGACTTTTATAACTACTAAATGTTCGGATTTCAGCAATATGCAAGAACGATCCTTACTTCACCCTAATTATATACATGCATGCATTAGAATGACTAATTTTTTCTTTCACGTGCACTCCTCCCTACAATTACATGCATATATTCACTAAAGGATGAAAAACTGATGTCATCCTAGATTCTTTTTTTTCAAACTTCAAAATGTTTTGTAGCTCAAACCGTCGCCCGATTGAAAAACCGTCTTCACAGAAAAAAATTGTCTTGACGAGATCTTCAAAACTAGATTCCATGTTGATATGTTTCGATGACTTTTTTCCGAACCAAAAGTTTCCACATCGATCCAGACTACGTAAGTTATCACGCCTGTCATATATAAGTTACCGTGTCATTTACACAAAAGTTTTCGGGGTATGTTTTCAACAAACTTTTATCCTGGGGTCAAAAGTGACTCTGGTGTTCGTAGTGAGTTATCAGCTTTGTTATGTGTATATTACCATGGTGCACAAAAGTTATCGTGTTATGTTTTTCAACAGTTTTCATCCCCTCAGTCAAAAATTACATGGATGTTTGTATATGAGTTATCAGCTCTCATGTGCGTGTATTATCATGTTGTGTACACATGAGTTAGTGGGAGGTATTTTTCAACAATGTTTTTCCCTGGTCAAAAAGTTACCACGCCTAGATTGAGTAAGTTATCAGCTCTGTTGTATGTATATTACCATGCTATTTACACAAAAATTATCAGTGTATGTATATCAACACTTTTATCCCAATGGCAAAAGTTACCATGAGGTTTGTAGTCAGTTATCAACTTTGTTGTGTGTATAATAACACGTTATTTGCACAGAATGTACAAGTGATATGTTTTTCAACAACCCCCACCACCCCCCCCCCCCCCTGCACGAGTTTACCTAAGTTATCAGGTATGCAGTGCATATATTACCATGATATCTGAACAAAAATTTATCACAGTGTCCAGGTTATCACGATGTTTGTACTTAAGTTATCATGTCAGTGATGCATTATCACCATGCTATTTACACAAAAGTTACCGAGGTACATTTTTAATAACTTTTTCCTTTGGGTCAAAGTTACCGCGGTGTTTGCATCTACGTTATCAGGTTTGCTGTGGAGAAATTACCATGCTATTTACACATAAATCACCAGGGAGATGTTTAATAAATTTTTCACCCGGGTCAAAGTTAGCATGACATTTATTAAATTATCGGGTCCCCGGTGCACAAGCAATTGCCATGTCATTTGCAGAGACATTACCGGAGTATATTGCAACCCAAAAAAATCTCTCATGTGAAGTTGCCATGATATTTGTATGTATGTTTGTGGAGACATTATCCTTGTCATCGATGGAAGAATTTTGCGCCGACACTATCCTACCTCCGTCAAAATAAGTTTTTGTACTAATAAAATAGAGATAAAAAAGTCAACTACAAAGACAAAAACTTAGCAGAGAAAAGTTGGTTGTTGGGCCAACACTTGCTTACCAGGAGACGGGTTCAAAAACCCATATGTGTGTCTTTTCCTCTATCAGAACTATTTTTGAGGATTTTTACATCTGTTGTTTCTGTACAAAAAAAATCAACACACAAAGTCAAGTGCAAACAGTTTCTTTTTCTAAACAGGGTGAGTTGGTTGTTGGGTCAATTTGGTTACCAAACAACCAGGGTTCAAATCCCACTCATTGCATGATTTTTTATCACTCAAAAAATTACCAAGCGCTGGGGATCGTTCGATCCGCATCTGACGGGAATCACTTGCAAAACGTCTTGAGGGAGTATATTTTAACACCCTCCAAACATCTAGTCTTAGGCCCAGTTCTTTTGGCCGATTCTCCCAGAATCTTGAAAATCGGCCCTCCATCCAGCTTCTCCCAAAATCTTGAACCCATATTTTTCTTACAATCCTAGCTAGTTAGGATGCAAACAGCTAGGATTGTAAAAAAAAATATGGGTTCCAAATTCTGAAAGAAGCTGGGTGAAGGGTCGATTCACAAGATTCTGTAAGAATCGGCCAAAAGAACTGGGCCTTGTTTATTCTTTAGACGTGGGATCGATGTAGGCACAAAATATTTTGTTTTAGTTCTGCGTCGTCATGGTCTTGAACTCAAGACCTCTTTCCTCGGATATCATATTGAATTCATGATCCAGCTAACTCATTAAAAAATTGAATTGATCATTCAAGACCTTTTGCCTCAGATATTATATTAAATTCATGCTTCAGCTAACTCATTCAAAAGTCCGAACTGATGAAGAGAGTCGGACAATATATTTCAACAAGCAACACGCACCATTGTTACCAGCCCTGTGTAACAGTGCGATCAATCGATGACTATGCCACGTCGGAATATATATTTGTCAGAGCATCGTCCCGTCAGTCTCTGTCGCCACCGCCGGCCGTCGAACAAGCTAGAGGACAAAAGGCAGCAATTAGGCGCTCCATACATGGCAAAAGACGTATGCATGCGTGCCGGCGACCCTCGCGCGCACTGGGCCTGTCTGTCTCCCCGCGCGCCCTGCCACCCGCGACGCGTCCGGCCGGTAGCGACGATACCGCGGCATATGCAGGGCTTATTTGGCCCTGGCATGCACGCAGCGGCACCTAGCGCGCGCACGGGACGCCATGCATCCCGTCGATCTAGATCCACGATTCGTCATGCACGAGCTGGTGTTGCTAGCTCAAGCGCAAAGGAACGACCTACCCCACATATCGTGCAGGTGCACAGGGTACCGTACTTATGTATGTACACGCCGTTGCCGACGCCGGCCGGGTCGGCGGGCATGCACGGCATGTCCTCGTGTCCGGCTCGATGATGGCCATGGACGGTGGGCGGTCGGGCGGCCGGGAATCGTGATTGCTTCACCTGAGACGAGGACATGAGTATCGATCTTTTTTATCGATCTACTGCCGACGCAGACATTTTCTAGTACTGGGGATATATGCGCGTATATTTGTGTGTGGCTAATGGACGGGGCTGCGCACGGTCGAGACGGACGACGCGACGACGAGCAGATAGGGCGGCGGTCGCGGCATGGAAGGAGCCGAGGGCGGGTCAGAGGGACGGCTGCGGTGGTCGAGGCGCAAGACACTGCGGAAGGGGAGAGGAGAGGAACTGACAGAGAGAAATGAAACAGTGGAAATAAAAAGGCTGTGGACGGTTGGGCGGGCGCGGGAGGGAAACTCTCCGTGTAGAGCAGTGCCGGGCGACAACAAGGGCCCGCCACAGCAAACTTTTTCAAAATTTTGATTTATTTAACGCGGCTTGCCAAAGTGTAGTTGTGGTGCCCCAAAAAAAAAAGTGTAGTTGTGGCGGGTGCGAGGTTCGGCCCGCCACTGCATTCCTATGAACCAGTGGCGGGCGCTACCTTACAGCCCGCCACTACCCATCCGGCGAGTTTATTTGTAAGAGTCTACCTGTAAAGGGTTCTAGGTCGCACCCGCCACTTTATTGCCCCTAACAGTGAAGGGTACGATCAAATAACCACCACTGCTATTTTGGAAAAGTAGCAATGGCCGGCTGATCTGCCCTGCCCGGCACTAATTATAGTTCATCTATAGGGCTTTGTTTTTCAGGAGTGCCTTCATCCACCAAAAATAAATATTCAAACATCTCCGAGGTACTTGTAGGTCCGAAGATATCGATTTTCTATAAAATAAAAAACTTGTGGAAAATAGCAACTGGCTCTCGGCACTGAATAGGATAGTTGAAAAAAATATAAATTGCCGTAAAAAGTATCGAAATGCGATATTTTCATCGCATAAAACAATAAAAAAATTATAGATATGTTTAAGACGTATCACCAGACACTCGCGCGCCACAATGCCCGTGCGGCCGGCCGGCAAGAGCGAGGAGGAAGACGACAAGGAGCGGTACGTGCACACTGGGTGAGCCTTGCTATGGTCTCCCGGTGCTGTATATCACTTAGCTATAGCCTTAGTGTAGTAAAGTAGCCAAATTTAGCTAGCTATAAGGTACATTTGGAGCTACAATGAATGATCGGGTACCTTCATGTCAAATTGGTGCACAAAATATATTTTGGCTGCCAATCAATGTAATAAACTAAGTTTTATATATGTTTGTAGAATCAACTTTAACTACATTATGTACATGTGCATTTCTCAATTTTCAAATGCAATGATATATTTAAGAATTATTTACATGGCACGGCTAAATGAACACCAAGGGCGATGTTTGGCAGCCAACACCCCTGGTATGAAAACAGCATACACACACAACAAATTTACCAAGTCCTTTATTTTGGCATCACAAAACAATTAGCTATTCCTCTAAGAGTTTTCCTACTAGTGTTTTCGTCTTCTGTGACAAGTTTTTCTAGTTTCGGCGAAAAAAGAATAATGAACATACAAAGGACTTCTAGATATAAAAGTTCTAAGGCAAGAAGTTATTTATTAAAATATTTAAGATAATATAAAGGTTTAAAAATTATCAAATGTTTTGATAGCGATGCATTAGGTAAGTATTTGATGAAAACAAGTGTACCCCTTTATCTATTTTTATTCTTATTTATTAAATTGGAAGAAAACAACAGTAGTAAATCCAACGTTATAATAAATATAAATGTATATATTCTTTAACAATTCATTTTTATGATATATAAATCACAAAAATAATAATGGTGAAAAAATGAAAAATTAAGTTGCCCATCTATGTATTCAGGTACAGTCCATTCATGGCGTTATATTTTTTTAATGCATATTCAATTAGATTAAGCTCTGCATGATGTGTTATATTCAAGTCATGATATAATAAATTGTTTTCTCAATTTATATTAAACATTTATACTTTGTTATAATTTATTTTTAATACTAAATGTATGTTGTCTTCATTAACATATACACGTTTTGACAAGCTATATTTATTACTTTTCTTTTGCATTTATAAGTAGTAGAGTAAATTATCCAGTCACAATGTTTTGCATAAAATACATATTTATTTCATTAATTATCCTAACAAAAATATTATGTGCTAAACTAAATCTATAGTTATTGTTTTCTTTCTTTTCTTTTTTCTGTTTTCTTTTTAAATCTAGATGTTTATGTAAATAATTGTTATAAGGCATTTCTCCTTGAATCTTATAAAACAAAAGAACCACACTACTCAAACTATACAACATTTCCCATTTTAACGTAATGTTTTTATGTATGTCCACACTTTGAGTATCCTTAGTTATCTACATTTGGAGAATTATAGAGTGTATGATGACTCTCGTGTTTAGGTGTAACTAACTATATACTATCAAGTGTAAAGGGCATGATGTGATCATAAGTAATTATTCTTGAATCCCCTTTCCTGTTGCTTCGCCTAGTTTGAGAAAGGTTAATATCCATAAATATCTTATAGAAAATTCAAAGTTCATATGTCTAGCTATTATATATTTTTTACTATACTAGGAAAGTGGCCTACTCGATGCGCGGGCAATGCCTTTTAACACTCTGTCATATTTTATCATTAAACTTTTTATATAATGTGAGATTACAAATATTCTAGAATCCATTCGAATATTTTGAATATCATTCATTATTTTTATAATACATAAATATTAAAAATAATAAATCAGAACCTAATTAATAAGGATATACGTAAATTTATAATTTCATAACCAGATGTAATAATATTTATTGAAAATTTTCAAATCTATCAATGAAGTTTTTTCGGAGTTTAATTTTGGTAGATCTTTGAAAGAGATTAAACATCATGGATATTTTCAAATTATTGTGTTTCATGTAGTCTTTTAATCTGAGTAATTACAACCTTTACTTGGATTTTGTTATATGTCTACACATTAGAACATATGACGCCAGCAAATTTATAGTTAAAATTGAGTGTTACATTCACGAAGAGAAAACCCACTACAACTCAGTTGTGCTACAACAGATGGAAGGATATAGTTCTTTTTTATTGTCAAACCATGATGGAGGTGATTCAGTGCAAGCAATTATACTTATGAGGAGGTCTTAGCTGCTCAACTACATACAAATTTATGTCTCATATATTAGTATGATATAAATAACGAACTTGCATTGTATTGTGGGAATATTATATGTTGTACAATAGAACATGCCGACATTGTGTGAGAAAACCGATGGTGGTGCAGATACATATTTTGTTTTCATGACAACATTTTGATAGATAGTGAAAGCAGGATGTGTTGCATGGCCTTCCATAGCTGATTGGATACTTTGGATGTCCCCATCGGTTGTCGTGCCAGCCGTTCTATCATGTTGCCATGAATTTTGGCGAAGGGTGAGATTAGCAAGATAGTAGATATCAAGTGGCATGAGAATGTAACTACTTGAGACAGGAATTATATCATTCCAGTCTGAAAATCTCCGGAGATGGATAAGACTTGTACTTGCCAGCATAGGCGTAGATGCTCCTGTTACCTATCCTAGGAGTATCCATGTATACGTACACTTGGTTCTCTAGCCACTGTTTAGAACAGCACGCGTCCACATGCATGCTCCATCATCTGCTTGCTCCATAAATCTCGATTACTTTGATCTTCCCTAGGTTTTATTTTTTCCTCTGTTTAGTGTGGAAAACCAAGTTGTCTTCTACCACAATGGTATGTGTATAGATAGATACAACCGATAGTTGCTAGACATTAATTGATAATATACCTAGGTTTGAAGAGAAATCGGTTTTATTTTGCAGAATTATCTGTTCTGGTCAGTTTTGAGTGGACCATTTAGAACCGGTTAATTTTGAGCTTTTGGTTTGCTTGTTTTCATCTTTTCCATTACAATGTTAGCGAAAATTTGGCCCAAGTCTCTCCATATTGAACAAAACATTATTTAAGCACAATTCATTTTCATATGCTTCAATCCATACGCGCATGGTTATATGGTTTTATAAATTACAGTAAATTACAGTATGCATATAGCTATGATAGATATGCCGGATTGATCTGGCTCAACGCACATGTACACAGGAGGCGTCAAAAAGCTGACCGGTTCCTACCATGCAAAGCTAGCCATGCTAGATGTTGATTTTCCCAGGCTCAACACAAGTATACACACATGAAGCAAAGAAATGGATTCGCCTCTTATTTAGGATAACCAAGCTACTGATTGATTTGCTCCCGACCGGCAGGAAAGACAATGCAACACATATGCGGGCACATATGCACCTGATGGATGTACGTATGCAAAAATCTGAATGGGTGATTTCTTTTTGACCTGGATACGTGATTTCCATTAGCTAGATGGGCGGGTCCTCTTTTATGACCCGGACACATAAGGATTGGTGCTTTCTTTGGACATGGACACATGATTTTCTTTAACTAGACGGACGGGTGATTTTTCTTGAGCTGGATACATGAGAATCGATGCATTTTTTTACCTGACACGTGATTTCTTTCGCTGGAGGACGGGTGATTTTTTTTTATTGACATGGACTCTTCATTCTTTTAGCTAGACGTGAGGAAAATTATCTAGGGCCATAAGGTTCTACGTAACGGCAATGTTGGGTAATTTATAGAGGATGGTATTGGTGGGTTATTTATTTAGCCGTAAAGTAGATCTAACGGTTGTGATTTTTTGAAATATAAAATTGAAGGACAGATGTTTCTATTTTTTATGAGATTTTGTAGTTTAATTATCTTTATCAGGTTAACCCGTGAAGTCTTTTCTATACCTAATAATAATAAAGAGGCTATCCCCCCCCCCCCCCCCCCCCCACACACACAAAGAGGCTATTGATTCTGGCGGTACGTCAACCAAATTGCCCCCAAAGTTGTAAAATATTATCCACTGATGCCACCTGTAAGGGAATTCCCGCCTGGGCCCGCCCAAGTACGAACCTTCTATAACGCGCTCTGCGCGCGGGAAAAAGACACAGCGTGCGTATTTGGGTCGGCCCATGTCCGGGTGGCCTACTTTTTAAATTTTTGTTTTTTATTTTTCATTTTCCTTCTCCGTCTTCATTTTTCTACTTTAAATAAATTGGGAATCAAATAGGTTTAAAATTTTCAAAACTGAGAATTATAAAATAAAATATTTAATAATTCATAAATGTTTGAGGATTCAAACAATGTTTGTGAATTAAAAAAAGTTCCAATATTCAAAAAATATTTACAATTTTGAAAAAAATATTCATGATTTTTATAAAAAGTTCGTGTATTAACAATGTTAATGGAAGCGAACAAAATTTTGCCTATTTAAAAAATATTCATGAATTGAAAAATATTCATGAATTCAAAAAATGTTCACAATTTCACGAAAATGAACGTGATAGTATATATCGGTGATGCAGCAAAATGTGGTCATGGCCATTGGAGATTATTAATTTTTATTCCATTGCAACGCACGTGCCGTTTTGATGGTAATATATGATAATAGATACTGTAGTATGTATTGATTTTCCCAAAAGTTAAATTTTATAAACTTTGATCAAATTTGTAGACCTAATCTCTTCTCTACAATACCATTGGAGAGATATTTTTTTCGTGATGAATCTAATGGTATTGATTTAGTATTCTAGAAATATTGATAATTTTTCTATAAATTAGGTCAATGTTTATAAAATTTGACTTTGGAAAAGTCTAGTTTGCATTCAAACAAATGAGAACTAATTTAAGTGGGGAAGGAGATTGAAAACGGTAGGTATGGAGGCTTCCACTCCATATCGACACCCAGGAAAATCACAACGACAACCACCACTCAGTCCTCTTACCGCCGGCGGACCTCTCACCCCTGCTTTGTCTTTCCCCTTCACGTGTTTTCTACAGCAACCATGTCATGATTATGTGGTTCATGGCGAAAGCTTAGTGACAATGACGCATGGTTGTCATTTCCCTTCTTGAAGGGGTTGTGAAAGAACGCATGTACATGTTTTGTTCTTTTTATTAGCGTGGATCTTCACGCTCAGCCGGTCATGACAACCGAAGACTGATAGTGACGCCTCATGGCTTCGTCATGGTATCAAAATAAGACATGCCGGCGCCACTCGCGCTAGCGCACGAGCTGTCCCCGCCGGCCGGTGCACCGATACACACACGCGTCGCCGTGGTCCAGGGGCGCCCTAGGCGAGCAGATCGTGTCGGTCACCAACTGGCCGCTCACCCGCGCGCAGGGCTATGCGATCGAGATCCATGAACGGATCATGGATGCCTCTAACTAGCGTTCTGGTGCAAGGGGGTAAACGTACTGCAGTATACATTTCGTTGCCGACGCCGGCATGGCGTGTCTTCACGTCGATCTCGTGGCATCGACGGTGGCCGGTCGGCCGGCCGTGTCTCCTGAGTGGTTCATGGGGAAAAGTAGGAAATTCAAATTCAAACATACTATGGAAATTCACGATTAGCAAGATCAACCTGTTGGTTGAGACGCTCGATCACCATTGGATCGGTTGGTGGACCGTGGACGCGCATGCTCGGAATATTTGTTTGGACTTTGTAGCATGGATGGATCGCCGGGTCGATCTCTGTCGCCGCGACGAAGCTACTCCTGTTGTTAGACGATGCGTACGTACAGCTGAAAGTACAGGGCGCCGTACAAGGCAAAATGCGCAAGCATGTCTGTCTCCCCAGCGCGCGCATCGGCGTGGTCCAGCGCGCCCTCGGCGGATCGTGTCGGCCGCTGCCCGCGCACGCGGCGCGCCGACGGATCCGGCTTGGCATGTCGTGCGTGCCCGGGTGCATGCTTGAATGCCCTGGCCTTTCACGGATGCCATCGCTGTCGATCGAGATTCGTGACCGTTCAGGTCCAGTCGGTAACATAAGGGGTCAGTGTCAGTGGGCGTGGCATCACATGTCTTCTTGATCGAGTTGAACTACAGTACGTGGCTGGTAGCATGACCTATGTTCATGTAGGTGGCACGACATGATTAGCTGACCTGCTGCAGGGGGCACGCACGCAACGGTGCCCTGTGTTAGTAGCTACTAGTGGCACTAGTTTAAACGGAGCTCTCTTACTCAATGGTACTAGTTGTAGAATCACAGCCAGTTGGTCCGTCTCCGTCGGTGACACGCGCGCGGTGCGTGGTTGAAGGGGAAACGCGTGGTTACATTACATGTGAGCTCTCCCACCTGTCTGTCAGGACAAGACAAGTGGCATATTATGTTGCAATGCAATGCCAGGATCTTTCTTGGTTTCTGGCCGCCTCCATCTGCTTTCTTGGTTTCATTTTTGTGATTGCAGATCAACCACCTGAAAAGAAATCAGGTTTCTAATCGAGATTCAGTAGATCAAGGCTAATTACAGGCTGTAAGTGATAACATAAACTAGGTGCGTTCCAAAGTTGTTTTTACGTGTCTTCATTGAAAGCCTTGAAAAAAGATATTACTAGTATTTGCTTCTGAACTCTATCATAAATCGATCATCGGAACTGCAGAGGACGTCGTGAAAAAAGTGGACCGCGCCCCGAGTCGCCCTTGCATCGGGCGACTCGGGTTGATCCAATCCCCGCGGCCGCCGGAGCCACCGTCTGCACTCTCCCATCCCTTTGGTTGCCGCCATAGGACGCCTCCGGGCTAAGCCCAGGCGGCCGACGGTGGTGGCGGAGGCTCCTCCCTTCCCTGCGTCAGTGGGTCGCACGGAACCTCTTGGCGCGTGGAGGCGTTGCCAAGACCTGCACTAGGGCGGCGCTCGACTGACTCTTGACGTTGGCTTGGGCAGTGGCTGGGGTCGCGCAGCGGTGGATCTCATCGCTCCGGTCCTTGTTGAGACCTCTGGATCTGGGGCGACTGCCCTGGTAGGCGTGGCGAGGCTCCCTCGGTTGGCGGCGCTCGCAGGTGGTGGATGGACGGCTGCTTGACCGCCTGTGCATCTCCTCCCCATGCAGCCTCTCTAGCGCTGCACTTGGTGGCTTGCGGTCTCCGTGGTCATCCTTGGTGCGTTGGCGGGGGCTGGTAGAGGTGGATTCGAATCGGAGGAAACTTTGGATGACTCGCTCATCCCGACAGTGGCGACGACCAAGGTCGCCGCTCTCCTCTTTGTAGGCGCCATCGAGGTCCCTACCCTCCACCCTGACCCCTTGCCCGGGTGAAGATCCAAAATCTCCTGAGGTTGGGCGGAGGCGATACTACGTGTGTCGTGCCCTTCTTGGAGGCGATACCTGGGGTGTTCAGTTGCTCGGCTATAGGAACTACAGACGGAGGAGATGGGGCCAGTAGCAGCAAGTGGTGTTCGCGAAGGTGGAGCGGCGTGGCATCTGGCACGTCAACAACGTAGGGTCTCGGTGGTGGGCGCGTGTTAATGAACGCGTGCAGGATGATGGCGCTGTCTGGCGTCGTGGTGTCATCGACGGCAGTTGGGACTGCCAAGGCTTAGAGCATCTCCATCAGGCGCAGAAAAAATGCTTCGCGCGCTAAGATTCGAGTTTTTAGGGCGCCGGACAACTTCAACAGAAGCTGTAAAATAGTGCACGCGCAAAAAAATTAGGCACACACTAAAAAGCACTATTAAAAGCTGCAAATTTGAGGCGCCGGATTGTGCCCGCTCCACAATTTACACTGTGTGTTTTCTTAGGCGTGTGTTTTTGGGCATCTACTAAACCAATGTTGGGTGCGGCGTGCTACAAATGCTACAGTGACGCGCTAAACTATTTTAGCGCGCGAAACTTTTATGTGCCTGTTGGAGATACTTGTATGCATTGATCTCTCTTGAAGATGTGACGACAGAAGATGGTGACGGCGACTGTGCGCATGCGGTGCCTGCTAAGAGTGTGCTGGACTAGTTTGTGCCCCAGGCCCGGCGATGCAGTTTGGGTGTGGCCTCCAGTTTTAGATGTTGTGCCTTGGTGTGAGCTATGGACAGGCGGCCGACCATGGGCATCTCCCTTTCATCAAGTTGATTGGAGCAGCGATGGACGTTGCCATCGGCTGATTTTTAGCTTTGACAACCATGGAGAGTGTTATTGTACTTCAATGTACATTTGGCGCTGTTGGCCATGGGGGGAGACACAAGACATGGATGTGTGTGTTTTCCTTGGCAGCAACGGCAACGGTGCAGCTGGCACGGCCATGGACATGATCCGCGATGCGCGGTGCCTGATCTCGAGGGTGGCCGGCATGCCGCACGTACATATGCATTGCCAGATCGGTATCCCTGCCTTCTGGCACTAAACTTTTCTTTTCCTGCTATAGATCGAGTGGTTTGTCCGAGACTGCAGGATCCGCGAGGCAGCCGGTGGCAACTTCTCGGCGGGTGCGGGGATGCTTCCCTCCCTCACTACTCGCATCATAGACAAACGCAAGTCGCCAGTCGGTCGTGCAACCATCATTAGATATACGATCGATGATTGCCGATTTAGTACTAAAACCTCACGATTTGCATGGCGAAAGAGTTGACAATTTGTAGGGACTAGTCTGTATCCAAGCTCAATTAGCAGCTGGCGTTTTAAACGGGGCCGACCGACCAGTCTCTAATCAAATCAATGGTGCCTTGTTTGTTTAGCTGATTATCCATACGAGAGAGATTCTGGCCAGCCAGCCAGCCATTCGTGCGGGTCAAGTTGTTCCGAACGTCCAAACCCAAGCTTAATCAGCTACCCGGCAATGATCGTGTGTTGATAGATAGCGCAGCGCACGTACGGGGAGAGGTAGGCGAGTGAAAGAACGGGCAAATTAAGCATGCCATCGAACGATGTTTGCTTAATTTTGGCATCCGTTGGAGGTTGGACCGGCCATCCATCCACTGCTAGCTAGCTAAGGTTGGCTAGACCAGCTAATTTGGCATCGTTCGATCTAGTATATTGGACCAATAGTTGGAAAAGCTTCATTCGAAGATTGTTGGAGGTCTTCACCACCTCAGCGTGGAACCAAGCTGTCAGAGTTAGGCTGTTTCTGCAAGGTTATCCGACTATCGGTGCATTATGTTATTTGTAAGGCACACAATTGATGGTTTTCCGCGAGTTCTTCAAAATGTGATACTAAGTTGACACCCTAGCCTCATATGTGATGGTTTTGGATAATTGGCTGAAGTACGGGAGCGATCCAGATTAAGATAATTATGCTCCACCCGGTTTATTCACATTTGCGTCGTGCACGCAGGCGCCTCGTTGGAGCCGTCAGATAGCTGCATGTATGATAAATGGATGGACTGATCCACATAACTTGCTAGTGTGTTTAAGAGTGTATGAATTGGCGACCATACAGTTGCACCGAGTTGTTGCTCATGGCATTTCCACTAATGCCACTGTCGCAAAGCCTGTTGCACTGATGACAGAGACCCACCTAGACAGAGTGAAGATTTTAGAGAAATTAGGAAGTACTGGAAATAGAGCGGCACCATAGTCATCCACGCATCAATCTCTGGCTCAGCCATGACTTCCCCCCCCCCCAACCCCCCCCCCCCCCCCCCCTCACCTCCATGCATGTTGCATCATCACTTCTCCCTCCTTTGACCTAACCATCTTGCTGCAGCTCTCTATTGTTGCACTCTCATCACTCTGTTACAAGTTCTGTGAAGGAAGATAGCGGACAAGGACCAAAAAGAAAACTAGAGATGCCTTTTGTTGTCTTGATGCCATCATCGGTCTCCAGACGGAGCGTGCCAGGTCTGGTGGTCGCACTACCCGATAAGGGCCTTTTCATTTTGTTGTCAACTTGTTTGATCCCTCGGCAGACTGAATGCGCCAGAAAACAAGGTCGCCTTCCTCAAAACTTCAGGCATGAACCTTGCGACTATGATGGCGGTGCAAAGCTCGATGGTAGCGTGCAGCTCGTACAACCGCCCGAAGACGATCTTCCTCAAGGAGCGTTGCATCATCTTGCCGCAACTGCTCTTGTTCCGCCTTCCACTGCTAGAAAAAACACTACCAGTAGCGTAGGTTTTTTGCATACCAGTAGCGCGTGCACCCGCGCTACTGCTACGGCGCTACAGCTAAATTTTAGCAATAGCGCATTTTTTACCCCACGCTACAGCTAAAAAAGTTACTAGTAGCATGTTCCACCCACGCTACTGTTACGGGGCTACAGCTAAATTTTAGCAGTAGCGCATTTTTTACCCCACGCTACAGCTAAAAAAGTTACTAGTAGCGTGTTCCACCCGCGCTACTGCTATTACGTACATGCGCTACCAGTAATGAAATAGTAGTAGCGTTGGTAAACTACAAACGCTACTAGTATCCTATATACTAGTAGCGCCCAGTTTCCTCCCCACGCTACTAGTAACTTGTGAGGAATTAAAAATAAATAAAATGAAGCAATTCCATTCCATCACACAATTTCTCATTGTAGCTAGCGGCAACTCATGTATAATTCCTATCACATAGTGTTGTGTGCCTAGTCAATGTGCGAAGCCTGCCCGGCCTGATCACGTGGCCTGCAGTTGCGACGAAACACACCGAGCAGCCTCGCGAGCCACACCTGACCGACGGCGGCCGCCGCCTTGAGTTGTGACGCCGTCATGTCCCTCACCCTGACCCTCAGCTCCAGCAGGCCTCGATCTCGATCGATGTCGTGCTCGTGCCTCACCACCAGCGGACGAAGGAATCCATAAGCAGCCACGACACCATCCAGTCCACAAACCTCTCGACGACCGTTAGCGTCGCTACCACATGCCTGCAGCATTACCAACAGAGATTCAGAAACTTCAGATTCTTCGGAAGAATGACACGGAAAAACAATGCGGTACATGTCAATGCCAATGTGCTACAATTTTTTTCCGAGATTCTTATTTAAGCCATAATGCACAACTTAACTACACACTGAAGTAGCACATAGCTACTTCCATGACGAAAGATAACACAAAAGATTAGAAGCAATTCTGTTGTGTTGGAAGCCCTAAAAAGAAACAGCACCTACGAAGCACATAAGGAGTTAGAGGCATAATTCTTTTTTCTAAGTAGTCACCTCAATACCTTGATATCTTTCACGTTTTCAAAGATAACAAAGTCCATGAATCTGCTGTTGGTAGAGCATAGTGACTATACAAACTGAAGTGTGAACATCTATACCTGCCAGTTCACAGACTTGAAAAATGAATTCTGAAGTTAATGGGCTTTTCCTCTTTCCTAAAGAAATCATTTGGTGTGCTCTTTGTTGGTATTACCTAGAAGAATTAGAACTACAAAAAAATGGCATCACTGAACAAGGGTAGATAGACAAGGTCTATCTTTTGTCCTCAAGTGATAATTTAATTTATTAAAAAAAGACTAAAATTAGGTTTCATATATACACATAGTAGGAATTTATAGGAGAGTATAGCAGTAGCACCAAAACCAAAACAGTAAGAATGACGTCAAAACTGGAGATTCGGTAAAAAGAGTCATGTAAAAATGCTTACTGAGGACCGGATACTTACAACTTTGCATAGCCCTTTAGACCAAACGCAAGGGCTTTGTCATAAAACCGTTGCACCAGCTTACGGGCAATAAATCTGTCACATAGCTACAAAACTGAAGTTAAATGACAAAATACAATGATTCTAAGTGTTGAATCGGTGTTGCACTGACACAATGATGCTAAGTGCGGATTTGGTGTTGCTCTATGGAATCAATTGGGTAAAGTTGGTTGTACAGAAGAGAAGCCCTGCCATTTTATCGAAATGATTCTGTTACGAATCAAAAGAGGAGGTTGAGAATTTGCAACTGAGTAATAGTAAAGCAAAAGTAAAATTTGATACTTAAATTTACTGTTGCAGCCTCCAACGGTTTTCGCTATCGGTAAACAAGAAAAAAGCAAAAGCACTTCCAGAAATCTCCCCAGATGCCACCCTAACCCTAAGTTACCAATAAATCAAAACATAGGAAAGATTCTTCATAGGTTCTATGAGCAGTGAATCTCTTTATTCATGGCAAATACATTCTTTTCAGGAAGGAGGTGTCAAACTAAGTTCAAAATTAGTGAGAGTTCCAGTAAATTTGTAGACTCAGTTATAAGTGGTGTTCGTAGACTATAAGGAACTAACAACTATTCAATTGTCACTTGTGATAGAAATAGAAAATGAAAGGAAAATTTAGACCAAGAGAAGATACCACAATATTGGGACCTATGCTTGTACCAACACAGAACATCGGAGCCTTTGGATACTTGTGATGGAGATAATTAATAATTTCTCGGACGTCTTCTGCCTCCCGCTCCGCCGCCGCAGCTGCCGCTCGCTGCCTCCCCAAGCTCCCCCTTCCTCATAAAAATCTTTGATTTCCGCCGCGCTGATGAGCCCGACGACGAGGCGTCGCGGCTGGCGTTGTAGGCGTCGGGCGCGGCGGACCGAGGCGCTCTTGGCGGGCGGCTTCGGCCTGGAGTGCGGGCGCTACTGCAACGGCGAACCGGAGGAGAGGCTCCGACAGTGGAGCCAGGCATGGCTTGGAGTCGCCAAGAAAATCTCGCCGCCTTCCCTTTCTTATTTCGCGCGCGCCATAACACTGGCGGCGGAGCTTTGACCTCGCCTCGCCGGAGGTTAATCCCCTCACCGTCCTTCCTCTCCTAAAAGCGCCCTAATCCGGGGCGTGGAGGACCTCAGCCGGCGCCCGGCGCGCCTCTCCATTTCCTTCTCTTGTTCACTCCGCCCCGGCTGCGGGCGAGACCTCCCAGTAGCACCGCAGCGATGTTGTCGTCGGCGGGGACACCATTGGACGGCGGAGGGGATAGGCCGTGGCAGTCATACCACACAGCCTACACCAACGCCAAAGCTGGTAAAACTGCATTCCCCTCTTTCCTGGCTTAAGATTGCGCCGGTATGGTTTGAGCACTGGTATTTATTCTCTTATCACATTGCATTAGGAATGGAGGGAGTTGACAAAGAGAAGGTGCAGAAGGTGATCTATGAAATGAGCAAGGGTTCTAAATATCTCGAAAATGAGCAGAAGAAGGAGGCGATTACCAAACTTAAAATCAAGCATCTGCGCGCACAGTGTGCAAAGTTAACTGATAATGACATATCACATTTTCAGAAGGTACAAGGCAGCAATTTTCTGAACAATTTATCATAAACATCTGTACCACCCTGTTATTATGCCCCAACATCTGTGTATTTATGCTTGTTCCCCCCAACCTAGTTGATGAACAATTCATCATAAACCTCAACTAAAATACAACATGTTGTTTGTTTCTCCAGCATCTCCAAGTCCTACAGCCTGGGTCATCTCTGTCACCAACACATACAACCTGAGTATGAACCACTTACTGAATTTACTGAATCTTCTCTACTTCATCTTTACTGAATTTACTGAATGTGCGTATTCTCTGAACCACTTATTCTCTATCTACTGAATTTTGGAGTATACTCTTTGCAGTTGTTTATGAGGATAACTGTTTATTGCCTGAAAGATAACACAGAACTGATCAAACATCTTGTAAGAGTAATTAACTAGTTATGTTACTCAAGGAAACCTTCCTCAGATTAACTTGTTTATTTGCAGTACTTCTCTCTGTCTCTAGAACAATTATTTAAACTGGAAAAGAGGAGGCAAGAGGGACCATGTCTAGCTGATGTCTGAGAGCCTAAAACTTGCTTATGCAGTAAATTGCCCAAGTTAGTTGTAATACATTCATCTTACTGCAAACAAGAGTATGAATGTCTGAAATGTTACCTTATGGTGCTCCCTTCGTTCAGAAAAATGGACGTCTGAAGATGCACGCACTCACCTTTTTGAAACTTTGATCATAATAAAAACGATATGCTTAACGAAAATATCAACAGTGGTTTTACCATCCATAATTATTCCTAGTTATATTTTGAATTTGGCTTCTGTAGCATGCTGTGATTGAAAACTGTAGTTTAAAATTTCAAATTGTAGACCATGAAAAGGAGGAACTAGGTAGCACTTGATCCAAAGGTCCTGATGTAGGTGTTGTGTGCTGAAACATGTTTCAGACTAGAGCAAAAAATAAAAAAATCCTGATGATAAATTACATGTGATGTATGCATTGTGGACTGAAATCTGATCAACCTTTTGTTATTTACTCCAGTCAAAATAAGTGAATGGATACTGCTTGAGCATGGAGTATGATTAGACACACATGTACTGTATTCATGATCTGCTTGTGCTTGTAACTAACTTAGACACATGATTCAGACACACATGTATTCAGACACACATAGCAGGTCTGAAACCCCTAGGAAATCGTTTGCATATTGTCAACCTACTGTGAAATGAGTAATAGCTGCATCTTCCATGATAGTAGTGTGGGCCTCCTAATTCAAATAACTAAAATTAATCTAAATCAATTCAAATAATTCAAATAAATCCAAATAACCCAAATTAATTCAAATAACCCAAATTAATCCAGTTAATCTAAATAACCCAGATAATTCAATTAATCCAAATAACCCAAATTCCAATAAATTCCAACAAGGAGTTGATATACAAGGATTAGATAAGGCATACACAAGGGCATGACATAAGGGCCTCTTTGTCCCCTCTTGACACAAGATTACACAAGACATACACAAGGAGCACCTGACTACATGACATAACGGCCTCTTTGTCCCCTCTTGACTACATTCTTTTCCTTTCTCTGGCCACTTCTTCCCTTCCCTTCCCTTTACTTTTCTTTCTTTTCCCTTCTCTAGCTAATTATTTCCTTTCATTTTCTTTTCCTATTACAAGTTCCATTTCTTCTATAATGCCCCTAGTATCAACAACTAACCGACTGTCGCAATATACACCGGTTATTTCCATTCCAGCATTCTGAATGCGATCCTTGTGCAAGTGGGGCAACTTATATTGATTTCCTCCTTTGTCTTTCATAACTTCAAACATAACTGCTTCTAATGTGATAAAGCTTCTATGCAACTTGTCGGGATCGTAGTTCTCGAATTCCTCTTCCACACCCTGTACCAGTTCCTGGATGTTTGTAGGTACCTGCAGTCGGTTAGAGACTGGAGATAGTTATGGAAGCAGAGGTCCAAACAATTTAACTCAGGGCTATTTGGGGGCTGTTGTAGCAATCGGATGTCAAGATCAGTTTGTTCCACAGCTTCTCGAAAAGCTACATCATTGGGAAGGACATGAGGCTTTATGCGTTATCCTGTTGGATGAATATTGTTGCTCCCTCATCATCGTCAGGCCACTTATCCTGAATTGCCGGGATAACCTTATTGATTAGATAATCTCTGCACACAGGCCTAGTTACTTTCACTGATGTCAACACTTTTGTTCCCTTTGTTCTGTTCTGACTTGTCCGCTTCGCCTCAGTCTCTTCGACGAATGCCCAAATGCCGATCTTCCCATCGAATGTTAGCTCCCCCTCATTGTTATATCGAGGCCTGGCAACAGCTGTTAGGAACATTACCTTCCCAATGCTGTGAGTGTTTGACACGGTGCGCTTCGGTTCAGGTTCTCCTGGAAGTACATAGTAACTATTCTTCACTCTCGTCATGTCAAACCATTTCTCATCGATGTGAACCATATTCGTCATTGGTTTTAACATAGCCCGAGAAGTTGAGATCGAAATGTCATCGACCATGGATATACAAAATTTCTATCTCGCAAGCTTGTTCTCTAGCTTGAGGTGAGGCTTCACGGTGCTTGTGATGCGGTTGAGCTCATTCAAATGGAACCTCTTATGTAGGGTCGATGGGGCCACACCTAGAGACTGTGCCAGAGATCGAATTGTTCTTCTTTTATTCAATGGGATTGTTGAGGTCCTCTCTAGATCTAGCTCCTTTCTCTTTCGGCCAGATCTTCCCGGCTTCTTGCTTGAGACATCTACTTCTTTGCCATCGGCAATTTGATTTTTGGCTTCTTCCCAGATTCTTTCAACAGATCGTACACTTATGTCCAACAGGTTTGAGACTAGCAGCTTGTCGTCTGGTTGAACAGACCCATCTCTGAGCTTGATTACCAGCAAGGCAAAGTAAACACCATGCCTCTCCTTATCTGACAATTCTCTTCTCTTCTCTTGAAGTATCCAATTCATAATTTCATCCTCTTACTCTTGAGCTTCATCCTCTTTCCCTTCATCTTCTTGAGGCATCCAATTCATATCTTCATCGTCTTCCTCTTGAGGCATCAAGTTCAAATCCATAACTACATTCTCTGCCACTTGAGGTTCCTCCTGTTAAGGGATCCAATTCAAATTAATACCTTCATCGTCTTCCTCTTGAGGCATCAAGTTCAAATCAATGGTTTCATGTTCTTCCTCTTGAGGCATCAAGTTCAAATGCATATTTATGTGTTCCTGCCATCAATGACAAAAGATGAGTACACCATGGTACCATAACAAGAATATACACACACAAAATGAGTATGCAAGTCAAACAAGAAATAGGTGCCATGGCACCATTTCTAGTTTGGTTGCCACGGTACCCAAACAAGAAATGGTGCCATGGGACCATTTCTACAAATGGCTGCCATGGCATCATTTATAGAAAGGCTGCCATGGCAGCCAAACACTTTGCTCTAACCATAAGCCATTTTCTCTAGTTAGAGTAGTTCACAGAATTTTACTCTAGTTAGAGTAGTTTTGCTGAATTTTACTTGCTCATAGTACAATGCCTATGGTAGAAAAGTCTCAAGAAAAATATACTCCGGTCAATAGAATCAAAACTGATTTATTACCTTTGCATATAAACTACTCCTAGTGAAACTACAACACATTCCAATCAATTTATGTTTGCTTATTTTTGTTTTTTCTCTCTACAGGAAATACTTTGGCATGGTACAGTTTGACCAGCCACAGGACCAAATTAGTTAACCTACTCCCTTTAGTCTGCATCAAGGTACAGATCTTTTAACTGAATTTTAACAGTCTGGTGATGTTTTCACTGACATCACAAGTTAAATGTTTCCTTGCATGTTCAATTGAATTATGGCCGAGTTTAGATATTTAACAAAATTATGACTGTCAGCATACTTTATTAAGTAATGTGTAAAAGATCGGTGTATATCTCATAAGATGTTTATTCAATCTGACATGAGGTGGTGCCTTATTCAGCTTGTGCAAGCTTGTGATTTCCTGTGCTGTATGTAAACTGTAATCATCTTCAGCCTACTCCTTCAGTACAAACACCTGACTGACTCTTCAGATTGTGATTTGATTTTCGCAATTGATAATCACCGTAGTCAGCAAGCAATTCAACATCATTTGGGTTCCTGTATGTAAACCTAACAATGGAGTTTGTGACCTGCATTAGATTATTAGACATCTTTCATGTGTCATGTTTTGGATAGTTCTATTAGAGTTTTGCTTTGGTTCATGCTATTCAACTTACATTCCTTTTTTTTAAAGAAAAGCTTACATTCCTTGATATAGCTTGATAAGCCAGCTTCGTAAAATAGATCTGACATTCAGACATGTCGGGGAAAATTCTACTCCCCGACATAGTAAATGTACAATGGAAATTGCAGGCAAAAGAAGGTTCTCTTATCAACTCTTTCTAAAAAAGAAGGTTCTCTTATATAGCTTTAAATAAGACAAAATATATGATCGTCTGATCTCTAGATAGAAACCTGGTTATGGTTAGTCCGGGTGTGTGGAAGGGGAGCATGCAAAATACACAATTCTTGAAGTTGATTATCTAATGCCTGGTTTACCAAAGATGTTGACTATCATCAATTCCCATCTTCTGTTAGGCACATGTTTGCGTCATGGCGCTGAGTAGTCTGTTTGGTTTGGATCTACAACTACAACTAGGCCGAATGGGAATCTTGGTAGTGGTGGTTGTCGATCCGAACACCAAGTTGCTTTCTATTGTTCAGGTTTGGAGACTAATGAATCCTAAAAACTGTGAGGTTTTGGTCTGCCATGTCCCCATAACAGAGCAAGATGATGATAAAGAGCTTTATAAATTCCCATTGACTGATTGAATTATACTCTGATCATAATTGACACTCGACTGGCTGAATTATACTCTGATCATAATTGACACTTGACAGTTTACACTCCATTGACTGACTGAATTATACTCTGATCATAATTGACACTTGACAGTTTACACTCCACATCCACTCCATACCTCTCGCTGGAGTATTGTTTACACTTGACAGTGTTTGTTCAGATCATAATTGCTCTGCTGATATCTACTGATTTTTTTCAGTTAACACTAATCATATTCAGTTAACATTGTTCTTCCTGACGAACAGGAGCAGAGCAGCAACTCCTTACAGTACACTGATCATATTCAGCACAGGGAGCAGAGGAGCAACTCCTTACGGTACCTTCTTCCTCCTGACGAGCAGGAGCTCTGGCGGCAGCACCGGCAGACGAGCAGCAGCAGTACTAGTAGACGAGCAGAAGCTGTACGGGCAGAGGAGCTCCACCGGCGGTAGGGGAGAAGCAGCCGCACGGGCGCGCGGGCAGAGGAGAAGGAGTTGCACGGGCTCGCGCGGGAGATTGAGGAGGACGCGCGGGAGATCGAGGAGGCAGCGCGCGAGCTCCTGGTCCACCGGATCGTGGAGGCAATTTCCGGCGACGCCCGTAGGGGATCGCAGCCGGGAGGAATTGCGGCGGCGCACACGCGGGAGCTCGAGGAGGATGCGCTGGAGCTTGAGGAGGATGCGCTGGAGCTCAAGGTGGACGCCCGCGAGCTCGAGGAGGACGTGGCCGGAGGTCCCGACGACGCCCGCAGGTAATCGAGGCGGGAGGGGATCGCGGTGACACAGGTCTGAGCGGGGGAGGCGGCGGAGCAGGTACTTGGCGACGGCGGCGGAGCACTTCCTGATGGGCGGCGATGACGACGACGGCGGCAGCTGGGCGGCGCCGGCCCTATCGACGACGGAGGAAGAAGACAGGGGGCGGAGGGGCTTCTTTCAGACGATTTTAAAATTACGAGGGCTTTTTTGCAAAATCATCCATAAAGTGTGCCCACGACATCTTTTTCGGGACGGAGGGAGTACATAGGAACCGTTGCCGACGCCGGCCTGGTCTGCGGGCGTGCACGGCATGTCTTCGTGTCCGGCCCGATGGTAGCCATGGGCGGTGGCCGGTCGGACGGCCGGCAATCGTGATTGTCTGCTAGTTAGTGATGGTCTGCGTCGACCAGAGCCGACCGCTGGACAACCGCAAGCGCGCATATCGGCCGTTGCAATGAGATGCTTCTACAAGACCCAGAGAGATGCTTAATTTTGCTAAAAAAAAACATATTCGCGTGCCTCACCGTGCTTAATTTTGCATGCTAGTTAGTGATCGTGTGAGCGACCGGTTGCATGAGGACATACGATGCACTGTGCAAAATACAACGGTTGCTCCATTCTGGTCGACACGATGAGCTGTGCAGCAGGGTAGTAGGTAGAGCACTCCTCAAGATTTGAGTAGTTACCACTAGCTAACTAACCGACGAACTCGACTTACAGCAAAAGCAAATGGGGGACAAGAGTATCGGCAGGATCGTGAAGACGCGTGCATATATACATGCAGTGTGATTTTGTAACATATGGTGCCCCGGATATGCGGTTCCTGTCCTGGACGTCGATCCACTGCCGACGCAGACATTTTCTAGCCGTTGAATATTTTTTCTTATATTTGTGTGGTTAATGAGCTCATATCAGAGTATTGATTTTCTCAAATATTGTAGTACGTAGTATTGATTTTTTTTCAAAAGTTAAACTGTGCAAATTTTAGAGAAAATCTATGTCTACAACACCGACTGGTACTGATTCAATGTTTTAGAAAATATTGATAATTTTTTTCTCTAAACTTACTCAAAGTTGATAAATTTTGACTTCGAGAAAATTCTTGCTTGCATTGGAAGATAGGTGAGTACTAAAGTGGGAAGGATATTTCAAGCCACGCCTCCGGAGGCTTCCACTTGTTATGTTGCTCCAAAAAAATTACAACAACAACCACCATCCAATCCCCTCACCGCCGCCGATCCTCTCGTCCATGTTTTTCCCCTCCCTTCACGTGTTCTCTTCGACAACCCTATCATGATTATGTGGTTCATGTCGAAAGCTTAGTGACAATGGCGTGTGGTCGCCGTTTCCCTTCTTGAAGGGGCTGCCATTTGTGAAAGAACCAATGTACTTGTTTCTTATTGTAGTTCATTTACCTGTTGTTGGCGTGGGTTTTCAGCGCTCGACAAGCAAGTACTGGTGGAGGCGCCTCATGACTTCGCTATGGTGCCATCCGCTCCTCCCATCTCACGTGTGGAGCATTTAACGTTGCTTTTGTATTGTTGTGCTAGTTCAAGCACATGCCATGTGTTGTTTTGTGAGTATGCACACCCACTTGTAAAATGTCTGGGCCACTCCTGTGTCTGAATTTTGTGGCAACATTAATGTTCACTGATGGTCTAACTGTTTATGCTCTAGCACTTGTAGCAGGTTTTGCAATCAATGTCGATGCCAGGATGACTTGTGTTTGCGCTTATCCTTGTAGCTTCAACCCACTAGGTCCATGTTTGTTATTCTACAATGTTCTTGTTCTTAGCTTAGGGCATCTACCCACCAACGCCTTCGACAACCCTAGGCTACCCAAAATAACTGTCTCCCTCATCTGCATGCTTTCCCACCTGAAGTTAGCTGCCCGCATTCATGCCACTATAGAGCGGCCAATCCGCATTGACGTCGGCCTAGAGCGGAGGTGGCACTGCAGGCAATCACAGACGAGAACCCTGCTAGCTGCTCTCCGTGCGTCTCCCATGTTCTATTCTGGCCCAGTTCTTTTGAGCAGATTATGGAGAATCTTGGTCCCGAAAATCCCGAGCAAAAAGAACTCGATTGAACTTCCAAAATCTCAACCGGATTCTCTAGAATCCTAGTGCAATCCCAAAATCTCAAAATACCTGATTTCTCCCACAATCTCAGGATTCTGGCAAGTCCCACCAAAGAAAACGTTTGAATTTAATAGAGTATCCCTATTGCAGCTGGTTATTACGGCCAAGCTGCCACCGAGCCAACCAAGGTCGATACACAGAGAACGATCCCCTGTCGATGCCTGTTCGCATCGCCTACCTCCCTGCTTACCTCGAGCAGGGCCGCGTGCTAGGGTTCCAGCACCGCCGCCGGCCCCGCCTCGCCGCCCCTGACCTCGCCGCCACTGTCCCGGTACTCGCTGCCGCTGGATTGGTCCTCGCCGCCACCGATACCCACTACCGCCGCAGGCCAGCCGTCCTCCGCGGCCCTCTGCCCTCTGCCGCAGCAGGGGCAACAGGAAGGCACCGCGGCGCCCCTTTGCACCGGCTGCCCACGGCGCCTCCATCCCGTAGCCGCAGCCGAAGTGCCCATCTACAGCTGGACGGCGACCACTCCTTCGCTTCGAGGCAAAAACTGTCGGTTGTCTCCCATGCAGCCACCATGTACCATCATGTCTCTCTGAACTCTCTGTTCTTCTTCTTCTTTTAGCTAAATTGGATAGATTGACAAATTTGTTGCAAAGATGGATGAATGGATGTATCAATTTGATAAATGGATGTTGCTAGATAGATTTTTTTTCTGCCAATGCTACTATCTACTGGTGCTATTGGTACTGTAAATATTTGCTACTATATGATTGATGTTGTTAGATTGATGAATGTTGTTGTTAAATGCTAGCATGAGAACCTTAAATGGTAATGGTAGATCCTGTTTGAAACAACGAAGTGTTAACAATTCATCAAATGATTTCTCTCGAAGGGTGATACAGACATTTCAGCATACAACTCTTTCTAGAATCTCAAACTACAATCTCAGAAAAGAACTCGGTGTTAGATTCTGGGGGAAGTAGATTCTGGGAGAATTTTCCAGAATCTTGATTCTGCAGAATCATGTGCGAAAAGAACTGGGCCTCTATCTCACTAGTGACCGCACCTTCACTTCAAAACACCACGGTACCTATCATTTTCCGCCATTTCAAACAAAAATAGTGCCCTAAAACATGGATAAAATTTAAAAATGTACATTTTTTGGCATGACCTTTGCTTAATAATGGACATATTAAATGCCAGAAATTTGGCGAAACCGAATTAAATCAATGTTTTGCCAAAACGTTAGCACTTAGTATGAATCCCTATAAAAAATTGAGACATGTACTACAACACAATATGAACCACGTACTGAACGAATTGCAAATGAAGCTAACAATGTGAGATCTTAAACATGCAGCTATATAAATTTAACGATGTACGGATAGATTTGGCATTGCCTTTGCTTAATATTGGACATATTAAGTGCCAGCAATGTGTCGAACCGAAAATCAATCTATGTTTCGTCAAAACATTGGCACTTAGCATATGATTCCCTGAATAAATTGAACCCAAGTGCATGTTCATTCCAAAATTAACAAGTCAAATTCCTAGTCTACTGAACCATTCTAAAATTAGACAATTGTCCTCCCCTGATCTATAAGCATTGGTATCTGATTTTTAACTTCTAGCTTCATTTGAAAGGTAACACTAGCTTCTTCAAACTTGTGGTGTACATAAATAAAAAGTACGCTTCAAACAGTAGCAATCCTAATGCCTCCCTGTGAACAAACTCTACTGAATATTCTAGTGAAGCAAATCCTAAAAATGGACAAATCAAATAACTATTCTGCTGAAGTAAATTAACCCTAGACCTAAACCTAGCTACTGCAACGGCGAACGGGACATGAAGCTTACCCTGAGCGGCGGCTCCAGCGGACGGCGTGGATGGCAGATTGTGGATCTGGTGACCGGCACGGCTCCGCCCGCGGAATCGCTTGAATGTGGGAGAGTGACTCAGGTGGACGAAGTGCTACTTACGGATTTTGTAGTGGCGGTTGCAGCGCAGTGCCCGCCACTCCAAGATTAAGTAAGTTTGACCGCCACTGAAGTTGGACGAGCATTGGCGGGTGTTAATTGCTACCCACCGCTGCTGCTTTTTCAAAGTATCAGTGGCGGGTTCCTGACTATGCCCGCCACTAGTTTGAGCCATTTTCCCAGTAATGCTACCCCTCTGCGTATACGTGAGCAAATCTGCTCATAATGAAGTACTAAATAAAGGAGGATGAGTATTGAAACCTAGCCACTTCTTTGGTGACTATTGAGCAACTCAGAAGGTATATGAAATAGAGTAAAAAGTGCACACTGAATATCGAGGACTTCAGAGGACGGAGGAAGTACCGGGAATAGAGTAGTGCCACAGTCGTCCACACATCAGTCTCCTGCTCCGCCATGACCTCCCAGACCACCAATGCACCCCCTCTTTCACCTCCATGTTGCATCGTCACGTTTCCCTCCTCTGGCCTCACCATCTTGCTGCAGCCCTCTATTGTTGCGCTCATCATCACCAGGTTGGAGGTTCTGTGAGGCAGGATAGCAAACAAGGACCGAGGAAGAAAACTAGAGAGCCTTTGAAGCCATGTGGTGTGAGCAGGGCATTTAAAAAAAATGGAAATATGTGTGTCAATAATCTATTTTGCTATGGACAAATTATAATCATATCTGCAACATTGAGCTTCCTCATCATAAATGAGTAAATGATTTCGCGCATCTACACACTCAAGTTTAGGCACATATGTTTAGAAATGAGCTCTGCCTAGGCCACAATAAAATTACTCGTTATCCGTTATTTATACCAAAATTTCCAGTGTCCATGGGTTCACTGCCCCACCCCTCCACCCGTCGTCCATTGTGTCTTGCATCCAACAAATGTACGTTAATCTCCACTAGCCATATAATATCTTCCTCCATGCATGTACAATAAGCAAAAGCAACCTAGGCTACCCACAATAATGCATAGTGCGATAGTTGAAGCAAGCATCTTGCCCCATGGGCACTGCAAAAATGCAACAACAAGTAATTTTTCGCTACTGTTTCTGCGATAGTACATGCATGCAAGACTGTGTATACGAGGAGAGATGTTGTGTACGGATAGAAGAAGAAGTGAAGAAGAGGAGGAGGAGAAATACAATCTAGGAGGAAGAAAAAGAACAAGAAAATATAGGTGACATCCCCATCTCTTCCTGCCAGGAAAATATCTTAGTAGTTTCTTCCTGTCTTGGAAAGATTTAATTAATAGGTATTCAAATCATGTTAAAAAAATATTCTGAATACGGCCGGACTCCCAGCAGTAATACATCCTGAAAATTTGTATATTGTCAAATTTGCAAGAAAAAATGGAAATTTTGCAAAAATAATTTTTCCAAAATTTTCTTTCAAAATGTTGATTCCCTTTGCAGATATTTCTTGCAAAAGCTTTTCTTACAGTTCTTTCTTACAACATGTATGCAGTGTTATTATATAAACAAAATATTCTATGCAGCGGACACTATCCCCCATCTAACTTGTGACTGACTGTACGTGTCGTACTAGTGTATGCAAGCAAAAGTACTATACAATAGCTACTTTACCTAATTACACGCTATTATGATGCATTAAACGTTGGGCACCGCACCCCGTGAATACCAAATCCGCACTCTTATTTATATTGAACTTTTTTATTTATTAATGACCATAACTGTAAATATTGTTGGTTTTCATTAATATACATTTTGTATATAGAATCATAATTATCAGTTTTCACGTGTAACTAGTACAATTAACTACGTAGTCACGCTCTCATATATTAACACACATCTAAACTATATTTGATATTAATAATGTTTCGTGCTAAGCTGAAATTGTATTTTTTTCTGAATAAATTTCTCATTTTTTTCATTTTAGTTTGAGTTGTTTATGCAAATCTTTCATTATAAATGCATTTCATCCTAACTCTAACAAAATAAAAGTATAACAAAACTCATGGTATACATTCATGCCCATTGCATTATAATGTTTTTCTGTGTGCATATCCACAACATCTCTAAATATCTAAATAACTTGCTAGTGGGTTTAAGAGTGTATGAATCTAGCAAAGCATATTCTCCAGTAGAGGTGTAACTAGAGAATATCAAGAGTAAATTGTATGAAGTGTCAGCAAGTAATTATTTTTTGAATCCACTCATTTGCTTTTGCTAGTCGTTACTAAGTTTAATATCACTAAATATCCCAATTGAAGATTACAAGTATACGCTCTCTACTCCATCTATTTTTCTTTTTAGTTGCCATATTACGCTTGTCTTGAACCAAACTTTCTAAACTTTGACCAAGTTTATGTTAAAAATTATGAACATCCATAATTTCAAACAAATACATTAAGACAATATAGTCCATGATGAATCTAAAGATATTGATGTTTTTCTATAAATGTGGTCAAAATTCAATTTTTTTGACTAAAAACATATATAATATGTGAAGTAAAAAAAGGAAATGGAGGGAATAGTTATTATACGATATTCAATACGCCCTCTTTTGCATAAAGAGCATCGTAATTTTTAACTTTTTTTGCATTAGAGTGCCGATAAGGAAACTGACCTGCATCAAGACAGTGCTTGTATGAGCATATGACCAATGATTTTTTTTTGCGGGGGTATGACCGATGGTTCTGTGAGCCAATGCATATAAACAACCCTCTGAAGTCCTAAAAAGTACGTTTGGACTGTGAGCCCTTTCTTATAAGTTCAGAATTTTGACTTTTATGGCTCAAAAAATCTGAAACTTTGTATACGTGCATATATAGAAGTGTAATATAGTTGTGGAAAATTTCATCAATATACGCGTTGGTATGTGAGATATGCTAAAAAGACAAATACATCCTAGAAAATGAGCTTGTTTTCTCGTTGATTTTGGGCCAGGACTTTGTATTTTGTGTGTAGCGTATAACATGACGTATTATTGAACAAAGATTAACAGGTACTTAGAGCACTACATATGTATTTGTGTAAACAAATCAACTTTTTCTAAGTGTTAAGTACACCGTGCTCCAATGTCGACGTGTCCGCAAATCCGCTCTTCTGAACTCCTTAATATGTGACTAGGAAATGTGCACGTGCATGGCAACGGAAGAAATAAATGCTTCCAGTTTCTAGCGATCCATTTGTGTTGATACTTCTCTCCTCACCAGCTCACCATATTCGATGGTGGTCATGTTGTCAATCTGACAAACATAATCAATCCCAAGGCAATGCGCTTGGTTATCATACTCTAGCCCGCCACTTCGCGAGCTCCTCTACTTGTAATTTTTCTGACTTATGATGATAGTCACTATCGCCCCTGTCTCATCTATACTTGGTGCCACAATCCCATACTCCTGCTCGTATTCGAAGACTAACCCATGTCGCCGCTCCTCCTTACCGACACAACCCGTCCCTCACATACAAATTTTCAAAGCAAAATTTCAGGGATCCGCAATGAATGCATACAAGTTTGAACAGAATTAATTTTTATTTTTTGAAATCTTTAAATATGGTTTGGTAAAAATCAAAAACTAAACGGGCACCATAAATTCGCACTCATGTGTCACGCCCTTTGTCTTTGTTGCCGTATTTGGTATATAAGAGCATTCTTATATAATAACTCTCCCTTTTTATCTCCATTAATAACAATGTTTTTGCCATCCTGGGAAGGTTTAACAAGAAAGGTGTTCTGTGGAGGGCCTATTATGGAAGGATGCTGAGGGATGATTGACGAAAATGCCAAATAGAGATTAAGCTCCATGGAGGTCTTAGGCAAAAACTTCAAAAACTTTTTAGTTTCAAAATTCTGAAAAAATAATCATATATCTAGTGACATATGTACATGTATGTAAATTTTCAGGTCGAAATACATTAAGTGAGAGCTTAAAAAAATATGAGGCTTTTTAACAAATGTACTGTACATCCTTAGAATTTATGATTTCTGTTTGTGCAGCTCGCAATTCAAAGTATTTCATCCTGAAATTTTACACACATAGACATTATATCCTTGTATACATTTATAATTTTTTTAGAATTTTTGTAACTAATTTTTTTAATATTGAATTCTCCAAACTAATTTTTAATTCCCTGTATAAATGGATCGCTAGAAAGTTTTAATTTTAAATTCTCCAAACTATGGACACTATGGAGCTGGGTCTCCAAAATGCCCTACTCGATGATGACAAATACAACAATGAGCCCACGAGCAAATGATTTACCAGGCTTTGTCACGAGTGTCAGGATGTAGCTTAACGTAATGAAATAGACAATGTTTTTTAATAACAGTACTGTTTGACTCACAAATGAAGCATCACTAAGATAATACATCATCACAAAAAGAAAACATAACGGTAGTTTTTTCGGTGTATACAGGTCTATCATTTTGATTTGACTGAGCTGATTCTGCTGTTAGTCACCTCATTTCCTTTCTATCCCACCTTCTATGCAAGTTGTGTAGTCAGTTATTTTGGATTGGTTTTCTCAAAATAAAAGTTGTTTTGGAATGGTGATAACGTGATGTGTTAGAATACAACAATTATCAGCCTCCCATAAGATGTAGCCCAGGTTAGTGCTGATGAATATTGATACGAAGGTTAGGTTGTTGTGAATGTGAAATCTAATGTCCCCTGCAAAAAAAAAGGTGAAGTCTAATGAAGATGAGATTGGGGGCCTGAACTCTTTGCAAACCACAAGCTTCAGTAAGCTCTTCGAAAAAAGAATGCTGCAAAACGGCCAGGAGAAATAAAGGGATACTCCCCTGTGTTGGTACAATAATGCTTGCTCATTTATGTACATCAGATACAGTGCTAAAACGAACACGAGTACACCATCCAAGCCTGATCTGATTTTGCTGAGATAGTTGCTGGCAAAGAACTCGGTCCCTACACGACCTCAACATCACCGTTCAAGCATGATGATCGCCTTATCGTTGAGCCTCTCGGGCATGCTATCTCTGCCCTTCTTCTTCCATAGTTTTTCCATCTGAGACGGCCTGCACGGGATCGAAGACCGTCGAACAGTTAGCAGGTGTACGAACCCGGTCATATGTCCCTGCTCCTGGACCAACGCCACTTGATTCCTATTCTCCTGAATCTCTGTGAGGCCTCACGAGCATTGCATCTTCCCCTGTCGCCCCTCTGTGGTCTTGCTGGCCCTCGCCAATAACCAATCTCTATCGCCTCCACCGAGACCCAGGTCAACCCGTGCCCATCCTTCTACTCGATAAGGTATTCCATGGCAGGTGATAGCCGAGGCATCCTCTGCGAACACGACCCTCTTGACAATTAGGCTGGAGACGACGCGGTCCACCTCCACATACCCCCTCCTCGTTCTTCTTCATCTCCTTCCTTGTTTGCTGCCATGGTAGTTTTTGGGATGGTCTTGTCCTGAAACGGAGCGGCGGTGGTGAGGAAACGATCAGGGAGGCAAGGTCGACGCATGGTAGCACGCGAGGCAAGGAGTAGGAGCCACTCCGCTTCACTCTCATTGATGTTGACGGCAGAGAGCCTCAAGTCGGGGGCCTCGAAGATGTGTTCCCCGGCGGCACCGCGGAGCTTTCGCTCGGGATCTCAAATCCTTCAATTTGCTTCGATAATTTGATTTTATTCTGCTTAGTGTGATGTGAGGAGAAATAAAGAGGATTAGCCAGCTTCTATATCATCTCCCTATCCGTGTAGCACGGGATTGGTTCTTAGTTGTACCAGCGATGGACGAAGAAGCCGCGGTTGTTCTGCATCGAATAGCCGCACCATCCGGGCCGCTTGAGCTGCCGCGGACCCGTTCCTGCGTCGTTCCCTTGTTGGTCCTTAACAGAAGGAAGGCCCAGCCATATACGTGAAGTCCATCCATATTCAAGCCTGTTAACATAAGGAATGCCTAGCCATATACGTGCCAAAGTAATAAAATCTGACGTTTTCCAAAAAATAAATCGACGTGAAACAATGCTTTTAATCTCAGCCGTCAATCTTTATGTTAACGGCAGATATGAAGAGGTGACGGCAGAAATGCTTTTAATCTCAGCCGTCAATCTTTATTAGGTAAAGATAAAGAAGTGCTCCTTTTGAAAGGGAGGGAGTATATCAAACTCTCGTTAAATGAATGGTGTCACTCCTATGACTGCTGAAATGATATGTTGATTTGGTCTTTACAACAGCTACAAATCCGGTCCCTCCAACGCTCGTGCGCATTCGTGGACAGTATATTTCAACCTCTAGATCCATACACATCATGCAAAAGAAATCTCATGTACTACGTACCACCCTATCTAATCTTCGTCATCGAAGATGTTCACGACGTCGGTGCCGGGCGCCTGGGTGGACGGGCCCGTATGAGGGCTCCGGCTCCTGCTCCTCCTACTCGACCTCATCCATGTAGGCGAACATCTCCTAGTCATCTGCAGCGTCCTGTGTCATCATTTCCTGCCGGTGACGACGTCTCACATCTGCATCCGACTCCGAGCAGAGGGATTCGAGGATGACCTGCTACTGCGCCTGCAGATCCGCGCCCCCGTCGTCCCTCACATCCTCCTCTAGCTCCTCCAACTCCTCCTCCTCCTCCCCAACCTCCTCCAACTCCTTCGAATTCAGTGCATCCGGAGGTAGCCCACACGAATCTGGGCTTCGCGCCTTGCCCGAATATGTTCAAGGAGCTACAGCCAGCGCTCCGGCGTTAGAAATGGGCGGCCCCTTATCCGCCGGCGTGGGGGCATGACTACTAGTGGTGGCGGACATGGAGTGGAAAGTGGCAGCAGTGGCGGACGGGCGAAGGAAAATGTGGAAGTGTAGGGTTTTGGTGCAGACAGTCGGCTTAAATAGCCGGGCTGGACACTACGTGGCCCGCCGGAGCGGCGCCATGCGGTGACATCGGTTCGACGGAGGAGACGAGTTTCGGACCGCCGGGTTTACAGAAGATTTCATGTGGGACCACGGCGTCAGTCCGACGTGGCGAGCACGCCCGGTCGTGTCCGGGCATCCCCATATCCGTCTCATATTTGAGCTGGATATGGAACCGGTCAGTCCGGGAGTTTGAGACACATTTCAGATGCCCGCCTGTATTAAAATTTCGTGACCGGTCAATTATCGGGCGACCCGTCCGGACATTTAGGATGGATTTGGGGTTCCCAGCTGTAGATACACTAAGGGCACCTCTAAGAGCAATCACCAAACGGAGTTTCAAATGTCGACATTTGGGAACTCTGTTTGGTGATTGCTCTAAGAGATTGCACGGA